>JAGKQL010000065.1:8511038-8528715 GCA_018398635.1 Cyprinodon brontotheroides | reverse complement strand
GGGTTGGTTGGTCGTTGGATCGCTAACTTGAAGAGGGAGGATTTAAGCATCGAATCCTGGCCAGGTGAAAAACACGTAATATGTCGCCAACATTTGGAAGAAGAATGTTTTCAAGATGACTTGATACAGCGCTTGCATTTCACAAACACCAGATAAAGCACTGGGACTTGATCATCAACAGCCCATACCACCACACCGTGATGTCACAAACCAGTAGGTGGCAGTAGTGTTCTTTTACAAACATGGATGCCTCCACATTCACATGAAAATTATTCTGAATTAAAAACACTGATCATTTATTAAAACAGGATGGAATCATTTCAGAACTAAAAGTACTTCTGTGAAGTTTGTATCCCGAATATGAGCGATTTTTCTCCCTTTTAAAATTTCTTGGGTCCACATTTTCCCTGATTTAAAAAAGTCCTGGATTTCCATTTATAACTCTCTTCAACACACAAACCGGGGCCTGTAACTTGCATACACCAAAGTCTGCTCAATGGTTGTGATTTATAAAAAACGAAATGCCTGCTCCCTCACGCCATCTCTGACCCATCCACACAGATAAACTGGCGACACAGATGGTGTCTGAGGGGAACTGGAGCCAGATTGTATCATCATTTCTCACACGTTTGTCATTTCATATCAAACTTCAATCATAGATCGACTTTATCAGATGTGAAACCACAGTGTGATTCTGGCACAATTCTGAGACGACGTGTTAAAAATCATTTTTAAAAAGCTTATTATTAAAGCTGTTATTTATTATCACCAATGAACTGAAAATCTCTATCTTTATGTTTGCCTTGCCTTAGAAATTGATATTTATATATAGATATTTATAATATTACCTAGTGACTGTAGAGATTGACATTACAATGTGACTGCAGGTTTGTGTGTTTAATATGAAAATATATTAATGTAATAAAAATGATGAGTGGAAAAAACTAAATAAAATAAATTGTGGCCTAAACACAACCATTCTTTCCCATATTAAGCATTAGAGAGATGTCCTGCTTCACCAGATCAATGGGGAACTTTTCCTTTTCTAGATTTACTATTTTTTCAGTGGAAAAGAATATCCTGGGCCAGAAGAATTTAAAGAGAGGGTACAGTTTATTGGAGACATCAACAAAAAGGATGCCTCGATACAGCTGAACCCGGCTCAGTTCAGCGACAATGGGACCTTCTTCTGCGACGTGAAGAACCCCCCAGACATAGCAGGAACTCCGGCTCGAACAGAACTCAGGGTTGTTCTGAGAGGTAAATATCTGTCTGTTTAAATTGGAAAGGTCTCCAACCCTTAGAACTCCATCACATTTTATCCTGTTATAACCTCAGAAATCAGTGTAATATATTTAGATTTCAGTTGACCTTTGGATTTATAGCCGTAAAGCTTCTACATGTGAAGTGGAAGGAAAATGATGCTTCTCAAATATTTTACAAATATATATATATATTTTTTCAAACTTGTACATGGATTTGTAAAGACTGAAAGATTACCCGATCTTTGCCTGTTAGAACTTGTAAAGCACCGCCTTCAGTGCCGATAAACGTTCAGCAGAAGTTAGGTGTTGCAGAACTTCAGTTTTCGGAGCTACTTGTTTGTCTGAACATGAAAGTCAGTAAAAAAATAACTAAATAAATAAATGAGGCAATAACAGAGAAACCAAAAGATCCCAAAAAAAAAACTTGGCCTGAAATATGAGGAGAGATAATCAGCTGTTTATGTGTTAATTTATTCTGCTGAGGTTGTTGTACTAAATAACAGTAGGATGTGTGGAAGATGTGTTTTTGTTGTTTTTTTTCTTTCAAAAATGTTATATAGGAAGAGCTTCATAGTCGTGGCAAAGTATTTCTTGCCGCACTTTCAGAAGCTCCTGTCACACCTTGATGATTTAGACCAGCCTGACGTACGAAAAATCTGTCAAAAACGCTGGCATACGTTGGCTAAGTTATGGGTTCATCGTTGGCATATGTTAAGTGTAAGTTACCATTTATTGGCATATTGGCAGCATTTTTTGGTATAAAGGGCGTTCACAGGAGGAAACCCGCCAGTTCTCCTCCAGACTTCATCATCCCATCATAGGGTGAGCCAGAAGGTGAGTGATGGATCCTCCCCTCGTTCACGCCACGACCAACACTTCCTAGCAGACATGGCGCTCAATCTGCTGCCACCAAAACCTTCTTTCTTTTCCTTTTCCTTTTTTCTGTTTATTTATTTATTTTTTGGCCTGTGGGTGGGGTGGGCGCTCAGGTTAATACCGCAATCAAAGCCAATCCTTTATGCAGACTGCTCCCCTCCGGAGCTTTAACTGATGCTTCTTATTTGAAAAAGAATTGAAAAAAAAACCCCCGCCTAACCTGAATTGAAAAAAAGACACCGAAATTTCATCGTCTTAGGAGATTCTGGGACGTCAGGCATACGCTGCCTAAATTGCCAAGGATTGACAGGAGCCTGAGGCTTTCATGTTGTACCTTTGGCCGCATCGTCCAGCCTACACTATTACCCCATTCACGCTACCCACTTAGAAAAACGTTGAGACCGGTCGAGCTCAGTAACTGAGATAACTTATGCGTGTGTAAATGGAAAGCAAACTGAACTGAACGAGCTAGATACAACTTGACGAGCTAACTGCAGACCAGTTCAGAGGTGGGCTGGCTTCGGTTTTTCCCTGGCGGTTCTCTGATATAACAAGAACATGAGCAGAGCCTCATCTCCGTCTGGCTACTTGCTCAGCGATTCACACTCCATTCAGTAGGTGGCGGTAATGCCCCTCGGAAGTTGCTTGCCAACCAACACAAAACAGAAGAAGAAGAACTATAAACAAAGGCCAGACTTTTCTCAAATAAATCTAGGAAGGTTACTTGCGTCTGCCTGACCACTCCGCCAAACTTACCGGAAGTACAACTTGTAATAATCAATAGGGCTTGGTGCCGTCGTGGCGTAGGCACGCCAGCGTCGCCCGCCATGTTGAATGCCTCTTTACCGCTACTCAGACTACTGCCTATGACACAGCGTACTGTACTCCCTCTCAGGCGTGTTTTAATTCGATTAATTTCACCTTAACTGATTTCAACCATGGTAAACCGTTGCTGTATTATTGTGTGGGCTGTAACAGCTCCAGCGCGCATGATCGCCATGGAAACATAGAAAAATGGGTTAACTTTCCACCGCTTTCCTGAATGGGCCCAGCGTAACCATGGAGACCAAACGTCAGAGATAAAGAGTCGTCGGTGCTTGGATCGCGGCTGTAAGACGAGCGAACATAACTTTCCACAGTATTCGATGTCAGTGAGAGTGTGTTCCTGCATTTTCATTCTGGTAAGTTAAAGATGCGGTTTTTATTTTATAGCCTACATTGTTTCTTTCCTTCAAAGTTGGGATCTTTTACGGAAAATAATAAAAACGGCAGCAGGAAAAGGCTCAAATACGTGAGAAACCGGGAGGGTTGGCAGTTAACGACTACACCTTTGAAACACATAGCCGCTAGTTAAAAGTACATTACATGCGTGAGTGGTTGTTTAGCATTAGCGGTTAGCAGTTGCTAAACTAGCAGGTTCCAGAGCCCCTCTGATCACAGCTTACCTTCGTACGGATTACTGTGTTCCCACTGTTTGCTGGCTTTATGAGTGTGCAGCTCCTGAGCGCATCCATTCAAAGAACTGCACATGAGACTCCAAGGACTTGTAGCTTCTGAACTGTTTTGAAGTATAGGCGCTAGGCGCATCGGTGCTCCACTCATTGTTTGGAACTTCATATGGATCCAGATTATTAATAATGCTGATTTTGTCACCATACTGGTCCCTGGCTTCTCTATTTAATGTGTCCCTGTAAATTCCAGATCCTTTTCATTCGGGATTTTAACATATTTTTTCTCTCTACTTCTGTATCTCTTCTTTCAACTTAACAACGTTGTTGTCAGAGCTAAGTTCACATTTGCGTAGCCGTCAATATGACCAGCGGCGTCCACAATGAAAAGCGTGGATCCGAGCCCTATTCATAGCTTTCTAGCAGATGGCAGCCCGCGCCGCCATTTTTGGTTACTTTCGATTCCCTCCTTCTTCATCTTCTTCTTCATCCTCCTCTTTTTATGGTGGTTGGCAAACAACTTTTGGTGCATTACCTCCCGCAACTGCTTGATTTCCTCTTGCTTCAATACTGGCAGTAATACCGCAGATGCGTCACTAGGAGGCGAGGAACTGAGATAGCGTGATGTGTAAACGGTCGTCAGAACCATGGCTGCGGCCTGGTTAACTGATCCGAGATCCGGACCGGTCTCGGGCATGGATCGGTTTTCAAGGGGTAATGTAAATAGGGGTATAATAGTTTATTTTATAATAATTCAGGGAATTGGATTCATACCACTCTTGAATTACACTAAATCCTCCTGAGGCCCTCAGGCTGCAGTTGGTCGATCCTTATCTCTGCAGAAAAAACAGTTTTGATGTGTGCTTGGGGTGATAAGAAACATTTTTTTTGTTGTATTTTGCTCATAGGTTAAAAGGGTTTATTGTGGTTTTGTCTAACCAGAGCTGGTTCTGGTTTATGTCTACCGTCTACGACACATGGAAACTTACCACCGTACCATATAACAGACTTTAATTACCAATTAGGTGACCTTTGAAGGCAATCGGTTGCACTGGATTTATTTCTAAGAGTAAAGACACAAGACTAATCCCCATATTTTTTAGATTTTTGAAGGTATGCAAAATGATAAATGCCTTGTTTTATTTTCCTTCCAATTATTGGTCTATAGCATAAAACTCGCAAACCTGAATCAAAAGTGGTGGTTAACTTTATTGTAGTGAAGAGACTTTGGCATTTATTTGAGGGGTATCCAGGAGGACTGAGCAAACAGCCCCACATGTGCCTGCATGTTTGCAATTATTTTCATGGTGTGAACAAGTTCATGTGATGACTTGTCTACAGAGGTTTCAGCTCCTTTCTGGTGGGAGATTGCTCTCTGTCTCAGGATCACATGTAAAAACAGAACATGTTAGCTGCAGGCAAACATGCCGCTTTAGATTTGATGACAAACGGTTGCCATAAACACATTTCAAACCAAAAGAGCAACATGGAACCTGTCAGGCTGCTTTGTCTGTGCATTTTCTCAGCAGACCACAGAATATTTTCCAGGTGGACAGTTATTTTTTTCCACTTTAAAAGTCATAAAACTGTTTAACATAACTGTATGGCACATCTGGGTGATTGTCGCTGAAACTTTCGATTAAACAGGGTTTCTGCGGGTCATTAAAAATCATTAAGTCTTTAAATTATTATTTTTTTTTATAAATTAAGGCCTTAATTGGCATTAAAAATTATTAAATGTGATTTTTTTTTAAATACATAAAAAAACCATTTTTCGGAGTATATTATATTTACAATAAAAACTAAATAGATCAAATCATTGAAATCAGTGGCGGCTGGTGGAGTTTACCAAAAACCAATCAAATGTATCCTAAGATAAATTAACTGAATTCACGACTTTTTTCTCAGAATTCTGACTGAATCCCTGACAGCTAAACAAAACTGTTAGCATCAAAATTAGCAACCATGTCTGTTTTGGGGGGCAGCTCTTTTTGTGGGGTGATAGAATGGTCCTATGGGGTATCTGGTCCTTCCAGGTCTCTAATGGGGTGATAGAATGATTCTATAGGGTATCTGGTCCTTCGGGTCTCTAAACAGGGTGATAGAATGATTCTATAAGGGTATCTAGTCCTTCAGGTCTCTAATAGGGTGATAGGAATGATTCTATAGGGGTATCTGGTCCTTCCAGGTCTCTAATAGGGTGATAAGAATGATTCTATGGGGTATCTGGTCCTTCAAGGTCTCTGAATGGGTGTGTAACATTGGTTGGGCTGAAATGGCATATTAGCTGTTCTATGAGCCCCTAATGCAGCCTGGGTAAAAGCCCTAGAATGAAATCGACAGGTTTTCTTCCTTTTATGGTATGATCATGAATATTTAGGTATGAGCTGTGCTCTGATTGGTTGGTTTACAACGCATAGAATCTGCTGAGCAAAGACGCATCATAGCAACAAGCACTCACTCACTGAAACCAGGGTTCCCGCTGGTCCTTGAAAAGTCTTAAAAGGCATTGAATTCTTCAAAAATAAACTAAGGCCTTAATTGGTATTAAAACGTCTTAAATCAGTCTTTCGTAGGTCTTATTTTTAAAACATCATAAATAGGATAATTTTTATTACGATTTATTTTTGTAATCTAAATAAAACGTTAAAATAAAAAAATAAAAATGTATTTAAAAAAAATAACTGCTCGCCGTCCTTATCAGGTAGCGGAACCAATAAAGCGTTGTTGCGGCCGGGACATTTGGGTGATGCACCATTAACTTTTTGTCTGGAAAATATGGGCAAGTGTAATGTAACCAAAATTGTCTCCAGCCAAGAGTTTTCTCCATGGCTAAAACCAGGGAACATACATGAGGCTCGGTAGTGGATAGTGCGCAACAAGTCATTCAAGCTCAGAACGATGGGAATTAAGGCAGTGGAGTCGCACATGCGAAGCACGAAACACAAAGCGTCAAAATGGAGTTACGGAGAAACAGCCGGTATTTCTCAGTTTAGTTCCACCCTTGTCTCTGCAACGCCTCCACTTATCACCAAATCAAACATACTAAGAAAACCATACAAAAGAAAAATAGCTGGCGCAAGACCAGCACTGGTTATGTTGGGGCTTTAAAAACTGATTTGTTTTTGTTCCCTGCTAAAACAAAGTTTGTGAATTCAGTTAAATAATTGTTCAAATATATCTGTCATTTTGTGTGTTTTTAGCTTTCTTCCTGTATGGGAAGCTTTTCAAAATTTGAAACATTAGTGTAGTTTATGTTAGAATAAAACCTTTGGGCTTAAGTTGGCATTAAAACGTCTTAAAAAGTCTTGAATTTAACTGGACTTCTGCTGTAGGACCCCTGTGAAACATCAAATTGTTGATATGGTAGGGTCACCAGACGTCCTCTTTTTCCCGGAAATGTTCTACTTTTCAGACGTAAAAAAATGTCAGGGAGGAATTTAAAAATCTCCCTGAGATAATCTGATGGCATTTTAGCAAAAGGGATTTTTCTCAAAAATATAATCAATGTGCACAAATAAAGAATAGTTGTATTAGCCATACATGTAAACAGAGTTTTATGGGGCCCTAGGCAACAGCCTAGTATTGCCTAATGGTTGAATCCCCCCCTGGACTAGAGGCAAGTGAAGCAGCTGACAGGCAGGTGGCGCTTTAAATTTATGTTACAGGACCAACGCTTTTTTATTTATGTGTTAATTAGCGCTGAGGTCTGTATTGCAGAGAGTAAAGAAATGCGCGTTTTTCATTGTAAAGGCGATAAACATTCGTCTTACGGGTTTTTCTTTATAAAGTCCTTTTCCACTCAGAGAGGCTTAGTGCAATTGCCTGCTACACTTGAAACATGAAAACAATCTGTTATATTTGTGGTATCAATCATTGTTTTACTCTCTGGCTGCTTCTGTTGTGTTCCTGCAGAGTCGCTCCCTCAGAGCAACACTAAGATTATAATCTGGGCAGTCTGCATTGCTGTGTTTCTGCTCATCATCATCGCTGTCGCCGCTTGCTTCGCCATAAGGGTGCTTCACAACCGGCACGATTACGAAGGGTGAGTAACGCTCAGTTTAATGCTTTAAACAAGTATACAGGAGTTAAGTTTCCCTTTTTTTCAACAACTTCAAACTAATTCTAAAGTGGCAGAACTCTTCGCTTTTGGCCATAGATGTTTGTATTCAGCAACATCTGATTTTATTTGGAAAAAGTAGGAACATTAAATATTTTACTTTTCCATTCAGTTTGATACAAAAGAGACTGAAATGACTTTAAAGTATTTATTGCCTTGTTTTGTTTTATTGTTGTTTATTCTAATCCTAACAGAAAATGTTTATTAGTCTTTAATTGCATGGTTGATTATATTGGCTGCATGTTTGTGTTCTCTAGCGAGCCAGGCTAAAGTCGAATGTCTTATTTTCCTTCCAAAAATCCTGTTTGTTGACTTCTCTAACCCTACTGCATGGGAGCTGCATCATTTTCTCCCTCTCAAGAAATTATAATGGACCGGGCTTTGGATGCTTTAACTCAATCATTAAATATTAGCTCTTGATTACAGTTTGTATGCTTGAGGTAGTTTAACCGTACTCTGCATGCTCAAGCAGCACTCTGGTCGTACGTTTTAACCTCAGACATCATAGATGTACTGAAGTTGGTGGTGAGGAAGAAAAGCAGCTGTTGTTGGCCACTTTCCAGCCCTAACTGCTTCCATGGGTGATTTTCAGGGTTGCTGTTTGCTCTGGTGTCAGTCATTTTTCTCCATCTGTGTCCTAACCTCACACTAACCTTCATTTAACACCACTAATACGCTTGCTATGAGCCAAGCGGTACATAGCATGTTCCGAATCACACATTTACATGCAATCACGTAACCTGACTACCGTCCGCATTCCCATCAGTCAATCATATAATCAATCAAGCTTTATTTATACTTGATACTTAAAACTAATAACACAGAAATAGATTTACAGAATTAAAATGAACCCACCAACCTAAACGGCTCTTTCAAGTCATTAATAGTTCAAGTATCTTACTTCCCTTTAGGATTAATGAAGATTCAGTTAAAGGAAAAGTCCCGTCAGCGGAATAATCAATGGATCATTATTTATACCTCAAACTAATATGTTTGCGTTTCTTTAATGAATTCTGTGTTAATCAGTAAAAAATATAAAATAAGAATCATTTTCATGACGATCTGGGAGCGGCCATTTTTGGCCAAATATAGTAGCCCACTCCCTCCTGCCATCTTCCAGCAGTGGCGTCACGGTGCGGTAAGCCTGAGCGCCATTCTCCACGCTTTCCAAGCTAAATCAATGGGAACACTTACTAGACACATCTACAATCAACAACAATTATGTGAAGATTTCCAGAGGACTTCACCATTGAAATTCACCAGAGCTATGAGTGATAGGTTGAAAAATGCAATGCCGCGTGCATACCAGCGGCTGGATGCTGGAACACAATGGGCCGTAAAAGGTGAAAAAAAAAAAGAGTTATTCCACCTTTCTGATTCCTGATCCTCCACCGAGGACGGGTTGGTGGATTGGACATACCACATTGGCAACTTGAAGGAGGGAGGATTTGCCATCGATCGAACTTCTGGCCAGAGAAAAAACCGGTAATATGTAGCCAACATTTGGAAGAAAGAATGTTTTCAAAGATGACTTGGATAATAGTACGGCGTTGTGACAAACACCAGATACAGCACTGGGACTTGATCAATGCTTAGATACCACACCCGTGGCGTCACTAACCAGTAGGTGGCAGTAGTGTTCTTTGACAAACATGGATGCCTCCAGTAAAGCATTCACATGAAAAATTACTCTGAATTTAAAACACTGATCATTTATTGAACTGTTTTTAATAATCAAAAGTTTGAATTCTGAATAAGACCAGACTTTTCCTTTTTAAAAACAAACAAACACATTATGATAAAAAAAAAAATATCCAACAGAAATCTACAACTTCATACTTATGGGGGGAAAATTGGTCATGGAAACTTAAAAAAAATAGTTAAAATGTGATCAAAAGTATGAACAGTCAAATATTTGGAACAAACCTATAAAGGGGCAAACATAATCTTTACTGCATCAGAAAAGGAAATGCTAAATAAAATTCAAGGAAAGCCAAGCAAGGCAAAATATTATAGTAGAATGGTAACATTTTTAATCTCAATCATTAAATTCAACTTATGATTTTGATTTCAAAAAGTTTATAGCTAATTTAAAGGCCAGTCTGTCTGGTTCTGCTGGAGGTTTCTTCCTGTTAAAAGGGAGTTTTTCCTCTCCACTGTAAATACAAGCATGCTTAGTGTGAGGGATTGCTGAAGAGTCAATGAGTGCGATGCAATCCCAGCTGGTTTTCCTTAGATAGAAAACTTTGAATCAATCTGACTGGATGGTCCCGTGAACTGGAAAGTGACCTGAGATGACATGTGATGTGAATTGGTGCTATAGAAATAAACTGAACTGACTTAATATCAACCAAGACATAGACCATACTAGTTAGAATAGGCACATCAATAGTGTTCCTCTATGTTAAACGTGAGGTTTTAGAGGTCTTCTTGTTCCAATGCACGTTTCCTGATTTACAGAAATGAACTCAGATTGGATCAGAGCCAAATTAGCATCATTATCTTGCAGAATACCACTTAATACTGCATGCGTTATTTGACCATCCCATATCCAATCAGGCTTCTATTGGTTAACAGGTTACTGATGTTCATGTAAATGTCTGAAGCCAACCTCTGTTTTTTGTGTGTTTTCCTCCATGTTTTGTCTTTATCTTTGGTTAACTACAGAAACGTTAATAGTTTTTTTATTTATTTTTTTTTTACTTACCAAGTTTGCTCAGATTTAAAATAAGACTCGCAATGAAATAATTTTTTTCATTATGAATTTATTCTTTTTTTAATCCCCTCTTCATACCTTTGTATGAGAATCTCTTCTGGTGTGACCAAACCTGTCAGCAACAGACCAGTCATTAATGGGTCCCTCTCAGGGCAAAGCCTATAGATCCAGGAAGAAGGATGTCCTGTCTGTCCAGTGGTTTGTAGATTCACCATCCTGAGTCTAGTTCTCCCTCCCCTTAGCATTGTATGAAAGGGAGAACGGCACACTCTGGAAACTGCTGTAATCTGATGACTGGTTCGGCTCCTCTGTTATATATGGAACCAGAAAGAAAAGTCTGAAGCTGATTTTTATCCTCTGCTTTTATAATAATTGGAGGAATAGTTTGGATGATGTAAAAGTCGTCCTCTCTCCTGCCCAGCTTCTATTCGTAGAGCTTTGTCCATTTGGGTGGTTTATGAGATCGATCCAAACAGTTCTGCATCTGGACTGCTGAGTGATTCAGAAATGGAAAAGCTGAGATCAGGAAAGATAAATTCCTTCCATCTATCCGCAGGGTTTCCGCGGGCCATTAAAATGTATAAAATTATTATTTTTTATATAAAGGCCTTAATTGGCATCAAAATGTGTTAAATGTGATTACGTGACATTTTAAAAGCTTTATAAAAAAATATATATATATTAGGGATGGGCGGTTTATGAAAACCGTCTGAACCGTTCGGTTCGACTGTCTCCGGTTCGGTTCGCGTGGTGTTTCGTTCGGTTCATGCGCTGCTCCTTTTTTCTCATAAGTGAAGCATTTGCACACAAAGAGCAGAAGGTGGCGGTACTGCGACCAAAGCCAACCGCCAGTAGTAAACAAGAAGAAGAAGCGAAGCTTTAGCCGGCATTAGCAGAAAAAAATCAGTTGTTGTGGAAAATTGTGTGGGTATCGCGAGTGGGAAAGATCAGGAGTTGGAAGACGCGCCAGCAGCACTTTATAGGTAGGGGTGGGTATTGGCAAAAGTCGCGATTACGATTGAATCGATTCACATGCCATGATGCGATTCTATCCGCGATGCATTGCAATGCGTGAAATATTGCGATGCATTGTGCGATATTTTCACTGAACACTATAAGAAACTGTTTTTACCTTCTTTGTTTTAAAAGCCAAAGTGCATCCAAGCATCTGACTTCAAATGTGATGGAGCCGGGAGGGCGAATTTTCATAGTGTCCTCCATGTTTTATTTCATATGACTCGTCGCACTATCCCGCGGCCAGACATATATATATATATATATATATATATATATATATATATATATATATATATATATATATATAAAAATAACAGCTACATCTCCCCATGTGTGGGACAGGGGGCTTGTAGAAAAGGCGGTGGGGTCCTGGTCTGTTATGGCAGCATTGGTGGTAGTAGAGCTTCCACCACTGGTCACACCAGAAGGAACAACCTTTAGGAAGACTCCTTGGTTTCAGACGTCCGCAGTTTCTTTGTTAACATATCTTTTTCTGTTATCACACCTTATTTTACCACATTAGAAATATCCTGTTTTGCAAATTTATTCTTATGGTTTGCATTTTCAAAAATATAAAAAGGATATTTTGTTTTCTCTGAACTTAAGTAGTGTCTTTAATTAAAAGTTACTGCAGGGTACTTTCTTGTAAATTTCTGGTTGATTATCTAAAATTTACAGACTGCTTTCTTAAAATTTGATGAAACATAATTTCTTTGGCACAGCTCATAGGTTAGCTTTCTATAATTTTGTTCAAATATGCCAGGAATTAATTAAACAGCAATGTGCAGGAGCTTATTAATTTCGGCTTGGTTCCCGAAAGTGAGACCTTGGCTGCGTTCCAATTCATGGGCTGCGTCTTCCAAGGACGCGGTCTACCTAAAGAGCCGCATGCGGCTCCGGAGCCACTGGTTGCAGACCCCTGATTTGGAGAAATCAAACATTACGGGCCACTTATCTCACTCAGTAACCATTAAAATGACTATTTTCATTAATTCCAGACAGAACTATTCACATACTTGTACCCATTAACACTACCCTTGAAAAACCGATCCATGCGAGACCGGTCCGAGCTTCGGATCAGTTAACCAGAGGCGAGCTCGGTTCTGGCGACCGTTTACACATCCGCTATCTCCGATTCCTCGACTCCTCTCCTCCTAGTGACGATCTCTGCGGTATTACTGCCAATATTGAAGGAAGAAATCAAGCAGTTGGTGGCGGTAATGCACCAAAAGTTGTTTGCAACCGCCATAAAACACAAGAAGAAGAAGACGCGAAGCAGGAGAATCGAGCAAATCAAAATGGCGGCGCCCGTCACATTCAGAATGTTATGCTTGATTATTATTGCTGTGCCGGTGTTTGCGGAGGGTCAGGCGAAGACAGCAACCTTTCGTGGATGTTTATAGTTGTTTTATCGTTGTTCTTCTTTTTCTTTTGTGTGTTTGGTTGGCAAGCAACTTCCGGAGGAGCATTACCGCAACTACTGGAATGGAGTGTGAATGCGGCGATGTGCAGCCAGATGGAGATGACGGCGTTTCTGCTCATGCGCTCTTTGTTATCAGAGAACCGAGCCAGTTAGAAAACCGAGGCCCGAGCCCACCTCTGGAACTGGTCTGCAGTTAGCGCGGTCCGGTTCGGTTATTGTCTAGCTGAGTTCAGTTCAGTTTGCTTTCCATTTACACCACGATAAGTTATCTCAGTTACTGAGCTTCGGACTGGGATCTCGGTACAGTTTTTTCAAAGGGTAGTATAAATGAGGTATTGGATTATGTTAAACTGAAATTCCAATATTCACCACCGTGTGGTGCCATTTACCTTTTTCCTCTGATCATGGAGCAGCCGGCTTGCCTCGACTCGCAATGAATCCTGGGAAAACCAAGGCTACGTAGGACACATCGGACCCGTCCTTGAAATCAGGCAAAAAGGAGGACGCATTTTAAGGCCGCATAACGAGGAGTCTTGGAATCCGACCAGACCTCGGCACTGCGCTATGGCGTAATCAGCCCAGGAATCTAGCCTTCTGAGGACGCAGCCCATGAACTTGAACGCACCCCTTGTTTAGTAACCTCGCTGTTCCAGTTTGGCTGCGCTGCAAAAATAATCTAAAAAGGACAAAAAATTTAGAATCTCTTGAAACAATTTCCCTACTTTTGTGCTGGTAAATAAAATGATCTACCAACAGAATGAGTATATATGCCCTGAAATAAGATGATTAAATATTCTGCACTGAAAATACATTTTTTTTATTTTGTTTGTTTTATTTTAATCAACCATCTTTAAGCAAAAATCTTCTGTTAGCAGATCATTTTGCTTACCTACCAAAAATCAGGTGGAATTGCATCACTTTGTAAGAAAATTGTACTTCCTTTCAGTTCCCTTTTTGCAGTGTAACCTGGGAAATCTGTGCCAAGCTATTCCTAGATTTGGGGAACTGTTATCTGTATCATACATTTCTGCCCACATTTAAGTAGAAGCGAGATGCATCTATAAAGCCAGCTTAATAGATAATAAATAAATATTGCAGTTTAGGCATAGTGGCACATTTTAACCCTTTTTTGCATTGTTTTGTGAGTATAATGCTCCCTCCCACACCCAGACACCTTTACCCTGATGTTACCTCTGCCATGAAGGCAACATAATACATCCAGATCCCATCAGTGCCCCTCTTGTCTTCTCACAGCTGCTTTGTCTCATGTGCTCATCTCTCATTGCTTTTATTTTTGTCGTTGTCCCATCATCTGTGTTCATGTTGCAATGACTGGTTGCTCGACACCACGGCAAATCGTAACCCTAAACTAGATGTACGACCCTGGAAGGCGTGAGCTCAGAAGCTCCGCGGCCAGTAAAGAAGGTGGAGTCCAGGCGGGAGGGCTCCAGGTGTACCAGCCCCTCGGGTCCGCTGCAGGTAGGAGCTGGGGGGGGCGAGGTAATCAGCCTGGTGCCTTGTTTTACTGATTCCACCTATGATTTTAATATTTTTTGATATATCCAACCAATTTATTGGTTTAGCACAGCAGAAATGAACAAGAACATTTGTTGAGTTATGAGAAACAATTTGACAATCATAAAAATCAGCAGGTTGGTATCTGTCCTTTGCTTCCGATGACCTGAATGTATTCACCTCTGTTTCCAATTCTCCTTTCTCTCCTGCCTTTTTGTCTTTGTGTTTTAGGGCCCGGTGATATACGCCCAGTTGGATCACTCAGGCAGTAAAAATTCATTCCATAAGATGGAGCCCGTGGTCTACGCTGACATCCGCAAAAACTGAAGATGGGGACCAAAAAGCATAAAAAAAAGAACGAAAAAACAAAAAAAAACCTACAGTATGAGACCTCTCTATTAGCTGCTCTTGGGAAGGGTGGGAACGATTTAACAGGGACAGAATCGGTGCAGTTTCTCTCTTCTCCATATTTTGTCCTCTGACAGCATGTTATATGATACACTAAAGTCTTTAGATGTTGACATAAAAACGTAGAAAGCTCAGAAAAACTCCAGTTGGCATCTTGACAGCATCTTAAAAAGGCTATCACAGGGATTAAAATGGAAAAAGTGACTTTAATGACATCATTCCTAGTGTAAATTATTTTATTTTAACCCTAGTATTGCCCCCCCTCACACGAGCCCAACAGATTTGCAGGCTGTTGCACCGATACCGATAAAACTGAAAGCAGAAAACAGGCAGAGATTTCTGTCTCTTTGAAGAATCGGTTTAAATGAGCGAGATTAAGCTCTTTCTACATAGCTGCAGAACATAACTGCTTATAAACATATTAAAAACCAGTTTAATATCCGTTTTCATCAAAAGATGTGCATGCCACAACCTTAAAAGACTTGGAATATTTCAGTTTCAGGCAACAAAGGGTAACACGCTTTCATCTGACAAACGGAGGATAAATAGTCGGATGTCAGCTGACACCAGAGTATGGCTGAATCCACCCCTCTGGGCCTTAATTCAAACCACCAATGATAATTGGGTAAAGTACACCCTTACCAAGCAGGAAACGCCCCACAACGTCTTTTAAAAAGAACAAAGTGTTTTTTATCAGATTTCCAACACACTGTGACAACATTTTTAGTTGCCTGAAGGTGGAACTCAATATAACATCTTTCTAAAGGTTAGTAAAAACAGATAAATCATTCCCTGCCGATGGACCGGGATCGAAACCTGGGATTAAAAACAAATGTATTTAAAAGAATCCAGGAGAAATGAAAGGTTAGAACCAGTTGCGATTATTATTCCTTTTAGGACGTTTAGGACGTCTGACGTAGCTTCTCGCTGTGAACCGTTCTGATGAACCGTAGAGCGAGTTACGTTCGGCACTTTGAATTGACAGAGGAAACATGGTGGCTGGGATGCAGCCTGTTTGAAAACGACAAACGATGCTTTATTTGGATAAAAGTTTTTCTTCAAAGACGCAACCTTTAATTGAGCCGGCGACATCAAGATGTTCACTCCCATTTCCTCCTTAAAGAAGTCGTCCCGTCAGCGAGGAATAATCAATGAATCATTATTTATACCTAAAACTAATACATTTACGGTGATTTAATGAATTTAGCTTTAATCGGTAAAAAAAAAGTCTGAGTCTGGGAGCGGCCATTTTGCCCAAATATAGTAGCCCCTCCCTCCTGCCATCTTCCAGCAGTGGCGTCACGGTGCGCGGTAAGCCTAGCGCCATTCTCCCAGCTTTCCAAGCTAAATCAATGGGAACTACTAGACACATCTGCAATCAGCAACAATTATTGAAGATTTCCAGAGGACTTCACCATTGAAATTCACCAAACTATAGTGAAACTGACAATGCCCGTGCATGGCAGCTGGATGCTGGAATACATGGGGTAAAAGTGGAAAAAAAGAGTTATTCCACCTTTCTGATTCCTGATCCTCCCGCGGGGCGGGTTGGTCGTTGGATGCGCCAACTTGAAGAGAGGAGGATTTGCCATCGAACTTCTGGCCAGAGAAAAACCCGTAATATGTAGCCAACATTTGGAAGAAGAATGTTTTCAAGATGACTTGGATAATAGCGCGTTGTGACAAACACCAGATACAGCACTGGGACTTGATCAACAGCCGATACCGCACCGTGACGTCACTAACCAGTAGGTGGCAGTAGTGTTCTTTGACAAACATGGATGCCTCCAGTAAAACACATTCACATAAAAATTACTCTGAATTAAAAAAAGCTTATTATTTATTGAAAAGTAATAATTTCATATTTAAAGAACTTTCAGAAGGATCAGGAATCAGTGACCCACCTTTTTGACAGATTAACTTCATAAAGGAATATTCCACCTAACATGGAAATATTTCACCCACTGCTTAAATTCAGGCTGTGGGAGACACAGAAAGAGGGATTCAGCCAAACAAGCTCAGACCCTCTCAGAAGAAAACAGGTTCTGATCCTCCTTTCAGATCCAGATTTCATGGTGCTTATAGTCGACAGTGTTTACCCTGAAGAAATGCAGGCGACGCTTAACTACAAAAATCGATGGTGCAATGTAAACGTACAACGCCATGTGTGCTTTCTCTGAATCAGTTTTCACCTGTGTAGTTATTTACTCTTACGTGATGGTGCATCTGTGTCCGAGCATCGTTTGGCTCCCTGCTGCTAATGGTCGTTAGCTCTAAGTGTGGTTCTTTATGCTAATAGATATCAAACTAATCATTTATGACACTACACATTGCAGAATGATGAAACAGGCTTTTTTTTTTTGGTTTGTGTGCAGCTTTGGTAACTACGGAAGCCGAGAGCGATCGTGCTCGACTTTTTAATTTTTTTTCCTTTGCCTTCCCGAGATAACAAGATAATTATCTTGTTATTATGAGAAAAGAGTTATTGATTTCTTTTGATAACAAGATGATTAATCTGTATGAGTAACGAATTAGGCTAGCCAACCTGGATTCCCAGTCAATCCATGCCTGCGAGGCCCGTGAGTTGTGCAGTCGTGGTACCGCATTAACCTGACTCACGCCAGATGGATTTGCTCTGCATATCCATCTGGAAACCTTCCGTTGAAGTAATTTTGGGAAGGTGCGAAAATACTAGTTAGCTGATTGGCTATATGTTGGTGATAGACGGGCCAAAATAAACCAATCAGATCAACGAAGCATATGGCGTACTAACAGACCGACGACGAAGAGGAGCAAATTGATAGATCAAACTCTTGCAAAGAACCAGTCGGGAGAAGAGCAAAAAACATCTTTTCCTCTGAGAAAAGCCTCCAGAGCAGTGTTTTACTC
>JAGKQL010000065.1:8466775-8510970 GCA_018398635.1 Cyprinodon brontotheroides | reverse complement strand
CCACCCATCCATCCGTCCACCCACCCATCCATCCGTCCACCCACCCATCCACCCATCTGTCCATCCACCCATCCGTCCATCCATCCATCCATGGACTGGTAATCTGTGATGTGGGCATTTCCCCGGTGGGTCGGTCCTAGTTTCAGCGTGCGAGGGCCGACCCTCCTTCAATCATAGCGGCAAAATTATGCTGTGGTGCAGGATGGGCTTGTATCTAAAGGCTAACGTCGCCTTAGTCGTGCTGCTGCCAGGCTGGGATGCTTTTCCTACCTGGCAAAGCTTGTGACGCCGCCTGCGGGTGAAAATGCTTTAGACGGCGGCTCAGAGACAATTGGTTCAAATTGTTCCTGAGATTTTGCTTATCCAGGCGCTTTTGGTGAACATAATGGTGTAGATGGAAAAATGCCAGGGCTAAAATTCCTTCTCCGCCCGTCGCTCCATCTCGCTTCCTCTATTGATGGACTGGACAAAACCCTGTCAGATTATTCAGGTCCATCTCCCACCAACTTTGATCCCAAAGTTACACAGTTGAATGTTACCCAGTGATATAAGGAAAATAGTTTCAAAGGGGCACAGAGATGGATCTACGTCCCTGTAGAGCCTCTCTGTACACACTGCAATCAGTGACATGGGAAGAAATCAGATCAGAGATGAAAAAAAGTTGGATGCAACTGGAGTAATCCGGGTTTAAGAACAGCACTGCTATCACTAGCATACTCACACATCCATCAACTTAGCAGCAGCATCTAAGTCTTGGAGTCAAATATTGTTTTGTTTTATACCTTTCTTCATTATTTTCACTCTTACCTGGGAGATGCTAACTGGCTTAGCCAGGGTATTAGTACTTGAGATCGAATCACAAAGAATATATTTGTAAAGCAACATTGAGAAAAAAAGCATAAAACCCAACGTAAGTTCTGCAGTGCTTCACTATCGGAGACGGTAGGGACTACGTCCAACTTTTATCTTGAAAAGAAAGCACAAAGAAAGGTAAAAAAAAATGTCACCAAGTTGTGAAAATATTAAGCTTAAGAAAAGTTATGTAATATAGCTTTAATCTGTATATAAAATAGCACATTTAAAAACAACATAAATGTATGTACTGTTCATGAAAGGCAGAGAAAATACTATTTTGATCGACTTTGATTAATTGTTTGAAATTCTGTGGTTACTACACAGAAGTACTAAATAAAGATGTTTATGTTTATTCCAGTTCTGTGTGTTAAATATCTAGGTGTTTTATGTGAATGTGGGTCTTTTAGATCAATTTTAGTGATTTGATCATGTTTCACATTTTATTGTCACCTACTGGTGCTGGTCTTGGTCTCGGTCTTGGTCTTGACTCTGTCTCGGTCTTGGTCTTGACTCGGTCTCGGACCCTAAAAGTCTTGATCTTGTCTCGGTCTCTGGGTTAGGTGGTCTTGACCACAACACTGGGCTTAGCCACAGTAGGCTGCTTCCTTGATTACCTCCTACCTCATGCGCAGTATCCTAAATCCACCAATCTGTGTCCATCTAAACCCAATCTGTGTCCATCTAAACCCAATCTGTGTCCATCTAAACCCAATCTGTGTCCATCTAAACCCAATCTGTGTCCATCTAAACCCCATCTGTGTCCATCTAAACCCAATCTGTGTCCATCTAAACCCAATCTGTGTCCATCTAAACCCAATCTGTGTCCATCTAAATCCAATCTGTGTCCATCTAAACCCAATCTGTGTCCCTCTGAACCCGATCTGTGTCCCTCTGAACCCGATCTGTGTCCATCTGAACCCGATCTGTGTCCATCTGAACCCGATCTGTGTCCATCTAAACCCGATCTGTGTCCATCTAAACCCAATCTGTGTCCATCTAAACCCAATCTGTGTCTCTCTGAACCCGATCTGTGTCTCTCTGAACCCGATCTGTGTCCCTCTGAACCCGATCTGTGTCCCTGAACTGACCTGTGTCCCTCTGAACCCTCGGGATCTGTGTCCATCTGAACCCGATCTGTGTCCATCTCTAAACCCGATCTGTGTCCATCTGAACCCGATCTGTGTGTCCATCTAAACCCAATCTGTGTCCATCTAAACCCAATCTGTGTCCATCTAAACCCAATCTGTGTCCATCTAAACCCAATCTGTGTCCATCTAAACCCGATCTGTGTCCATCTAAACCCGATCTGTGTCCATCTAAACCCGATCTCCAAAGCTTTCTTTATTTTCTGCTCTGATCAAGTTAATCCTGGCAAAGCGTTCTGCTCTAAGAGTTTTGACTACGAAAGTTACGATTAACAAAGTTTATTTCTTTAAGTCTTTCTCAGGAAACTGTTTGTGGAGCTGGAGATAGTTTTTATAATCACTGTGATATGAATGGACCATGAAATATATTTATTTTTAACATTTAATTGTCCAAGACATGGTTCCAACTGAGACAATTAACCAGATTAATCATGATTGATTATTGAAATAATCGTCGACTAATTTACTAATCGATTAATTAACTGGAGTATAGAGACTGTAAAACCCACCTGTAGCTGACAGAGCAACACTTACAACAGGAATTATATCAAAGTTGTAAAAACTCATCGTAACATTTAGCATTTATGACCAAAAATCTTTTCCGTCTGTCAGTCTGTTCTATAATCCAGAACTCCTCCTGGGAAAAGCTTCACCTGGTTTAGTTTAGTGAAACGTCTTCTTTATGGAACCTTTTAGCTATTTGAATATTATTGGATTAATTGGAATAAAAATTGAGCAGATTCATCAGTTTGCAAAGTAATTGTTAGTTCCAGCCTTAGTATTTTAGGGGCTCACAGCCCTAAACAGGTTGGAGTCGTAGTTCAGCTCAGCTGCTAAAAAACAGTTTAGCTGCCATGCTGGTCAGAGCGACCTTTGACCCAATAACCCTTAGTTCCTGTAAACCTGACCGTGGCTCCCTCACTGTTTATTAATCAGCCATCCATTCAGTTCTGGTTTTATCGCTCTGTCACTGTTTCCCAGCGGTTGTGGTGAACGCTGCCGTGCGTGTTTGCAGTTCACCAGGACGGTGCTGTATGCTGAAACACGCCGCTCTGTCCTCCGTATGCAGACAGACAGTTTATGACCTGCAGCATTTCTCCATCAGCACTGAGCTCACTTTTAGCCACGGTCACATGATTACACTAAGTGGGTCACACGCTGTTCACCATCACATGCTCCCAGTTAGACGTGAGGTTTACTGTGAAATCTGAAGAAAAGCTGAATATCTGGAAAGAAAGACTGTTTGGGAGCAGCTGAAGGATTTCTGGAATTCCCTCCGTGTTCCTGACCAACTGACGGCATGCAGCGATGCAGCCGGTGCTGCCTGCTCTGGATGGACTTTATCACAATGGCTCTGAGCCAATCACATGTTTGCACTTCTGAGAGTTTCACAAAGGTTCTAGGAATGCAGACTGCTTTTTATTTATTTAAGTTTTCTTCCTCTTATACCTCTTGGCAGCCATATTAGTTAAAATACATCATTTACACATTTTAAGCCCTAATGTTTGCAGTCTGAAAAAAAACAAACCTTTACTTTATGCACTGTTTTTATATAGTCTTATGTTTTTATCTTTAAAGGCATCTTGCTTTAACTCTTTATCCTCTATATAAGCTACTGGAACCAGAATTTCCCTGAAGGAGGAATCCCCAGGGATAAATAAAGCTGAGCCTAAAGGCCTAGTTATCTTCCAGCAGCAGCGTGTTGCAGATGTTTATTTCGATTTCTGCCCAATATTGGAAAGCGGTGGTCTGCTTTGGCCATTATATTCCACGCCCTAGCGCCAGAGGGCCAATCAGGAACTAGCTGTGGGTCTAGAATCACGCAGCCGGTGAGGAAGTGGGGGCAACTTTGTGCGACAACGGAGGGACATGAGGGCGAAAAGAAGAGCGAGGGATCAAGGTGGAAAAAGGCCCCAGCGTTCTCTGGCGCACCTCGCTCTACTAGCTGCTCCATCTTCAGTTGTTTTCCCCACAATGGCGGTCAGGACAAAGCGAAACCAGCCGTAAGGAACCAAACAGGAGATAATGCGCATAGAGTAGAGAGAATGCAGATCTGACCAATCAGAGGCTTCCTGTCTGCGCTCACCTACAATTGTGGAGGGTGCAGCAGAGTGTCTCTGCAGAAGGGGTGGGGCTTATCTCGTTGACTGCGCTACACGCGCCCAGACGACCTGGTTTCTGAGGATAAATCAGCCTTAGGCGTATATCTGTGGGGAGCTACGGTTTCAGACGGTCATCATTCTTTGAAAATGGCCGAGGGTCGGAAGAGGAAAAGTGTCTATGAAGTGTATGAGAAGAAAGGAAAGGCAGAAATATCCCAGAATGCTTTGCGCAGAGAGCTCTCCTTTGCAAAGCATTCTGGGATGTGCTAATACTTTTCAAGCTACCTGCTGTCGCTACCTGACAGCAGCGACTAATAACAAAGATGAGCGCAGGCACTGCGCTGTGGAGGAGGAGTTACCAATGGGCAAAAATCAGTGATCATCTGTCCAAGCGGTCAGTTAACTGAGTTCAGTATAGAATCCCCGCTCTATATATATGATTGAGGGTCAGAGGTCAGCGGCGGACGGTCGGACACCGTGAGCTGCTATGAGAGGAACAACTTTTAAACAGAGCGTGCCACGAGGAGAAATATTGCTCGTGCACGCTCTGCGCACACACACCTTTAATAGGCATTTGTTCCCTCTAGGGAGCGGGTGCAGGTTTGGGCATGTGCTTTTTTTTTAAAGTGGAGGGGGCGGGTCTTTGAAAAAATTTGTAACAATTCTCCAAAATACCTGTTCATTGATCTGGGTCACCTGACCATTAGGCTGGTGAGCTGCAGCTGATAACGGCGAGCTTGGTTTGCATGGCAGATGGACCCACTGGGTTACAGAAGCAACGTTTTTCTTTTCCAGATCATTGTTGACGACGATGACAGCAAGGTGTGGTCCCTGTACGACGCCGGCCCAAAGAGCATCCGCTGTCCCATCATCTTCCTCCCCCCCGTCAGTGGCACAGCCGAGGTGTTCTTCCAGCAGGTTCTGGCGCTGACCGGCTGGGGTTACAGAGTCATCTCGGTGAGCGGGGGCGCTGCTGTTCATCAGTTAAACCTCATCTGCCTCACACGGGGCTGACTGGTTCTGACATGATTCAAAATAAAAAAGTAAATGTTAGTTTCAGACATGGAGGGCGATCAGAGGCAGGCGGTTTGAACCAGAATCACTGATCTGATAGCAGAGCTTTTTACAAACGGCGAACCAGTACAGCTTTAGATTGACCTCTTCCTGTCTCAGTTTTCACTAATACACACATGTGACTTATACACACACAGAACAAGGTTCACCAAAGTATTTCTGGTCCATAAACAATTCTAAATTAAATTACAAAGTACCAGTGCTCTTTAAACTTCACTGCATCTATGTGTGGATTTTTGAGACTGCCTTGATGCACCAATGCATTTATTTAAGCAGGGATGGTTTGCCACCAATCACAAAGCTCCGTTGTATAAGCCAATCACAAGAAACCACTCCACGTGGGAAACTAACCCCCTGATTCCACATCCTCCGCCCCACTCCGCCTCGCTCCGTTCCAGACCGCCTGCCCACAGCGAAGCCCTACAGCCTCCACTGTTCCTCCCGTCTTTCTCCGCTCCGACTTCCTTGGAGTTTGAGGAGAGCGTGAGCAATATTATTATTTAACTCGTAGGAGAAAATCGTGGTAATGAAGGCTTAATTTAATATGACATCATAAAATCATGCCATCAGCATCAATGCAAACTCTTTCTTTTTTTTTCGATTTGTGAGTCTTTGTAACTAATCATTGGTTTTGTTCTCTACTTCCAAACTCAGCATCTCTTCATCCAGAACTGAGATAAAGATTAAGCTGAGATTAAAACTCCTGGAAGTTGTTGTGACTGGATTTGATTAAACTTTTAAGCACCTCGGTATAAAAAAAATATTTTTTGACCGAGATGAGAAATCTGCTTCCTGGAATGTTTTAAAGGAGAAGTTCGGTTTTTACACTTTAAGCCCATTTTTCTGTAGTGTCCAGGATGAAATCGAATGATCGACACCAAAAGTTTGACAATTGGTCCTGTCTCTGCTTTTTGGCTCATTTAGAATCCCCCTGGCTGCTTTAGAATGGCTTCCATAGAGCATGTCGATAATGTCCTTAAAACAACCTTAAACGTTCTTTTTTTAAAATATGCTACTCACCGTGTCGTCCAGCGCTGTTCAATGACGTTCCAAAAAAGTTTCGTGTGAAGAAAAACGTTCCTGTAGTGTTTTATTTAGCATTTTGTAAATCCCATTGAGTTCTGTAGGAATAGTCAATATTCGCTGCCACGGAAAGCGGAAATGGGGCCTGTTTACACAGTTGTAGTCTTTTAAGCTTTCACTCTGTGTACTCGGACGTCGAGAATCAAGAATCCACCTTTCGTATTCCATTTTCAGAGTTTTTTAAAGTGTTTAACAGAAGGCGTTAGCACCTCGACGTCGGAGTACACAGAGTGAAGCGAAAAGACTACAACTGTGTAAACAGGCCCCATTTCCGTTTCCGGTGGCAGCGGAATATTGACTATTCCTACAGAACTCAATGGGATTTACAAAATGCTAAATAAAACACTACAGGAGCGTTTTTCTTTCAGCTTTTTTTGGAACGTCATTGAACAAGCGCTGATACCATTTCAATAGCATATTTTAAAAAAGAGCGTTTAAAAGGTTGTTTTAAGGACATTATCCCGGACATGCTCTATGGAAGCATTCTAAAGCAGCCAGGGGGATTCTAAATGAGCCAAAAAGCAGGGACAGGAGCAATTGTCAAACTTTTGAGGTATCGAATCATTCGATTTCATCCTGGACACTACAGAAAAATGGGCTTAAAGTCTAAAAAACCGAACTTCTCCTTTAAGTATCGATAATCGACATCCAATAATTTAATTAAGTGGTTTTAGTTTTTGGGAATATATAGGAATTCTGCTCTAATCTGTTGTTCGCGATCCATCGTTACCATATTTTAGTTTGACAAACCGGATCTTATCAACGTTCCTTTTCCTGTTTGGTGGGAATGCAAATGTGGATTTTGACCTGGCTGGACAGGAGCGGACGGGGAAGGACAGAGAAGACGTAGGTGGACGGTGACGTGCGGAGGAGTAGCGGTGGATGTGGAACAGTTCTCATGGATTAATATGATGCACAAGGTATGCGAACGCTGCGGAGCGGAGGGGTGACGGATGCTGTGGAGGATGAGTACTTTCCTGTGATTGGCTTATTAAAGGGAGCTTTGTGATTGGTCGCACACCATCCCTTAAAAATACAGCTTAAAAATATAAATTTGTGTATCGGGGCACATCAAATCCACACACTAATGCAGTGAAGTTTATAGACTAAAGGTACTTTGTTATTGATATTTGTTTATGGACCAGAAATCCTGGTGTGTGTGTGTGTGTGTGTGTGTGTGTGTGTGTGTGTGTGTGTGTGTGTGTGTGGATCCTGTGCATGTATTTGTGCAAACACAGACCAATCTAACTCCATATTTCTGAGCTTCCAGCCTTTCCTGTTGTATTTCTATCAAATCTAAATGTATATATTAGTTAACAGAAACATTTTTTTCTTTTGCCGGTCTTTTTTTTTTTCAGCTGCAGTATCCTGTGTACTGGGACCTCATGGAGTTCTGTGATGGCTTCCGGAAGCTTCTGGATCACCTCCAACTGGACAAGGTCCGACTTTCCTTTTGTAGTTCCATTTCTGCTCCTATATGTACGTAAATAAGTCCTTCATTTTTTCTTATCGTGATGTGATAGGGGCGCCCCGCCCCCTCTGCAACCACCTCATTTATTGTGATTGCAGCTGGGCAGTGTGGCCACAAGGGGGCGGTATAGAATTAGCTGTCCTATTGAGAGAGAAATGGTCAACATGCAGTAAACAGTTATTACTCTGTGTCCTGTTGATGGAGAATTTGGCTCTTTTCTCCTCTTTAGTCCTTTTTCCTGATCATACTTTGGCCACTGTTCGCCACGCTGCCCCTTAGTTTACTGGCAGTACTGCATCATTCATTGTCCCTGGTTGCCAGTCTGGAACCCTCAATATGGCAGATTAATGTGGGTACAAATAAAAGGCTATAACTGGCTCTAGCCCCCACCTGTACGGTCGTTTTGGGTTAATGAGTCGTTTAAATAAACCAATCACTCATGTGAACAAACTGAAATGGACTCGCAAAAGATCAATTTTAGTGATCTACAAATGGAACAATAGACGGTTTTTAAAGTCGTAGGAAAGCGGCCGTTCAAACTGTTGCTTTTCCGAATTCTCGAGTGGTGCCCGAGTTTACACCAGTGAATACAGTGAATGTGATTGGTGCGATTATCAAGGGGGCGGTCTGTTTTGGCGGAAGGTTCACAAGCATGTTTGGTTGTGGCCGTTTTGTGGGAAGCATCTTGCTAACCAGTTAGCATCTTAGTGCTAGCAGGTTCCCAATGGAAAATTGCATTGGGACCAATGGCCTTAAATGGTGGAAAACAAAACGGCGGCTGTCAAGGAGCGCTATGGACAGCAAACATGCAGGAGGAGAGTTTAGTGTGCGGAGGTCGTGGATGAGTCTCCCTCCGTCATCCATTTTGTTATTTAGAGGAGGAAAGCGGGGGCTAAGATGTTGTGGAAGAGGACGCCAGGCGGCAGAAGCTTGGTTTGGTGTAGAAAGGCTTCCAGCCGTACATGTTTGAGCCTTGCTCTACCGCTAAGCTGCCAGTTCTGTTAGCTCGCCTCTGTCGAAGACACAGACGTCCATCCCGTGAACACTGGGACGCAACTCAATGGGAAAAGGAAAGGATTCTGGTTTCAACCGTTGCGTATATTAGCAGAAACGATGAATCAAGATGCTATGACTGAAAAACTTATTTGATTGACAGATGACCGTCTATATATGATTGGCGAATTTGGGTGTTCAGGCTGACGATAGAACTAACTGGCCTGCAGAAGGTAGCAGGAAAAAAAATACATTTTAAAGACAATTTTAATAAGATAGAAATTTTCTAAATTTTGGCACAATATGGTCTGATAAAGAGAACATTTATATACATGTGTTTAAGCCAAAATGATTTGACATTTAAAATGAACTTTCCCTACAACTTTAATAAACCTGCCATATTAGATTTCAGCTAAACTTGCTTATTGACTCAATCTTCTCCTTCGTTGCCTTCTGAACTAGAACTACAAAATAAGATAAGGTTAGAGCTTGAAAACGTTTCTTACCCTTTTTATCTTTATAGGACCATAACCATCTTGAATTTTTTAAAAGACCCGCCCTCTACACTTAAAAAAAAAAGTGCATGTGAGAGCGTGCACGAGCCCATTTCTCCTCGTGCACGCTCTGTTTAAAAGTTGTTCCTCTTATAGCAGCTCACTGTGTCCGACTCTCCGCCCTGACCTCTGACCCCTCCATCACTATATAGAGGCGGGGACTCTATAGTGAACTTTATAGTGAACTCAGTTAACTGACCGTTCAGAGAGATGATCTCTGATTTTGGCTCCGTTGGTCACTCCTCCTGCACCACGCCGTGCCTGTGCCATTTTTGTTATTAGTCGCTGCTGTCGGGTAGCTGCAGCCTAAGGCGACAGCTGGCCGCTGGGACATCTAATCCCATAATGCTTTGCAAGGAGAGCTCTCTGCGCCAAAGCATTCTGGGATATATCTGCCTTTCCGAGGCCTTTCCTTTCTTCTCATAACACTTCGTAGACACTTTTCCTCTTCTGACTCTCGGCCATTTTCAAAGAACCGCGGTGAGAAAGGTGTGAGCTTCAACGACCGTCTGAAACCGTAGCTCACCACAGATATACGGCTGAAAGAAACCGATAGCTAACAGGACGAGCACGCATAGGGCGGCCTTACGGAAACGCATTGCCAGAATGATTGACAGTTAGGAGGACCACTGATTGAGATGATCCACCCAGAAATAAAAGATCCTCTATACCTTTAAAGTTCTATGTTCAGCAGACTTAATGTCACTAAAATCATTTTTATTGCTCTTTTTAAATATACTGTAGCTGCATTAAATAAATGATTTGCTGAATGTTTTGAACGAATCATTTTAATGAACTGATCCCAGGGATTCAGTTCCCATCATCGCCGTACGGTTTGCACATCAGACCTCAGGCAGACATTTTTTATTGTGTGAATGGTGATGTCTGTGTAACGCTGATCCTCTGACACACACAGGTCCACCTGTTCGGAGCGTCTTTGGGAGGATTCCTGGCTCAGAAGTTTGCAGAATTCACCCACAAGTCTCCCAGAGTCCACTCTCTGATCCTGTGTAACTCGTTCAGTGACACCTCCATATTCAACCAGACATGGACAGCAAACAGGTGCTTCTCGCCGTCGCTGACCTGAAGGTTTCCTCAGAGTCTCTTTATTCATTCTTGCTGCTTCTCTGTTGCTGCCCAGTTTCTGGCTCATGCCAGCGTTCCTACTGAAGAAGATCGTCCTGGGAAACTTTGCTAAAGGACCCGTCGACCCTAAGATGGCGGATGCAATCGACTTCATGGTCGACCGGGTATTTGACCTCCAGCTGAAATAAGGATGCTCAAAGCAGGCTGGTGTTTTTTAATTGATCCGTCTGTTTGCTTTCTGCAGCTGGAGACTCTGAACCAAAGCGAGCTAGCTTCCAGGCTAACGCTAAACTGTCAGAACTCGTATGTCGAGCCTCACAAAATAAAAGATGTTGCTGTGACCATCATAGATGTAAGTTTGTTTCTTCTGTTTTTCTTTCGGGGGGGGGGGTCTTTGTATGTCTTCTGACTGAGTTCTGCTGTCGATGTTGAGGTGTTTGACCAGAGCGCCCTCTCCCTGGAGGCCAAAGAAGAGATGTATAAACTGTATCCCAACGCTAGAAGAGCGCATCTGAAGACCGGAGGCAATTTCCCGTATCTGTGCCGCAGCGCTGAGGTCAACCTCTACATTCAGGTTGATTCCTTTCCTTCAACATTTCCATCATCATGCAGGTTTAACAATAAAGATCTTTTATAGTGAGGAAACTTGGTTTTAATTGTACCGTATTTTCTGGAGTATAAGTTGCAACTTTTTTCATAGTTTGGCTGAGGTGCAACTTATACTCTGGAGCGACTTATGTGTGAAATTATTAACACAATATTATATCGTTTTACTTGTTAATTTCACACTAAACCACAAGAGGGCACTCTAGGCTAGTGTTGATAATTTCAACATTGGGTTTAATGTATAAAAACAACTGAGCAGGGCTTTACAAAAATGGCACCGAAAAGAAAATTTATTCTGTAATTATAAAAGTATAAAAATTTGCATCCAAAAACAGTAATCATGCACCAGAAATAAAGTTTTGAGTTTGTGGAGTTGTTTAAAAGTGACACAGAGGATGAAGATTTCATCAGATTTAGAAAGTTGGAGTGATACGGATGGTTTGGTGAACTTATTTATGCTATAGTTATCTGAATAACTATTAATATGTTAACATACGAGGCACATTCGCAGTTTGCTTTTTATGTGGCGTGTAATGTTAGCATACTGTACAATTATTTAGCCCAGGGGCGTCAAAGTGGTTCCAGAAAGGATTGTGTGGCTGCAGGTTTTCTTTCAACCAAGCAGTAGCGCCAGACTCCATTCATCTCATCCAGCGAGTCCAGTCTGAACATGATGACTTGATGAGACGAATGAATGAATGAATGATGAAGTCCGGCGCTATTGTTTGGTTGAAAGAAAACCTGCAGCCACACGGCCCTTTCTGGAACCACTTTGACACCTCCTGCTTTAACCTTCTGTGGCCTTTATTTTTATTTAAATAGAGGCCATAAAGCCCCCCGGGAAATATGACCTATACTTCAGCGCAACTTATAAATGTCTTT
The DNA here is from genome assembly GCA_018398635.1 of Cyprinodon brontotheroides. NCBI lineage: Eukaryota > Metazoa > Chordata > Actinopteri > Cyprinodontiformes > Cyprinodontidae > Cyprinodon > Cyprinodon brontotheroides. Next base: position 8,499,119 of record JAGKQL010000065.1, on the reverse strand, counting down.
TCCTCTTTTATTATGCATTTTATGGCTTTCGTGACTTGTACCCCAGAGCCACTTATAATCCAGAAAATACGGTAATTTCCATCTTAATATTTACCTCATCACTAACAGCTATGGTACACAGACAACCTGGGCGGGAATTGGGCGGAACTGCTTCCAGTTGATCGTCGTGTGTCTATCTATCTATCTACCTATCTATCTATCTATCTATCTATCTATCTATCTATCTATCTATATATCTATCTATATATATATATATATATATATATATATATATATATATATATATATATATATATATATATATATATATATATATATATAATTTTGTCTTTTTGAAAATCTGCATGCTTGTATGGGTCATATCTACTGCTGTCCAGCTGCAGCATCCTGTAAAAATTAGAATAGAAAAACACCTAGTTAATCTGTTAACGGTGACTCTTTGGGTTGTTTTTGCGTTCCAGATCCACCTGCGTCAGTTCCATGGAACCAGGTACGCGGCGATAGACCCTGCCATGATCAGCGCCGAGGAGCTGGAAGTCCAGCGGAGCCACCTGAGCTACAACCAGGAGGCAGAAGACAACCAGTGAGCCGAAGTCTCCCTGATCCTCTGGACGCTCATTTCACGTCAGGCTCCAACGGTTTTCTCTGTGGGGTCTGACAGTCAATCAGCAACTCAACTGAGAGTGTTTTTATTTGTCAGATGAAGCAATATTTTCCTAATGAAATGTGGTACATTACCGCCGTGTCGCTTTAAAAATCATACGCAACACTTTGCCTTATGTGGATTGATTATTGCACCCATGAACTGCCTGAACTGTGTGTTTTTGAAAAGGGGGAACAGGTTGGAACAACTGCTTATACAAAAACACACTGTACATCTGACAGTTTACCTAAATGAATTTCAATTTTGTTTTGTCTTTTTTTTGGAATACAGTTTTTCTTTTTGATTTTGTTGGGTTTTTCTTTTCTTTTTATCAAATATCTCTAAAACAATGTTTGCAGCAAGACGCTGGATACAAATAAAGCAGCTACATCCTCCTAGCTTATCCAGATCGGTATCTTTGGGATTTGCTTCAAGGTAAGTTAAACATAAATGAATTGTTCTGATCCTTCATTTAAAAAAAAAAAGGTTGATTTACACATAATTACCCTCTTATTGGTCTCCCAGTTGGTTATGAGACAAAACAATTTAGTGATTTCTTACACAAACTTCTTTAAAGGAGAATGAATATTAAAATTATTTCAATTCTATTCAGTTTATTTCTACAGCTCCAATTCCCATCATGTCATCTCAGGTCACTTTCCAGTTCAACCAGATCATCCAGTCAGATTGATTCAAAGTTTTCTAGCTAAGGAAAACCAGCTGATTGCATCGACTCATTGACTCTTCAGCAATCCCTCACACTAAACGCATGCTTGCAGCGACAGTGGAGAGGAAAAACTCCCTTTGAACGGGAAGAAACCTCCAGCAGAACCAGGCTCAGTGTGAAGCGGCCTATCTGATCGAATTCAGTTTGTTCATGTTAATGATAGATCTTCCTCATGCTCAAAAGGTTACCTGTGGAGTACCACAGGGATGAGTGCTAGGACCAATTCTCTTTACTTTATACATGCTCTCCAATTGGTAGAATTATTAGACAGCATGGGATTAATTTCCACTGTTATGCTGATGATACCCAGCCATATCTGTCTATAATCCAGATGAAGCTAACCCATTACATAGATTACAGGCATGTCTGAAGACAGAAAACCCTGGATGACTCTTAACTTTCTGCTTCTGAATGCAGACAAAACAGAAGTTATAGTCTTTGGACCAGAGTCTCTGAAAAAGAAGCTGATTAGTCAGTCACTTCATTTGGATGGGATTAAACTGATTTCGAATAGATAATAAAGTAAAAAATCTTGGTGTTATTTTTGATCAGGACCTGTCATTTAAATCCCAGATCAAAGAGGTTTCTAGAATTTCCTTCTTCATCTGAGGAACATTGCAGAAAATTAGCTAACCTAGTTCCTGTCCAGGGTGATGCTGAGAAACTGAATCCATGCATTTGTTACTTTCAAGGCTGGACTTATTGTAATTCTTTACTATCAGTTCAAACCACAAACTGTAGTTCAAAGCCTTCAGCTGATCCAAAAAACCGTATTTCAGAGTTCTGATGAAAATGAAAAAGAGAGATCATATCTCTCCCTATCCTGGCTTCTCTTCATTGGCTTCCTGTTAAATCCAGGTAGAATAGAATTTAAAATCCTCCCTTCACATACAGGTGCTGGTCATAAAATTAGAATATCATGAAAAATAGAATTGATTTCAGTAATTCCATTTAAAAAGTGAAACTTGTACATATTATATTCATACATTACATACACAAAACATATCTCATTCAGATGTTTATTTTTGTTTAATTGATGATTACAAATGACAACAAATGAAAATCTCAAATTCATCATATCAGAAAATTGTGAATATTACTGAAGACCAATAAAAACAAAGGATTTATAGAAATGTTGGCCAACTGAAAAGTATGAACATGAAAAGTATGAGCATGTACAGCACTCAGTATTTAGTTGGCCCTCCTTTGGCCTGTATTACTGCAGCAATGCGGCGTGGCATGGAGTATCGATCAGTCTGTGGCACTGCTCAGGTGTTATGATAGCCCAGGTTGCTCTAATAGTGTGGCTTTTAGCTCTTCTGAATTGTTGGGTCTGGTGTATTGCATCTTCTTCTTCACAATACCCCATAGTTTCTATGGGGTTAAGGTCAGGAGAGTTTGCTGGCCAATTAAGAACAGGATGTAAATTATGGTCCTTCAACCAGGTACTGGTAGCTTTGGCACTGTGTGCAGGTGCTAAGTCCTGTTGGAAATGAAATCTGCATCTCCAAAAGTTGGTCAGTTGCAGGAAGCATGAAGTGCTCTAAAACTTCCTGGTATGTGGCTGCGTTTGACCCTGGACCTCAGAAAACACACAATGGACCAACACCAGCAGATGACATGGCACCCCAAACCATCACTGACTGTGGAAACTTTACACTGGACTTCAAGCAAACGTGGATGAAGTGCCTCTCTTCTTTCCCTCCAGACTCTGGGACCTTGATTTCCAAAGGAAATGCAAAAATTTACTTTCATCAGGAGAACAACATGACTTTGGGACCACTCACCAGCAGTCAGTCCTGTTTCTGCTTTAGCCCAGGCAAGACGCGCTTCTGACGCTGTCTGTGGTTCAAGAGTGGCTTGACACAAGGAATGAGACAGCAGAAAACCCATGTCTTTCATAATGTCTGTGTGTGGTGGTTCTTGGAAGCACTCACTCCAGCTGCAGTCCACTCTTTGTGAATCTCCCCACATTTTTTGAATGGGTTTTGTTTCACAATCCTCTCCAGGGTGCGGTTATCTCTTGCTTGTACACTTTTTTCGACCACATCTTTTTCCCTTCCCTTCGCCTCTATTAATGTGCTTGGACGGCTGAGCTCTGTGAACAGCCAGCCTCTTTAGCTGATGACGGTTTGTGTCTTGCCACTCCTTGTGCAAGGTGTGTCGATGGTCGTCTTTTGGACAACTGTGTCGTCAGCAGTCTTCCCCATGATTGTGCTAGCCTATAGAACTAGACTGAAAGACCATTTAAAAGGCTTTTGCAGGTGGTTTGAGTTAATTAGCTGATTAGAGTGTGGCACCAGGGGCCATCAATTTTGAACCTTTCACAATATTCTAATTTTCTGATATGATGAATTTGAGATTTTCATTTGTTGTCATTTGTAATCATCAAAATTTAAACAAAATAAACATCTGAAATATATGAGTTTTTCGCATGTAATGTATGAATATAATATACAAGAAGTTTCACTTTTTAAATGGAATTACTGAAATCAATCTACTTTTTTCATGATATTTTAATTTTATGACCAACTTTTTGTATAAAGCCTTAAATGGCCAAGCTCCATCTGCTGATATCAGAGATCTGATTGTTCCTGATGATGTTCCTAACAGAGCACTTAGGTCTCCAACTGCAGATTATAGAAATATCTGAATTGAATTAATGCACTCTTTAAGGGGTGCTGACCTGATCACCCGTGTCCAGTAGGCTAGACCAGCCACAAAGTAACGCTTGACTGTCAAGTGGAAGGAGAAGTATCCATGTTTTTCAACATTCTTAATCCAAAACTACAACCAGAAAACTGTGTTGTGCATTTTTATTCAACTCCCTACTCAATATTTTGTAAAACCACTGTTTGCTTATAGCGGAGGTCTTCAATAGGGGTCTGGCTCTGACCCCTAGGGCTGTTCCACAGAGGTACTGCATGGGGGTCTGCTTCGAAAGTTTCGGTTGATTAGCCTTTCTTTTTAAATTCCCCCCTTCAATCTTTTACCACCAATTAAATCAGGCTGTCTTTAAATCCACATTACCTGAGATAACATGATGTGAATTGGCATTATAGAAATATCTGAACAGACTGTAGTAAACAGATAAATGGAGGCAAGAAGATGTCCTTCAGTTCTTAATCCAAAACTACAACCAGAAAACTCACATTCAGAAACACTGTTTGCTTATAGCGGAGGTCTTCAATAGGGGTCTGCGACCCCTAGGGGTTCCACAGGTTTAATGCAGGGATGTCACGTAATTTGATACACATTAAGCGTTTCATTCACAACACCTGTCCATCATCAACCAGGCTCACATTCAGATCTTTTCAAGCTGGACAATACACAAACACCGGTTTAATAGGAAATCTTTAATAATCACAGGGAGGGATTACTTTAGTTATATTACTCCATCTGTAATAGAGTGAGTATAGGACCAGTATGATATTGCACTATTTGATACAATATATATAATTAGGGGGTCCCTGCTCCATCATTACATAGAAGTGATTAGTGGAGTGAATTAATACAACCTGACATGTTGAGATGATCCGCCACCGTTGGTAGATATCTGCAGTTCTGGACCTCCTGGCTGCTTCACTGATTAATCCTCCTCACCATACAGTCTATCTGGACCCCCATGTTTCTGTAGGCTGGCAGTCCTTAATATTTAGATAATGTTAAATAGCCACCTTCTTAGATTTCTGGTGTTTGTTGGTCTTCATAATACAGTTTGTTCACTAATATTTTCTAACAAACCATTAGTCTATTTAAATATCATGCATTTAGAAGTATGTGGTGACATTTCATTTTATTTGAAAATAATTTATCACATTTATCCCATTCCTTTAATGAAGTGATGATGCTCTGCTTTGGGTTGCTCCTCATTAAATCCCTGTATTGTATTAAAATATATTGAGATAAAATCCTACCAATTTCGAGGTATATGATTCCAGGTGAAAGTACCTCCTATTTAAGACTTTAAACCAACTTCAGTATTTTATATCCAGTGAGGTTTGTTAACAGTCCCGTCAGCATATCAAGGACAGAGAAAATGACTGGACAACCTCTGGCTAAATGGAGGAAAGAAATAAAAGGACTTGACTGAACTGATAAAGCTGTTGTTTTAACGTGCTGGTTCACCTGCTAGGATCTATATCAGTCATGCTCTAGCTAAGCTACTTTAGGCTAAGATTAAAGTGCCTGTGTTTGCTGATGATGCATTGGTTTGAAACAGGACGCTATTTTGTGTTTAACTCTGGTGCATGGCTTCTCATCTTCTGTAAGCTGGGTGATCCACACGTACTGACAGCTCAGTGATCTTTCTTAGGTCCACCTCTATCATGTCTTATTTAGTGAGTGCACTTATTTCTCCTGTAGCTCATAGAACAACAGCTTATTTGTTCAACCATGTAGTCCTCGCTGAAACATGTCCCATGAATATGATGGACAGCTACATTTGGACAGGCTTTTAAGATCTTACCCATCTTACTGTTTACATTTCCTTTTCCTTTTAATATTTTTATATTTTTTTTATTTTTCATTTTTTATTTATTTTATGGTAGCTGATATGGAAGTCCCAAAATCTCATTGTATCCGTTGCAGAATATGATGACAATAAAGGTTTTTTGACTTTTGATCATCTGAACCAGGCCACTCCATAGGGAGCTAGGGTCTATTCAGTATTAGTCATTTTTCACCTCTAACTCTTTTTTACAGTTATCGCTAAACTAAACCAATAATTTTAAAGAAATTAAAAAAAGTAGAGTATTTTTTTTTCAGAAAAGAGGTCTCTAAGCCATACAGATCAGAAAAAGACTGTCAGCGACAGTACAGACTGTCCTCTGCTGATTTGCAAGAGGATACAGAAATGTAGAAAATGTCCTTTTCTTTAGCTCTATATTTAACGCCTGTTATGTCCACACAAGACACAACATATTTAAGGACACGAGACAAAAGAAGATGAGGGTTCAATCAGTTATATTTCAACTTCTCCACTTTTCTGATCTTTCCTAAAAGGTAAAAGGAAAAAGATGGTCAGTTGGCCCTCAAATCCCATGTCCCATTAAAAAAAGAATAAAAAAAAAGAGAAAAGAGAAAAAAAAAACTTCCAAAAGTATTAACAGAAAGGTGGACCTGGTGAGCCGGCAAAAAAGAACAAAACGGCACAGCCGAGGGCCAACCCTATACAGGGCCGTCGAAGCCTCAGCTGAAGCCGGACTAAGCAAAAAAGAAAAAAAGGGAAAAACCTATATTAAAGAAAAGATCGAAAACAGGACCACCGGTCCCACCAGGCCAAAATCGGCAAACCACAAGAATTTAAAAAAATTACCACATGGCAGCCTCGAGTCTCAGTTCCAGCCCGCTACCATGGGTCGAACTCAGGAGCGAGAGGAAAAGCTGCGTCTCAGCAGGGCGGAGTGGGGCGACCTCCCACATTCTGAACGCCGGCCTATTTATAGACGGGCCACAATGCCGCATATTAACGTAATTAAATGTGCTTACGTCGCAACAAGAAAAATAAATAAACAAAAGAAATAATAATGTGCCCGAAGCACATAACAACGCCTGACTCTGCCTTTAGGATAACACCTGAGCTTCTGTTCATCATGAAACTGAGATAAAATCAATAAAAATGGTTGATAAAAGATGATTTGTTTATATCCAATTTCCCTCAAAATGCACATTCTCACTTTATAAAGACAATTTCTAACTTGTTTAAAGCCAGAACTGTAAATCTGGCTATCATCTAAGAGAAAGGTCCTGGAGGATGATGTGGTCGAGATCATGTAGCTGCCGCTTGGTTCATCTGTTCCCTGCCTGCTGCAGGCTCCTACAGCAGAACTAAATTCATTATTTGCTAAAATTGTGACAGATGGGGCATGAGACAGTTTACATTTTACGATAAGAAAAGATAAGAAAATGTATCTGTCTCCTGGGGGAGAAGTTTATTTTAGAGGGGAAAATACTGTAATACAAGATAAAAAATACTTCAAAGACAACCAGTAATACTAAACGATACAAAAAAGCTCATACAGTTTACACACACCTCATCATCATCATCATCATCAGGATCATAAGACGAGCCTCCTTCTATTTTAGGCCCTGCTAATTATTCATCGATCAGACTGATGGCGAGCGCTACAAACAAGTGTTTAAGGTAGTACACAGAGGAATCCTGAACCGTCTCCCTTATGGGAAAGTATTTGGTGAAAGCATTCAATTTAATTCTATTAAGTTTTTTTCTATAGCTCCAATTCACATCATGTCATCTCAAGGCACTTTACAGTTCACCACATCATCCAGTCAGATTGATTCAAAGTGGAGAGGAAAAACAGAAGCTGAGATACAAAAAGCTAGCCTGATAATCCAGACTAAATGTGAGATTAAATGTGTAATCTAATCTGGTCCCGATGAATGAGACATCGGAAGATTGTTGTTTTTTAAACCATGTCTGTGCCTATTGGCCAACGCTCTGAGCAACTGTGACTGTGACTTAGTAAGCGCCACACTGGAAGCTGCTGCAGTGCATGCTACTGTTCAATAGTTGTTGCCATTTTCTTTATTGTGCTAGCCTAGCACAGCTTTGTTGTCACACCCACAAAACCCCGCCCAATTTGCATCCAAAAATTCAAAACATCTCTGCGTTGTGATTGGCCCGCCAGTTCTAGGGCCTGGGGCATCGATCGAGGCTAGACCACTCGTTGGCAAAAATGATTTAGGCCGCTGGTGGCTGGTTTACTAGTCTAATAAAAAGCAGCTGTGAACCTTTAAAATTATGACATTTAATGTTTTGGAATCTGAGCTGTGTAACGAAACGTAGACACTGATCCCATTTGCACAGACATTTGCCACTGACATTTGTGTGCGTCAGCTGAGGCCACTGTCAATATAAACACCTGTTAGAGGGAGTGACCATATATAGCTACAGGACTCTGTTCTGCCCTCCGCCGAATCAGACATACACTGGAAAACCAAGACACAGATTGGAGTCAAGGATCCTTCACTTCTCTGGAAACGTGAGTCAACAATCAGATCCTCTCCTTCAAGATCAACAAATCAAATTTCCCACTGAGCCTGAACTAACAGTCTGTCTTCCCCTCGCCTTCCAGTTCCGGCTGAGCAGAGTTCAGGGAAACTCTGCACTGAGCTTAACATCTTCAATAAAATCCGCCAAACTTTTCATCTGTGTCTCTCTGTTTGGACTTCTGCATTTTGGGTCAGACCTTTAATTAAATCATGAAAATAAGGGGTTCATATTTTATGTTCTTTTACAGTCATACAAGTTTTGCCACTTTTATTATACAAGTTTTACAAGTTTTCACAAATGTAGCACTCTTTTTATACAAGTTTTGATCTAAGCAGGAACATGTTTTTACTCTGTGTCCATGAGCTCTGAGCATAATGTAACCTGTTTCTGTACGCACGAGCTCCCGTAACCATCCTCTGAGGATGACGTAACTTGTTTTTGGTATCGGCTGTCCACGAGCCCTGGGTGAATTCAGGGGATGCCGGTACCATATTTTGATTTCTGTAATCATGCGCTCCAGGCGTTAGAGGGAGTGATTATTTTCCTGATTGGCCAAAATATTTTCCTTTGAAGTTGGGCATAAAGGACGGAGTGGCGGTTGGCACTGGCAGAATCTGCTGGGGTTGACTGGCTCTCCTATCCTTTGTTCCCCTTAGGAACAAATGATATTGTTCCTAAGGGGAACAATATAATTTGTATTGGAACAATATAATTTGTATTCAGCACCATGCTTTGGTTAATGTGCTTGTTTTGGTGTTTTCTGTGGCGGAATAAAACTACACATTTTACTCTAGCAGAAACATGGTGTGTGTCTGTGTGTCATCTTTATTACCAACTCATCCCGATCCTGTTTCACACTACAGAGAACAAGAAAAAAAAATAAAAACAGTGTCCAAGGCAACCCCAAAAGAAGAAACACCAAAGGTGGGCAATGAAGAAGCAGAGTCTCAGGAGGCTGGCCATGAGGCCGGAGATGGCGAAGAAGGGCCTCTGGAGGACGCCGACAAAGGAGGGCCTTTGCAGGACAGTGTCTCTGCAGATGGAGCCTTGGAGAACGCCATCTCTAAAGCTAGAGCCTTGGAGGACACCGTCTCTGCAGATGGAGCCTTGGAGGGCGCCGTCTCTGCAGCAGCCGCTGACTGAGGCACAGGAACCTTGGAGGGGGCTGCCGACTGTGGCTGCTGAGGGGCTTGGAGGCGCAGAACGCCCGCTACAGGGCTCTGGCTCAGGATCTGGCTGGGAGCTGAAGAAGGTGGAAGAAGAGCGAAAAAAATCCTCATTCTCACCATAAAAAACTCAAAAAGCTCTGCTTCCTTAAATTGTGGGGTAGGTAAACATAAAGTTCGGCATAGTCTTGGGGCAAATGAACATTTTAAAGACCCAATGGGGTGATGACAACAGGGAATCATGAAGGTGGCGGCTGAGGCTACATGGAAAACTGACCTTGAATGGAGGTTAGTCAGATGACGAGTTAATAGGAGGCGGAACGCTGAAAGATGCGGAGCTTAACGCGGCGGTAACTTGGTTAAGTTTAATTGTCAAAACCTGCATCTGTTCTTGTGCTGCATTAAGCCAAGAGCCTGTAACTGCTCCTGCTGGGCAGCAAGCTGCCCATCGAAAGTGTCTGCTGGGTCAGTTTGGCCAGAGTGTTCTTCTGTCATGGTTTTAAGGCGTTCGGCCCACATGCAAACACAGATGGAGAACAGGGAGCAGTTTATGTAGGATATACACAGATACAGATAGCTCTGTAGGTGAGGTAGGAAAATATGACTTAGGAGCACGCCAGGTACAGATAACCTATCCAGGGAGGGTGAGTGACAGGTGGGCTTGCGGATGGAACATACACGGGAGCCTGAGCAGCACCACAGCAGAGACAGGTTCGAGGAGCAGCTGAAGGAACCAGAGTGAATCCAGGAATGGGGTTCTCTTGTCCGGCTCGGTAACACCGAGGGGGCTAGAGTGGAACGTCTGAGCAGCAGGGATTCCGGAACCAGTCTTCGGAGCACGGAGACAGACGGGTGAGTAATCCAGAGCACAACGAACTGCGAGAGACAAAGTTAGAACTAGGAGTCCAAAACATCAAACTCTCAGGAATTAAGATCTGTCGACAGGACAGAGGCCTAGGCGTACCACAACGTTCTAACACTATGGCGTCCTTCAGCCAACTGAAAGCTCCTTTTAAGCTCTGGCTAGAGCAGCCCCAACGAGCTGCAGGTGCGGGGCCACGCCCACCTGTCAACAACAGCCACCTGTGCTGAGAGACGCTGGACAACATCGGAGTCCCTCAGTCGGATCAACTGTTTGCTAGATCCCACTGACTCCGCGGAGCTTGAATATCCAAATTCAACTTCAAACCAACTTCACCGCGGTATTTAGCGACCGAGTTAAGAAGGTGGCCGCTTCCTACATTGTCGACAGCTGTGTCCATGTATGCCGCTAACTGAAACACACGGTCTGTCAGAGCCTCCAAACGACAAATAATAAAGTAAATACTTATATCGTTAACATTGTTTAAAAAAACAGTAGCTAAATGTCTCAGCTCACTTACAGCTTCATGGTAGGTAGCCATGTTTGTTGTGACTGTGGCCGGTGGCTGCTAACCAACCAATGGGCAGAAGGTGACCCTCTAAGACACGCCCCTAATAATACAGGGTAAAAAAACTACAAAGGAAGAATAAACCAGACAAAAATATTATAACATGCACATAAATAAATACAGTTAAAGATTATAACTGACAATAAATAAAATATTACAAAGGCGAAAAAACAAAGAAGCTAATTAAAAGAGATTATATACATTTATGTCTCACTGTATAATTTAATTTCTCTCTACATCTATTTATTGGGCAATTAATTGTATGCTTATTAATTTTTAGAGCATTGATTTATTTGTGTATCTATTTTTAATTATGGCACAATTGGTCCTCCATACAAATGTGGGCAGGCCGAAACAAAATAGTTTGGACACGGCCGTTTTGGCAGTGCCACTTTCTGAACCAGAAACTGGGGGCAAATCTTTGGAGGAGTGGCTGGGAGAACAGTGTCGGCTAAAGAGGGAGGAGAACCACACATGATCTGTAGAAGGATGCACCTCTGTAGATATGTCTGTAAATATGCTCACTTGGAATTAGATGTTTATACTTACCCAATAAATATCCTTTAAAAACTCCTCCATTACTTACCTTTTATGTGTTTGTATTATGTCATGTTTTTTTTTCCATTTATCAATAATTGGTGTTATTATATATTTTTTATTATATTATATTCTTTAGATAGATGTTGTGTTCTTTACTCTGTGAATAAATACCATTTTTAAGTTCTGATTGGGCGTTCTGCTTTTCATAGCCTTGATGTCAAATGTTTAAAGATAACTTGACTGATGCCAGGGCCTCAGTAAATCACAGGGTCAGATGGAAGTTAGGGCAGGTGATGCTCTACAGGTGCACTTTGATGACTTCTGTGGGATTTTATGAACCAATAAAGCTCAGCTTTGGCAAATATAAGTGCAGTTACAATATTGTTACATTAATGAAAGCTAGTAGGTATATACCTAGTTAAAACAAGTGTTCTTATATAGATGTTTATTTACCTACTTGTTATCATTTAAGCATTATTGAAACCTTAAAGTTTCTCCAATGTGAGACAAATAAAGTTCAATTATTGTTGTTATACCTGACTAAATTATTAAACCATATTTTATTTAAAAGTTAAAATGCAAATGTATTATTAAATGTTTCAGTAAAATGTTTTCCATAACAGCAGAAACATATTAATCTATGAGGAAAAACTTGACATGGTTTTAATTCTACGGATGACAGAATTTACATCTCGGGAGGGTCTATTTAAAGAGGCGGAGGAACGATGGAGAGCTTCTGCGTGTGCAGCAGGAAAGCTAGGCACCGACTCTGTGCATGGAAAGCGAACGTTTGTACAAGCGAAACCTCTGGAAAAAACTTTGACAAGAACCAAATTCTGAGTAGGTACATGATTAAAATACCAACATATTATTTTTTAATTTATAGAAAAAAAAACTTTATTCTCTTCAGGTAATCAAATTACATCAAATGTTCCTCTATGGATCATAATACTTATTATCAAAGAGCAACTAGTAACAAATAACAATACAAAGTGTAATAACTGCTTTTTTCTGTCACAGGTTGGCAATGTCCAAGATTATTTGGGAGAAGCAGGACTCTCCGTACTTTCAGCCTCCCCGCTTCACATCAAAGTGATCCTGAAACAGGAGGCTGAGAGGGTAATTAGTTGGGAATTTGAGGGGGAAACGGCACGTCCAGCTGTCACAAAAAATAAAAAAAAAATCAGACAGTTATAGTGTCTGATGGCCAGACTGGCTGAAATCATGCTTTATGAGGAGGGAAATTCTTGTCCTTTGGGACCATAGTGCATAGTGCGGTTGCTGTTCTGATCACGGCAAAAACAAGATTGTTTAGAGGTGTTAGGTTTTATTATTTATACATCATGTGCATTGTTATTCTGTTAGTCAGATTAGACAGAGCAGAAGGCCTTCCTTCACATTGTGGACGTCACGGTGTGTTATGCGAGGAGGTCATCTAATCAGGACAGCCCCTTCGGTGTCTCTAAGAGTATACAGGATATGGGCATCTTGGGCGGACTGATAGGAGAGCTACTGTATCATGTAACCCTGAGACAGAGAGGGGCAACCTGCATGGAGTTCAAGACATGGATGGCGTGTCAGTTTCTGATACGGACAACTAAGCATCCACATGATGCAACACAGACTCAGAAGGTATAGAAGCAGGGGAGATGGCGTTGTTGGGCTTCCAACTTTTGCCGGGCGCTTCGCGGGGCCGTGATTTCTGAACCACAGCTGTGCATAGCTCTAAGCATTTTTTCTGTCCTGTAACGACCTGATCTGGAATAAACTCTGTTACTTTTTACTCTCCTGTTTTATAGTCCTTTTATATGGTTTTACCCAGTTTGAGTTAAGATTAGTAAATAACTTGCTCCCAGGAAGAGCGATGAGGGAGGCCCGAGGCTACAGCCTTTACTTCCAAAGCGGTAAAATCACTCCTCACTTTAACAAGTGAGGTGTGTTTCCGCCCGTGACCCTGGAAGCAAAACAAAGCAAGAGCCACCGATGGAAAAGCTCCACAGCCTACGGCGTAAAACAACTGATAAAGGTGAGGAAATTCCTTATTACAAAATATCTCCAGTGTTTTTACTGTTAAAACATTTTGGCTGTGTTGTGATTTTCTGAAGTGAGCCGAAACTTTTTATGCAAAAGAGGACAGAGAAATTGCTCAGAGTGATTTTAGTTTTTTTTGTTTTTTCGGTTTTGTTTTGTTTTGTTGTTTTACATTGCTTAGAGCGTGTACACATAAAGAGAGATCGATAGTTCTGCTGTGGGTGAGGTTGAAAGAGATCGACTGAAGGAACACTCTAAGAAGCACCTTCAAAATTATACTGCTCACTAGGATAAGTTGGTTGGAGGCCGCGGTTTCTGCATGCAGAAAGGGACTGTGATTTTATTCGGTCTGCCTGCAGACCGCGAAGATGCGCACGAAACAGAGGCACAGGCAAGGAAACCAGTCCACACTTAGCGGGCTGAGGTTTTGCCGGTATACTTGCCTCCCATAAGGACCGCAGCCGAGGAGCTGGAAATAGCGGCCGGATCGGGTTGAAGACCTTTGAGGTGTTTTCTGCTTTCCTTCTCTTCTCTTATAAAGGAAAGAGAGGAAACACGATAAAAATGATATTCCTCATAAAACTAGAAGACTGATGCCGGATTAGGTAAATTGTTGTCTAATCTAAAAAGTTGAGGTAAGTGAACTAAGGCGGAACTATATCTAAATCTTTTTTTTCTTTTCTCTAAATTTCTTTTCATTTTTTTCCTTTCTTTTTTTTTCCTTTTTCACTGACGGGCGTATTTCTTTGACGGACGACTTCCTTAGCAGAAAAAGGCTCACTGTAGCTTATAGGTAAAAGTTTAAAAGCACCAAAAGGGATCTCACGTTAGACGTGGGGTAAGTCAAATTATATACACAGTGTGAGCAAAAAGGTGTGATTTATATTCTGTGTCTGTCTGTCTGTTGGCCCATGCTGTTTATTCAATATCTGTCTAGGGTGTAAAATAGTTGTCCTATTATGTGTCAGTATAAACAGATTATCAAAAAATATGATCTGGTCTAGATCATTTCTATCAGAAACTGTTTGGTTTTGGTTGTCTTTCGTTCTATTGTTATGAAAATGTTGTCGATGTTTCTGTGATTTTGGAGGTGAACCTTGGAAAGGAAAGCTTAAAAATATAAGAGGTTGATATATTTACAATTTACAATGTCTTGAAATTAACATTTTAAAGGTAAGAAGATCAATTAGTACATTTTCAGTGCTGTAAACACCCAACCCGCCCAACATTGAGCTCCAGAAGGTGGATCACACAGAGCAGCCCCTTCACTTAGAGGCAGGGAGAAAAAGAAAAAGAAGACACTGAGAGACTGCCACGACAGGCCGATCACAGCAGAGGGAGGCAGGGGGGCCCAGGAGTCTAGAAGCAGTTTTTACCTTAAAGACATCCACACCATTACTACACTAGAATGTGTGGAATCTGCATTTTAGAGGACTGATTCAGGAGCTTATATTTGAAAATGTTAGACCACACAAGCTAAGTTTGTCAAACTGTAGCAAAGTGAATATAAATTAAACACTGATCACTGAGGATACTCTAAGGTGGATTAAAATGGATCTTTTACTCAGTCAACTGTTCAGAATAGAGTGGGTTACATCAAATAAATAAATGGGAAGGTTGAGTTCAGTGGATAAGGAAGAGGCGAACCTTGATAGATTAAATGGGTTTGAGTTTGATAGAAGGGGAGAAATGGGCAAGAATATGAGGGAGATGCGAGGGTTCAGTAAGAATTAGAGAAAGGAAGTAAATGCAGCAATACTAGGGAGGCCCACTAGTTGTTTAGTTATGGAGGTAGTTTTTGTGAAATTTCCAGCAGCAGTGATAGATATTTTGATTGAGGGCAGTAACTGTCCTTTTATGGTTGATACGGGGGCCAGATACAGCACCCTGAATCTCCACCTCCCAAAAAACTACACAGGTAATGGGATTTTCAGGGGAAAAACAAAACATACCACTTTTTCAGAATCCCTTAGTGGTGTTCTCCTATTTGAAAATTCAAACATGTCATTTTTGGGAGACGCTTAGAATAAAACTCATTGGGTGTGAAAACTTATTTTGGTGTCTAACGTGAGCAAATAAATCTTGGGGTTCCATAAATGTGCACATAGAGTTTAACAAGGATCCTAAAATGAGGCTGAAAAGCACTGGTGCAGAGGTCTTAAGACCGGACTGAGGTGAATAATTTTGTTTCAGAAAGATAATAGAGTGGGAAAAAAATCACTGACTAAGAAGATAAATCTAAATTGATACTGATGGAAGTTAAACAAACTTTATGTGGCCAATGTCACCAATGCTGTCTGTCCTAAATGTTGGAATGCATGTGTGAGGGTAGGAATATTATTATTGGTGAAGTTGGGAATGATTAAGAATATTTTTGATGTGACATTAACATGATTTGCATTTTTACAGGATTGAGAAGGAGCACTGGGGACATAACAGAAGGGTAATCGTATCAAACATGTTGCTCGGGTGCCCCACCTATGAGGCCGTGACAAGACCAGAGCAGGTTGCTGTTGTAGGGTGTGAGGTAATTTTTGGGTGTGGAGTGCAGCTGAGATACTGTAGATTAATAGATTATAGATTAGAAAAATAATTAAATATATAGTAGTAAATTATCCAGAAAGAAAAGCAGAATGGGTGTTTTTTACTTTTGGGGAAACTAAAATCTCAGACGAGGGCATTACATGATTTTAATTTTTGTCATGATGGGTTCTCTAATGTGACCCAGAGTAAGAACACCACTGACAGACACAGGGATAAAAGTTCAACAAGTTTTATTTTTGCAAAGCACAGAATGTACTGGTTCTGGTTGGGGCCTGGACACTGGTTCACCAGAGTCTGCGTGAGAGACAGTTCAGTTAGCGTTGCAAGCTGAAGCTTGATTTCCTGAAGATTACTGATTGTACCTTTAGGGTTCTTGAGGATTACTTTGGGAGAGTCACTGTTGGATCTGGAGAGGGAGTTCATCAGCAGAGTCATCCACTTGCTGCTTCAAGCGCTTAGCGTAGGAAGCGGGGGACAGGGGCAGAGTATGTCCCCCCCAATATAAAAAGCCAGGTGGATATGTCCCTCCAAAAAATTGTACATAAGCCAAAATATTAGATTTTGCGATCTTTTTTTTAACTAGCGTGCTTTTATTTTTGAAAGCAGCATAGCGTTACGATCTGTACTCCCCCTCCCCTCTCTGAACTGTTGAGCGTTTGAGCTCTCAGAAGAGAGGGAATCAGCGCCACAGAAGTCAGAAACTTTTGAATGAGGTAAAATGGTCTGTCGGGAATGCTGCTATGAATATTGCCTATTTATAACGTCTTGTTGTCAGTTCACTTTCATATATAGAAACTGAATATTTTTGGGTTTAGTCATCTTAGTTTTGTACTGAAGAGGGATTAGGGCCACTGGAAAAAAAGTTAACTGATTAAAAAAAAATCAGTTTAACATGGGGAAAAGTCAGAATTCTGACTTTTTTCTCAGAAATTCCTGACTTTAAAAGGTACACTAATATGCAACTGGTGTTGATTTTCCAGCGAGGCTCCCCCAGAGGGCGAAAGTAAAAGAGTGCACTGTCGTAAATATGCACAGCTGTTGACCTCCTGGTTTCTCCGTCAAAGCCAGGCGGCTGTTGTTTTTGAGCTTAGCAGCGAATGACTAATGCCTAGCGTTCACACTGGGCGTAGCTGGCGCCGCATTGACAAGCAGCGAAGTTTACATGCAAAGTCAATGGTTGATGCGGCGTCAAAGGCGCAGCAAAAGGTCAGCGGCGCGCTTTTGAGCAGCAGGCGCAAGCAACGTCTGAAGCAGCTGAAGCAGCGCTGCGTCGGGCATCGGAGCTAAGCATCTGGCGCGGGAGAGAAACACAGCGCTGATCGATCAATCCTCTTTTATTGG
The DNA here is from genome assembly GCA_018398635.1 of Cyprinodon brontotheroides. Lineage (NCBI taxonomy): Eukaryota > Metazoa > Chordata > Actinopteri > Cyprinodontiformes > Cyprinodontidae > Cyprinodon > Cyprinodon brontotheroides. The sequence goes on along the minus strand of JAGKQL010000065.1, from coordinate 8,481,682 downwards.
CGCCTAAATTAACTTAAAATGCAGAAATCTGCCCGGCAAAATATGCAGTTTGGATTATTTAGATGAAAAACACCTACCAGCTGCGGCGGTGAACCGCGAGAGCAACCCGGCCAGAAGCTGCTGATGAAGGGATCTCTACTTTACGGAAGCATCCCTGGTATGGCGGGGGTCTGAGCGGCTCCGACAGAAAAAAATATTGAAGGCAAGATAATAATCTGAATGAACTGACGACTGCACTGATTACGTTTTCAGGTGTATTTTCTCACTTAAACACATATTAAAACTACTTTATTCCCACTGATCACAGCAAATATGGCTGCAAGGCAGAGAAAGGATAGTGAAGCTCTCCGCCCCAATGCGCGTCAGACACACATCTTTTGCACCGGCTGCGGCCAGAGCAGCAAAGCACCGCTTCAGCCGCTGGCGTCAGAACTAACTGGTACAAGCAGCAAAAATGAAGCAGCAGACGCCGATTTTGCTGCTTTTGCTACGTGAACGCAGTAGCATAACTGCACAAAGATAGCCACTGTGCCCCAGCAACGAGAATGCTTTTTAACTAGGGGGTGTAGCAGTTCTCACCGTGAAAGCAAGACTGACTCTCACGAGACTTCTGAGCCTGTGGGTGCGTGGTCGGTGCTCCTGCAGTTGCAAGTGCAGTATTTCCCCACAGACCACCAGGGCGGCCGAGAATACCTTTGTTCAACCTGAAATGGCTCATTTAATCATCCATAGCGTTATGGAACACATTAATTAACTGGAAAATGTTGCATAGTGTGCCTTTAATCTCAGAATTCTGACTTTTTTCTGACTTTTTTCTCATAATTCTGACTTTTAATCTCATAATTCTGACTTTTTTCTCAAAATTTGACTTAATCTCAGAGATTCTGACAGATGTAAAACATATGTTAGCATCAAGCCATAGCCATGTCTTTTTTTAGAGACTAGCTCTCTTGTTTTAATGACCTTCTGCTCCTCCATTAATGAGAGGCATCGTAAAAAGTTTCCTAATTCTGTAATTTTCCCACCAATGTGTCACTGGCCACCTCAAACAGCTCACATCTTTGTCAGTGAAGCTGAATGCTCCACATCTCTACCTTCATGGTGCCCATCTACATTAAGATCCAAAATTCTGAAATTAAAGTCAGAATTCATATTAAACTGAAATAAAATTTAAAAATATCTTTTTTTTTTTTTTTTTTTTCAGTGGCCCTAATCCTCTTTCCATAGTCTTGGGATGATCACTCATCCAATATTTAACTGCTAACTTTCTCTAGCTTTGCTATGCTAGCCAAAATGTTTTTGTTTTTTTTATATCTCATTTCAGTACAATGCCACCACCAACTAAAAGGCTGAAACAGCAGCAGGACTTACTCAGCTTTTTAAAAAAGAGAAACGTCAGTGTGAGTTACAGTCACATAAGGGCAACACCTGTGTTGCCCTTGTGTGCCCTTTACGAGGATTTTTTATTTTTTGCGTGGTTTTGTTTCTCGCTACGAAATGGACAGCTGTTATACCTGCCGTGCTCCTGATTGTTAGTTAAAACTACAGGGAGAGTTAATTTTAATTCTTAGCAGGCGGCGGCACTGATTGCATTGGACCCCATTGCTGGCGGACTGCTAAACCACCACTAATCTTCAACCATTAACTTCTGCATCTTTATTTCCTCAAATAAACCGCTGGCTCCTCTTTTTATAATACTATAAACAGATTAACATTGACAACTCTGTAGTTTCTCTGTTCTGTACTGCAAACTGGAATTAAAGGCGCCATTTCTACCAAAGGTCTGGACAGACTGGCAACCTGTCTAGGGTGTAACTCGCACCAGCACCTCCCGACCCAACTAAGGGACAGGGTGTACAGAAAATGGAAGGATAGATGGATTTCTACCAAAGGTTTTAGAGATGCGTTTTTGAGCCAGATGCTTCAAAAGTAGCCCTGTCCATAATTCTTCAACACATAATCAGCTCCCTGTCAGAAAGACTTTAGATTAAGAGTCCCATGAGATAATATACTCTGAAAGGATTTTTAATGCGATTGATTTTATTTGCCTCTGCGATTAACTCTGTGCGTAAAGTCTGTAATGTGACAAATAAAATGTTTAGTTTGATTTAAAATTGGCCATGTTAGGCTCAAGAGCTGTACCTCATTTCTGAAACCATCTCATATGTTTAGGAGCAACAATGCAGGGACAGCACAAAGGAGACAGGAAAAGGAGAGGATAGTGCAGCTGGGCTAGAGGCAGGAAGTCCGAGTGAGGGAGAGACAGGAGTGGAGCAACAGGTAAAATAGAGTAACTCATACCAGTAGATACTTCATGAGAGTCCACAAAAAAAGTTGAAAAATTAAATCTTTTGCTTGTAGTAACTGTAGTTCAGTGGCATTGAGTGACATTGTAACTTTTCCTTCTAGGGAGTTCAGACTAGGGACACACAGCTGAGAGACTCTGAAGTCAGTGGACAGAGAACAGAGCCAAATCAGCCACATCCAAAATTCATAGACCCTCAAGCTCTAGCCAACAGAACTTTACATTTCCAAGAAAAGTGGTACAAGGAATTTCCCTGGCTACATTATGATGCAGTGAAAAAGGGCATTTTGTGTTTTTACTGCATGGCAATTTACCAGGACAAACTCACACCATTTGGTGCAAAATCCGAACCCGCCTTTATCACTTCTGGATTTAAAAATTGGAAAAAAGCATTCCAAAAATTTAAAGCACATGAAAATAGTCACACACATCGTCATGCTGTTTCTGTGACTGCACAAGAAAGTCATCCTATAAATGCCCAATTATCCAGTGCTTTGGCAACTCAGCAAGGTGACAATAGGCACTGTCTGGAGAAAATTGTGAGCTCCATAAAATATTTGGCACTGCAGGGACAAGCTTTGAGAGGGCATGACGATGATGACAGCAATTTGTATCAACTGTTGAAAAATCTGGCAGAAGATGATGCCCTTTTGGCTAAGTGGTTGCTGAGGTCTCAGAAAGACTACCTAAGTCCACAGATACAGAATGAAATCTTGTGTTCTATGAGCAATAGTATTGTCAGTGAAATAGCAGATACAATCAGAAACCTACCAATTTTTGAGTTTGCAATTATTATGGATGGAACACAGGACATTTCTGGGAAAGAACAAGAAAGCATTTGTCTGCGTTACATTGACAGTGACATGAAGCCCCATGAAGAGTTTATTGGCTTGTACTCAGTTTCTGAAACAACAGGAAAAAGCCTTGCTGCTGTTGTTAAAGATGTGCTGCTCAGATTAAACTTACCAATGCATGGTTTACGAGGTCAAACTTATGATGGAGCAGCCAATATGTCTGGGAAGCATGCAGGTGCACAGGCACTGATAAAGCAAGAGCAGCCACTAGCACTTTTTGTTCATTGTGGAGCACACTGCACTAATTTAATTGCACAGAAAGCTTGCTTAGCCTCAGTTCTGATCAGAGACGCATTGGATTGGGTGAACCAGCTTGGAGTTCTTTTCTCTCAGTCAGGGAAGTTTAAGGCCATCCATGCAGCAACAGCACATACAGAGAATCCATCGTGCACTGCAATAAAACCCCTCTGCCCCACAAGATGGGCAGTACGGAGCAAAGCAATCAGAGATGTTTTGTCACAGTATGGGTCAGTGCTGGCTAGCTTGCAGGAGATGGCTTCTGGTGCCTCAAACACAGCATCCACTGCTAATGGACTGCTGGGGCAGTTTAGGAAAGGTAAAACAGTTTTGGGTCTCATCCTTGCCTCACCTGTGATTGATGAGCTTGAATGCCTGAGCATCTCTTTCCAGAAGAGAACTGAAACCATTGCTGGAATGAGGACTGCTGTGAAAGTTGTTCAGACTTCACTTAAGGCTAAAAGAAATCAAGAAAGTTTCAACACTCTGTTTGAAAAGGCGATGGCTGAGGTTCAGTCTTTGGGTGTTAAACCCATCACAGTTACACAGCGAAGGCCACCACCAAAACGCTTCACTGAAGGAGCTAAGACACCTCAACCTGAATGTGCCAAGGACCACTACAGAGGTGAATTCTTTAAAGTATTGGATGTTGTAGATGCACAGCTCACTGGGCTATTTAACCAGGATGACTTGCTGACTTTGCAAAAGTTGGAAGAGACACTTCTCAGTGGAACGATTGATGCTACGGTCATTGGGAAATACCCAGAGTTGAATAGAGAGTTACTTTCAGTGCAACTTTCTATGTTTAGACTGAACTACTCCTTTAGCAACAGCGCAGAAGCTGCAGGGATCATTGGTGGACTGCCTGCAGAGGTCCGTAGACTTTTTGGGCAAGTGGAAACTCTGGTCAAGGTTGCTTTTTGGTAGTCCCGTTTCCTCCTCACAAACAGAGAGAAGTTTCAGTGCACTGGCTTGGCTCCGGATTCAAAACGCCCAGTAAACTTGATTTACTGGACAAGAAGTCAATTTTCAAGCAATTTGTATTGCAAATGAAAGACGGAAAAACATTTAGGCTCTTTTGCCCAAGCCAGTGTTTGCCATCCATTTAATGTGTCAGACACATTTGGCTTAATTTATAAAGCCATGGCTGTATGCAATTGTTCAGAAGCACAGAGATGTTGATCTCTACCTAGGGTTATGAAGCCTATAAACAAATGAAACAAAATAAAATCAAGAATGCTTCATAAACTGAATATCTCTTTGCTAACTGCTTTTCCAACAGTTAAAGCTCACTGTAGTCAGTGAGTTAAAAACTTGTCTATTAAATGTGTATTTATTGTTGGTAAATATTTCTTCATTTTTGATTTGGTTTAGTTAGTCATACTGTTCAACAAACTGAATAAGCATATTCTGATTGTATTTTCTTGTTTTACTGAATGTTAAAGTGTGAATAATTAAACCAAATCAAAAATGAAGAAATATTTACCAACAATAAATACACATTTAATAGACAAGCTTTTATCTCACTGACTACAGTGAGCTTTCCATTATTGCAAGTTTGACAAAATCAAACATATCAAACTTTGCACATGTGTGGCCTACTGAATTGCTTTTAATCCAACTGAAATATTTGATTTTCAAAGTCATTATGCGAACACTAAATATACCAAAAGGCTGTTTGGTGATATACTCCTCTTATGAACAAAATACATTATATATAAATTTTAAATACATTATTTTTGCAAGACACATTTAAAAAGGAATAAAGTAAAAGATAAAATAGCTTTTAAGTAGCATACTTAAGATATGTTTCTATTGAATACGAATCTCAGATTTCCAGGCATGTGCCCCCCAATTGTAAACATATTCCCTACGCCCTTGCTTCAGCGTCTCACGTCCTTTTAATGAACAGACCTTGGGTTTTGGGTTTTCAGCTCTTAGTCCAGAGCTGCATGGAGGTTCTCAAAGATTCTTCAGGTTTTGGCTCAGAGGGTCGGCTCGGCAGGTTAGCTCTTCATGAGCTTCACAGAGGAGGACACTGGTTTCCTGGGAGACAGAGACAGAGGTTAGAATCCAGGCTGGATTCAAAGTCACAAAGTTACACTGAGGTTCTAGGCTTGGCGCTGACCAACTGGATCAACACCGCGGCGTTGAGGCAAGGTCTGAGGGCAGCTTAAGTAGTGGATCTCTGGTGATCTTGATGGGCTGCAGCTGTGCAGGAGGCTCCCTCCAGAAGGATCCCACGGCGGACTCTGCTGGAGAAAGGTGGAATTTCTCCAGCTCCCAACAGGTACCTCCTCCAACGCATCGCCCCTTGGCGGTCCGGAAGAATGTCGAGCAGCAGTGGAACGCCAGACTCACCGATAAGGGCGAGGGTCGTAGGGATATGCGCAGCCCGAAGCTCCACTGGCGATCCCTCCGGTCCGGTGAGAAGCCCTCCCCAGTCGACGCAGGTACACTGCCATCCAGCGACCTCGCGTCACGGGAGTCCACGAGTCCGCACGGTAACGAGTGAAGGGGCTGGGCTGGTGACCCGCTGACCTCCAGGGCGGTGGAGGGAGTGAGGAAGGTGGGCACAGAGGGCTCAAGGTGACGAGGCTTGACTTGCAGGACACGTGGAAGGTAGGGTGGATTCCGGAGGGACTGAGGTAGCGGGTGAAGACGGACGGCTGAAGGATTGATGACTTCGGGTGATCTTGTAGGGACCAATAAACTTTGGAGAGAGCTTTCGTGACATCCCCTTGAGGGAATGTCTCAAGTGAACAACCATACCTCCCTGGCCCTCAGTGTGTACTCGGGGGCTGGACGCCTCCTTAAGGCCGGGCTAAACGCTTGTTGGACTCTCGAAGAACGGTTGAGGGTGGCGATGGTTTCTCTCCATATTTTCTGACAGCGGCGGATGTGTTGGTTTACGGACTGAACCGAAATCTCTCTCTCGTCTGCGGGGAAGAGTGGAGGTTGATGTAACCGAGACTAACCTGGAAAGAGAGATTGACCCAGTGGAGGCAGATCTGAGGGAGTTGTGTGCGTATTCGATCCAAGGGAGAAATTGGCTCCAGTCCACGGGATTGTTAGAGGTGTGTAGGCAAACGAAGGGTTGATTCCAACTGCTGGTTCATCCTCTCTGTTTGTCCGTTGGATTGAGGATGGTAGGACCTGAGAAGTCAGAGAGGGTTTACAGCCGAGCTGAACAAAATGCCTTCCAAAACCTGGGAAATGAACTGAGGACCTCTGTCCGAGAGGATCTCTTGGGGAAAATGCCGTGTAAACGGAAGACATGCTTGATGAGGAGCTGGGCTGTCTGAAGGCCGTGGGGAGCCTTCCTGTGGGGAATGAGATGACAGGCCTTCAAAAACTGTCTTCGCCAATGGTGAAAAATGGTGGACGTATCTCGAGAAACGGGAGGCTGAGTGACAAAGTCGATGGCGATATGGGACCAAGGGACGCGAGGTAACAGGAAGCGGCTGAAGCAGGCCAGAAGGAGGTTGGTGTGTGAGGTCTTATTACGGGCACATGTGGGAGCAAGCCAACACATACTCCTTGACGTCTCTATGGAGGGTGGGCCACCAGAAGCGCCTGGAGATTAGAGCTATTGTTCTGCTGACTCCTGGATGAGCAGAGAACTTGGCTGCATGCATCCAATTGATGAGACGGACCCTGACGGAAGAGGGTACATAGGTTCGGTTAGTGGGACTGTTACCTGGATCTGGTTCTGTGGCTAGGGCAGAATTGATGAGGTCAGTGATCTCCAGTTGACCACTCCCCACAGTGTGCAGGAAGCCGAAAGGACAGGTTCAGGCGCCTCGGATGATCGACGGAGTACGGTACTTTGCGAGGAGAGAATCGGTTTGACATTCTTGGATCCGGGTCTGTAGGAGATGATGAGATTAAACCTCGAGAAGAAATGGACCACCTGGATTGGCGAGGATTTGCTTGCTTGGTTGACTGGATGTAAGCCAGGTTCTTGTGGTCGGTCCATACAAGAACCGGATGCTCAGCTCCCTCCAGCCAATGTCTCCATTCCTCCAACGCTAGTTTGATGGGCCAACAGCTCTCGGGTCTCCCACATCGTGAATTCTGCTCCAGCGGAGGAAAGTCCACGGGAGAAGAATGCACAAGGGTGGGATCTTTGATCCGTGTCCAGTCTCTGGGATAGGACTGCTCCAACTCCTGAATCTGAAGCATCCACCTCCGAGAATAAACTGTTTAGCTGGGTCTGCCGCAAGCCAGCACTGGTTGCCTGGAAACAAAAGATTTGAATTTATCAGCAAGTAAGCCTGAGCCTCAGGAGTCCACTGAAAGGTGCGCTTGGACAGAGGTCAGAGAAGCAATGGAAGGGCTGGGTCTGGCTATAGTTTCTGATGAACCTACCTATAAAAGTTTGCAAAACCTAGAAATCTCTGTAGCTGTTTCATGTTCTCAGAACTGGGCCAGTCTAAACTGCCTCTTTATCTCTTGTCCTCAGATGATTTTACCCGGCTTCTAAGCACACAAACCCCCAAAAAGGTGACTTAGCGTTGAACAAATAAAATTTCGTTTTATTTAACAGCTTGTTCTCCAGCAGTCTCTGTAAAACAAGGCGGACATGTTTCTTATGTTCATCGAGGTTCTTGGAGTAAATGAGTATGTCGTCAATGTAAACGAAAACAAAAAAATTTAGAAAGTCTCTGAGAACATCATTCACGAGGGCCTGGAAGCAGGCTGGAGCGTTAGTTAGACCAAAAGGCATTACCAAATACTCAAATTGGCCCAATGGAGTCTTGAAGGCTGTTTTCCATTCATCTCCTTCTCGGATCCTAAGGAGATGATAAGCGTTCCTTAAATCCAGTTTCGAGAAAACTGTGGCTCCCTGTACGGGTTCGAATGCAGAGGCGAGGAGAGGAAGTGGGTATTTGTTCTTTATTGTGATCTGGTTCAAACCTTGGTAATCAATACGCATGGTCTCAGGGAGCCATCTTTCTTTCCAGCGAAGAAGAACCGGCCCAAAAGGAAGGAAGATGGGTGGATTATTCCTGCAGCCAATGGTTAGTTGATGTATTTTTCCATGGTTTCTCTTTCAGGCTTGGAAATGTATTATACAACCTGCTGCTAGGTAGTTGTGCACCAGGTAAAAAGTTCAATAGGCGCTTGATCCTTATGGTCTGTGTGGAGGTAGGGGCGTCGCACTGACCTTACTGAAGACAGGAGCTAGGTCATGGTACTCGGGAAGGAACTGAAGAAAGGTCAGGAGAGTCCATCTCCCCCACCTCCTAGGGACCCACCAAGGGGGCAGCTGAGCGAGGCATGTTTCATGGCATGAGATGGACCACGATTCAGGTGGCGCTCTGTCCAATTAATGTGAGGATTATGCTTCTCCCAACCACTTTCGAAACCAAGCACAGAGGGGAACATGCAGAGGAAAAACAAAAATGGTATTGTGTCTCTTGGGTTACCTAACAGAAGTGGCTTCGAGGGGCTGAGTTTGATGGGTAACTTGATGGAGCCTCTTTCGTCAATGCGGATACACTAAGAGGCTGAGTCAGAGGAATGGTTTCTATTTGGGATTGTTGGACGAGGTTTGAAATCGATTAAGTTCCGTTCAGCCTGAAAGTCGATGAATGCAGAAAAGGAGGCTTTTGGTTAGCACAAAACAAGCGTGGCTGGAAGTAACGGTGAGGAGATTTCTTAGTGTTAATTTGGCCCAGACTCCTCAGATCCTCTGGCGGGCCCAGGCTTTGATTTAGCCGGGCAGGAAGCGATGAAGTGTCTCTCACCACAGTAATGCATAATTTAGCGAAAAGCGTCTTTGTCTCTCCTTTGGGGTGAGCCACCGTGTGTCCCACCTGCATGGGTTGACATCTCTTTACGCCCGAATGAGAGGCCTGAATGAACGCGGTAGAGAGACTGGTACTTGGGTCTCTGAATGGGCAGCTGCTCTGTAAAAAGGAAAAGAACAAACAATCACGTTATGGCTGAGGCAAAGAAAGTGTCCCCTGCTTTTTGAACTGACTGCAGCATTCCTATTGTCCAACTAATGGTGAGGCAGAATTAAATCTTGAGGGTAGCTGGTTGCGTCGAGGTTGCAAGCTCATCCTTAATGTGCTCATTTAGCGCCATGAAATAGGCTCCCTTCCAGAGCACTTTGGTTCCATCGGAAGCTGCAGCTTTAACCACAAGAAGTTGATGGAGAATTCAGCCACAGAAGAATTTCCCTGTTTTAGATTGAAAAGAAACTCGAGGTAATGGTTTGGTCTGTTTCTTGGATTTGAATACTGGGTAATTCAGAGATGAAGTCAGAGTAATAGCAGTTTAAGCGCTGCTAAGTGAGGCGAAATGCCTGAGCCTCAAAGAGCTCTTCCTGTTAGCTGAGAGAATTAAGGTTATTTTCTTGTAATCCGTGGAAAAGCTGCCAGGGAGTTCTTGGAAAAATCGCTTGACACTGAAATAAAAAATCCTTTGCAATCTTTCATGTTACCAGAAAATCTTTCTGGAAGACTAGGGGCGAACTCTGATGACGTCACTGCTGGTGACCTGGAGGTGGAACTGGACCCGAAATGGTTGTGGTGCTGGTGCAGCATTAAGCGCTGTTCAAATAGTTAGCATAGCTCAGGAAGATATGATTATGAGAGTGTCAACCAGCGGTATAACTCACGGGCGTTTGGGTTTTGTCCTTGAATTTGGGCATCCTGCTCCTTGTCGGCGGGTGAGGTGATCTGCTGGGCCTTGAGTTTTGGCCGCAGTGTTCTGTCATGATGGGTTCTCTAATACCCAAGTATGCAGAACACCACTGACGGACACAGGGATAAAAGTTCAACAAGTTTTATTTTTGCACAAGCACACCGAAAGTACTGGTTCTGGTTGGGCCTGGACACTGGTTGACCGAGTCTGCGTGAGAGACAGTTCAGTTAGCGTTACCAAGCTGAAGCTTCTGATTTCCTGAACTTGATTTTACTGATTGTACCTTGAGGGTTCTTGAGGATTAGCTTTGGGAGAGTCACTGTTGGATCTGGAGAGGAGTTCATCAGCAGAGTCCGCTTGCTGCTTCAGCGTCTCACATCTTATAATGAACAGACCTTGGGTTTGGGTTTTCCAGCTCTTAGTCCAGAGCTGCATGGAGGTTCTCAAAGATTCTTCAGGTTTGGCTCAGAGGGTCGGCTCGGCAGGTTAGCTCTTCATGAGCTTCACAGAGGAGACACTGGTTTCCTGGGAGACAGAGACAGAGGTTAGAATCCAACCTGGATTCAAAGGTCACAAAGTTACACTGAGGTTCTAGGCTTAGGCGCTGACCAACTGGATCAACACTGCGGCGTTGAGGCAAGGTCTGAAGACAGCTTAAGTAGTGGATCCTCTGATGATCTTGATGGGCTGCAGCTGTGCAGGAGGCTCCCTCAGAAGGATCCACGGCGGACTCTGCTGGAGAAAGGTGGAATTTCTCCAGCTCCCAACAGTACCCCCCCCTCAAATTTTCAATCATTAGAATTGCATTAGAGATTGATTAGTTTCATTTTTCTCTCATTAGGATTTCATTAGAGATTGATTAGGGACAGGATAAATCACTCTTCGAGCTGGAACTGGACACAGCATATGGCCAAGATACCCTCAGGAGCTCAGCAGATTAGCGGGGTCAACTTTTGTAAACAAGGCTGGAGAGTTGGGAATAAATTTGGGTGTGACCTGACCCTGGGTTTTTTTCAGCCTTCAGTTTTTATCCATAACTATTTTATCTGTGTATAACGCCATTTGGAAACTGCCTAAGCACAAACTGATTAATTTGCATCTCTAATCATTGCTAACACTTTTCACTGTTCATCTGGGCCTAAAGGAAGAAAATATTCTAAAATAGTTAACTTTGGAAAAGGTTGGCTTTTTCATTCTTTTCCTTTTCCCAGGGTGGGCGAAGCTGCGCGTGGCCCACAAGGAAAACCAGCAAGGTATGTTGTCGCCACAGAATCACAGAATTTAATCCAATATAAGACAAAACAAACTTATGAATTAATGCAACAAAACTGCAGAACAACAGAAAACATACATTACATTCAATTTACCTTGACATAAATGGAGAGAAGAAAATAAAGCAAAGATCGCAAAAAGACATCTTTTGAGAGTTGCAAGAATGTTGCAAACTGATTTTTTAGTTCTATGTAGAAAGTTTTATCCTCTTGTATTTAATTTATTCAAATAAGGCTGGCCTTTTGTCCCTCCAAACCAGAAGCCATCTCTTGACACTGCCTAGGGCTTCACCTAATTTACTGCAAACATCTGGGGTCATTTTGTTTCTTTTGTTTTAACAAGAAAAAGCGGAAGCTTGTCCTGGCATCTAGAATTTTAAAGTCATAAAACACAAGATAAGCTTTCACAGACAGCTTGTGGAATGCGGGGCCCTACCATAAATTCTCAGGAACAAACTTTAAATTTAGAATCTGTTCAAGGAAAGGTTATTCACAAACTTGTTCAAAATAAGAAATATGTCTGGCCAAGGAGAGTATACAACATACCTTACACATGCCATAAGATTAACTGTATTAAAGACTAAAATAATCATTTTTCTTTAACAGTCTCCTCGCTTTGAGGTCTGAGACACACAGACCTCACAAAATAAATTGATTAAGCCTCTAGCTAGAGGAACCAAAACCATTTAGTATACCAAAAACCTGTGTTCATTGTTCTCCAATTTATAACAGTCCCCTTTTTAAACAGCACCTCTGGAGTTCCACTGTCCAGGTCATGTGTCTGAAGCTGAACTCCATTATCTGAACTTATCAAATGTATCTTTGGCGCTGTCCAACAATTTAATACTCACCTGATGAACCACAAAAAATTTTAACCAGTAAAAAACTAAAAACTAAAAATACCTTTCACTTATCAAATATGAAAAATCATAAAAACTCAGTTATGTCAATAGAAGAAAACACACAATAGAAATATCAGCCCAAGTATAAAATTAGAAAACCAGAGTAAGATATCTCAAAATTACTAAAAAATGCCCAGGAAAACTGCAAAAGACAATAAACCACAAAAATTACAATTTGTCAATACAAAACAATAACAACATCAAAAAATAAAATAAATCATAAACACAAAAAAATTACAAAAGACTTTTTTTTTTTTTTTTTTCACAATTCAACAATAAGAACTTAGAGTTCGCCTCTATGCTCCCTTCAATAGTCCTTCAAAAATGAATATTAATTCTTCAATCAGGAAACCATCAAAAAATACAAAAGAAAAAAAAGCGAATGTTCTTGAAGAGTTCGCAAAAAACTAAAACACGCAATAAAGAGAAGATAAGTTAATGATGATCTTGTAGCCTGATCCTTCCACGTGTTCCTCCTCGGTTGTAAACCTCAGGTTTTTCCACCTGAGTGTCCGTTGCTCACTGAAAATTGGAGTATTGTGCCAATATAACAGTGAGTTTTAAGGAGAGGTTGCAATCTCCTTTTCTCAATGGAAGGACACCGGAACAGGATTATTGTGCCTGTCCGCCTTTTTAAGCCTTGTAATTCAGGAAAATTAGTGGTTTTGGCAGGAATCCCTGCCACACTTCTGCCTGGAAATGCAGATCCTCCTCCTCGCGCTGTGATGGCCCTCAGAAACTCCTCGACCGCAGGTTGAGACTGAAGATTCTCCTGTATGCCCTGCATGGCGTTGGCGCCCTCTCAGCTGACTTCCCAATGGAACCACGTGTCTCCTTTTCCTTTGCAGACGGACAGCATGAGATGTCCCTTACTCTCCACCCACGGTATGGTCTGAAGCGAGGTTCAGACCATTTTCTTTTTGATGACCTTCTGAGGCGCACTCCAGTCGATTCCCAAACTGATCCCTGCAATGGACGCTCCTGTGTCGCCTGGTATTTTGTAAATTCGGCCTGCCAGGACCTGTAACTCGTGAAAAATCTTTATGAGATAAATGTGCAAGCTTACCTTTCCATCCTGGAATGCGGGTATAGGTCCTGGAAACATCCCATCCTGTCTGGAGCTCATATGGAGAGAGAACCCTGTTGATTGGATTTAATGATTGATCCAACACTTTATGACAGCTTTACTGTCTTCCTTTTGTATTATAAATCTGCTACTTTGGAGCTGTATTTTAACAATCCTTTGACCCTCTTTTTTTATATAAGGCCTACATGAGAAATAAATGTTTTCCTATCATGTTAAACCCAAAAAACTTAACTGTATTTTTAGAAGCAGTTCCATAATTGTTAATTTGTAAATCTCCAATTTAGACCAATTTAATTTCAATCATCATATTTTCTATTTTTTAAAACTTTAAAGAATGATCAGCCTTTTTTTTACATGAGTCACTAAATATCAAAAATGACCTACTTTATTCCAATCATATTTTAAACCTAAAAATTTCAACCATTTTTTACCTTTGATCCATTTTATTCATTTGAAAACCTATTTATAAAATATTTATTTGAACAATGTATTACCCTTTTTATATTGTTTATCAATTATCAATGCCTTTTCAGTTTTGGAGATTGATACAGCTAAATTTGATTAAATGATGTAAATCTTTAGTTTAGACCTTCCTGGATGTCTTAGTTAAACAAACTTATTTTTAAAACATATGAATAGAGATGCAACAATCCAAACAATCACCTTCCTAGGATTTAACTAAATACTATTTTTTATGTAAATTATTTGATAGGCAATATTTTATTTAGCAGGTATATTCAATTTGTAAATTTACTTATTTCATATCCAAATAGTTAGCTCATCTTTTAATGCTGCTAATACGTAAAACATTTTAATGTATTTTGATTTAACTTCAATAACCTCTTTTTCCAAAAAGTAAAGAAGTCCAAACTAAAAATTTGCTTATCAGATCAATTCCATTGTACCCCTGTTTCTATAACAGAACAAATGTTCTGTCATAGAATCTAATAAAATCTACACAAGTCATTTGAGATGAAATCATCTGCCACTAACTTTAGCCTCATAGCACAGTTGGATGCAATTCAAACATGGTGTCCCAGATGCTGTTACAATCTACACCTCAATCAAAAGAATTCAATGTTCAATTAAATTTATAGAGTAACACAGAACTTGGTGTCATTTGCTCAGTAAAGTCAGTCTATAGACACCCATCAATCCCACTTAACACCTTAATTTTTAAATTCCATTTTTAAATTTAAATTTAGTTTTACTGGATGATAGCCACTGTACTATGTAAATAAAATTTAGATCATCTTCCTTGGGAGATGAAGCGTAACACACAATGCAATTCAGCTATGGTTAAAAAAAATATATATATATATATATGTAATTGCAATAGTTAGTCCTGCCCATTCTTTTGCAGGCAGGAAGGAAAAAAGACACACTAGCATTTTGTGAAGGACAAACAAGTGAACCATGGAGGAACACCAACCCCAAACTGCATTTGTAAAACCTCTGACCCCAGGAGATGGGGTGTCCTCAACACTTAAATTACACTGCAGGGCTTCAGGACGTGAAGACAACAGAGAGCATCAGTGCTATAACTAAAGTAAGAAAGAAGAACGGCATCACACACTACAAAAATTTAAAAAGA
>JAGKQL010000065.1:8430764-8445035 GCA_018398635.1 Cyprinodon brontotheroides | reverse complement strand
TATGGCGCCGTTTAGCTATGGTGCCGTTTAGCTATGGCGCTGTTTAGCTGTGTATGCTGTTTAGCTATGGTGCCGCTAGCTATGGCCAAGTAGCTATGGCGCCGCTTAGCTATGGCCGCTCAGCTATGGCCGCTTAGCTATGGCGCCGCTCAGCTATGGCTTCATTCAAACAGGAAGCGCCTGATCAGCTGCTTCCTGTCCTGCAGTCCTGGATGCTGCTCTGGGGTCAGACTTCTGTCTCTGTACGTCATTTACTGATGTTTACCGTCATTTATCATCATTTACCGTCTGCTGACATTTATCGTTGTTTACCGTCGTTTACCGGCATTTATCGGCATTTATCTAATATATCGTTGTTTACTGACGTTTACTTTCCTTTATCATCGGTCACCATCATTAACCGTCATTTACCGAGGCTAATATTTGCTGACCTGACATAGCTGTACACCCGGCCTGATTGCAGCACACTCTATAAAACCTAGCTCTGCTAGCTAGTTAGCTTAACTTTCATTGTGTTCCAGCCCAACGTAGCCTAAACATAAAGCGTTATCACGCTGAATCGCCTGGTGAATTCGCTCAGAGGAAGGAAATCTAGTTCATCTATTTCTCCTTTTCTTTTTGGACATTTTATTAGTTCTGTGACAGTCGGGTGAAGTGGACGGCCTTCTGTTCCGGCTGCACAGGCAGAGGGAGGAATTGTCTCAGCTGCTGGTTGGTTCTCCGGCTGATGTTCTGCAGAGAGGCGACGGCCAACAACTCCAGCTTCTGTCTGGGATTCAGGCTTTCACTGTTTAACTGGTTCAAGTCTGAGACACAAAGCAGATTCAGTCCCTCCCAGGTTTCTATGGACTTTAATTAAGATGCAGGACTGATGTCCCCCAGCCACACACACATGCGGGGGCTAATCCATATGGAGCGGCTGTGATTGAGTGCTGCCCGGGTATCAGGTGTTCTGCTTCTCTTTTGTTCTCCCTTCCTTTCACTTTCTTTCCAACAAAAGGCGTTTAATGAAGTGTGCTGCAGGATGGCGGCCGTCGTTTCAGAGCCGGAGGAAGTATCACAGCCACCAATTAGTCTTTGAACGCTGCCGGTTAGATTCTGCACACGTAGAGAAGCTAAGCCCCGCCCACAATGACTCCAGAGCAAAATGCAGTTGGTTGTTTGAGGAAGCAGAGGTCCTGCCAGCCAAGAGGCAGCAGTGGCCTCTCATTGGATGCAGTGTTAATTTAGTCAGCTTTTTTAATTTAGTCTTAGTCACAATGATGAAAACTCAGTTTTAGTCTTAGTCAAATTTTAGTCATTTTTGTAATTTTAGTCAATGCTAAATAATAGAACTTCACTCACTGATTTCTTTTAACATAGATCCCTCTGAACACATTGGACCTTCTGTCGGCTTGTTTAATCATTTCCACAAAAGTTCATCCTCACTGGTCCCTGCAGGCCATACATGACGCCCAGTCCACTTCGGCCACTGAGTTCTCCAGGAATTTCCTTTGATCTAAATTTATTGCTTTACGCTCTACTTAAGAGTTTCTAGAGAAAGCCGCACTCAAAGAAGGGGAGTCGCCCGGGCGGGCCGCCACGTCGCCTCCCCTATAAGAAACTAACAACCATTCTAATACTGGTTCTGGTCCTGGATGGATTCTGATTCTGGTCCTGGTTGGATTCCCTGGTCCTGGTTGGATTCTGGTCCTGGTTGGATTCCTGATTCTGGTTGGATTCTGATTCTGATTTGGTCCTGGCTGGATTGGATGGCTGGATTCTGATTCTGGTTGGATTCTGGTCCTGGTTTGGATTCTGGTCCTGGTCCCGGTGGATTTCTGGTCCTCTGGTCCTGGTTACGATTCCCCAGTTCCTGGTTGGATTTTGATTCTGGCTTGGATTCTCTGTTTACTGGTCCTGGATGGATTGGATTCTGGTTATTCTGATTTGGTTGGATTCCTGGGTCCTGGTTGATTCTGATTGGTCCTGGGTTGATTCTGATTCTGGTCCTGGATGGGTTCTGATTCTGGTCCTAGATTTGATTCTTGGTCCTGGATGGATTCTGGTCCTGGTTGGGATTCTGGTCCTGATTTCTGGTCCTGGATTCTGGTCCTGGTTGGATTCTGGTTGGATGGATTCTGATTAGTCCTGGTTGGATTCTGGTCCTGGTTGGATTCTGGTCCTGGATGGATTCTGATTCTGGTCCTGGTTGGATTCTGGTCCTGGATGGATTCTGATTCTGGTCCTGCTGGATTCCTGGTCCTGGATGGATTCTGATTCTGGTCCTGGCTGGATTCTGATTCTGGTTGCTGGTTGGATTCTGGTCCTGGATGGATTCTGATTCTGGTCCTGGTTGGATTCTGGTCCTGGATGGATTCTTCTGATTCTGGTCCTGGATGGATTCTGGTCCTGGATGGATTCTGGTCCTGGGTTGATTCTGGTCCTGGATGGATTCTGGTACTGGTTGGATTCTGGTCCTGGTTGGATTCTGGTCCTGGATGGATTCTGATTCTAGTCCTGGATGGATTATGGTCCTGGTTGGATTCTGGTTCTGGATGGATTCTGATTCTGGTCCTGGTTGGATTCTGGTCCTGGATGGATTCTGATTCTGGTCCTGGTTGGATTCTGGTCCTGGATGGATTCTGATTCTGGTCCTGGTTGGATTCTGGTCCTGGATGGATTCTGGATTCTGGTCCTGGATGGATTCTTGATTCTGGTCCTGGTTGGATTCTGGTCCTGGATGGATTCTGATTCTGGTCCTGGATGGATTCTGGTCCTGGATGGATTCTGGTCCTGGATGGATTCTGATTCTGGTCCTGGATGGATTCTGGTCCTGGATGGATTCTGGTCCTGGATGGATTCTGATTCTGGTCCTGGATGGATTCTGTCCTGGTTGGATTCTGGTCCTGGTTGGATTCTGGTCCTGGATGGATTCTGGTCCTGGTTCCTATTATTTCTCGATTGACTCGTGTGTTTTTCTCTGTTTTTTTTTCTGTGCTTGCCGCCGTCTTCATGTGGTTCTGTTCTAAAGTTGGTGTCTGAATGAAGGCCCGTAGGAAGCTGCTCATGGAGCTGAGATTCCAGAAAAAGAGCAGATAGATATAACTCACCTTAGATAGAGTCGACTCAGGAATAACTAGACCGGTTCAGAGTTCTGAAAGCATTAATCAGAACTCTGGGAAAAAGCAAACAGAACATTCAGAATTGGTCCTAAACTGGTCTAACACAGAGCAGCCACTGGTTTTCCCTGGAGTATCGTTCTGCAGAGATGGAGAGAAATTTCCAGGGCTGGTTGATGGAGGACAGAACAGGTTCGGAATAATAAATCTCTGCTGTAAATAATGTCAGCAGCGTCTCCTCTGAAGGACGCCTCTGAAGGAGTCGGACAGCAGATGCTAATGCAGCTGCTGATGATGGGAGGGAATCTGCTGCTGCGTTTATGGAAATGTGTCATGAAAGTCAGGACGTTCCCACTTAGATCGGGATTCACAGCAACTGGAGTGGAACCCGGAAAAATCTGAGAGTAAGGAAAAGGCCTGAAGCTCGGAGACGCACGGCCCTCATCGCTGGCAGGAATGTTAGCAGGAATGTTAGCAATGTTAACAGGAATGTTAAGCAGGAATGAAGAAGGAATGTTAGCAGCAATTAAGCAGAAAATTCTAGCAGGAATGTTAGCAGGAATGTTAACAGGAATGTTAGCAGGAATGTTAGCAGGAATGAAGAAGGAATGTTAGCAGCAATTAAGCAGGAAATTCTAGCAGGAACGTTAACAGGAATGTTAACAGGAATTAAGCAATAAATGTGGGTATCCGGCTGCATTTCTCTGCACCTTTTCCTGGATCTTTGTTTTCTTGTTGTGATTTCAGAGAGATGCTCTGTGGTCTGCAGCAGAATGTAGTAGCAGGTTAAATGAGATCCAAGCCTGCTGTGTTAGAGCGCTTTAAATGGAAAACACCAGTGGAGCTGGAGGGGGGCATTGATATTCAGGACACACACGCACGCGTTCGCACTCGTCCTGTAGCTCATTCGGGCTCTCCACACATCAGTGGCAGCATCGAATGAAGATTGAATATCTAGAGAGGTGAGGAAAGAGGCGGATGAAATGAGGTGTGTGTGTGTGTGTGTGTGTGTGGGGGCTCCAGGCTGAAAGTGCCGCCTGATTGGATGAATCTGTAAATAAATAAACAAAGAGCGCGTCTGTAATCAGAGCCTCTGATTCCACTCTGCTGCTCTGTGTAATTATGCGTGTTTATGTAAATGCAGACTGTTGATGAGATGGTAATGGATATCCCACACTGACTTTAATGGATTCTGGAGAGAGCAAGAATTAAACCAGGCGGTCTATTAAAGGCCGGCGAGGTGAAGGAGCCCCCCTCACCCCGCCATGCATATATAAAGCTGATGTGTTTTATTCTGTTTTAGCTCCAGCAGAGTTCAACAATCATGTCTGATGGTTTCCATGTTGGGTCATCTGACAGATTTACGCTCACGGCTTGATGCTTACATCACAGGGAATTATGGGGGGAGGATTTTATGTTTAGAGAGATATATCCAAGCATTTCAGATGAGATCTCATAAACAGGCCTGGTTTCTTAGACAGAGGAGGGAAGGTTTTATAAAAACACTGTGTTGCTTTAGGGATTTGAATCCGTTCAGGAAGCTGAAGATTCCCTGCTGTGTTTGGGATCATTGTTCTGTTGATGACCCAGTTTTTAGCTCCCAGCCAGATGGCCGAGGAGTTCATGGTCCACTCCCTCACTGCAGGGCGTGCTGTGGCTAAAGGACAAGCCCGCATCATGACTCTTCCTCCTCTGTGCCTCACAGTTGTTACACTGCTTGAAAATGATCTAGAAATAAGTGAAACATTCCTTAAATCAAGTGTATTTACCCTTAATTTTAGTAGGTTGATGGAATGATTTGGAAATAGAATGAGTATTTTTACTCTTAAAATAAGACAATTAGATAACATGCACCTACCATAAGACAATGCATTTGCTTTTTCTTATATTAAATGTAACTTGTCTTGTTCCTTTGCCAAAGTGTCTCACTGACCTCCTCAATTCAAGACAAAATGCACTTATTTAAAGAAAAATGACTTATTTAGATTTCCTTTTTTGCAGTGTATGGAGGGCTATTCTTTTTCCTGTGAACTTTAATATTCAAGGTGTCAACCTAAAAACTAAAATGTCAAACTAGACGGATCTATGGTAGAAATAATATGGCTCTATGCAAACATTTAACATGAACTTTGTAGAAATACGACTCACAGAACCTGGAGAATCTTTGCAAAGGACCAACGACATCAGACGATGAAACCGAAGAGTCAAAGTTGGAATCAAACCTGCGCCCTCATAGGTTCTCTGTAGGAATAAAAAACTCATTTAAAAATATGATTTGTTGAAACTAAAGTGAAAACATTGATAATTGTGTTTTCATGACAGATGTGTGTCGCTGCAGACTGACGGAGGAATTAAAGGCCGTCTGCTTTCACAGACAGACTGATTACAATCAATAATCTATCAACCAGCCTGACAACAGATATTGATCACATGAGGAAAGGAGGAGCTGGAACATCTACTGCCAAGCTGCAGCTTCTAGGCTGATCGGCTCATAGATCTACTATCTGGATCTGCTCCAGTTATTATTTTGTCAGCATGATTATCAGAGCCTCTCTTTAAAAAACATTTGGTTCCTTAACCTTATATTTAGAATACATTAAAGTACAATAAATTATAGTTTATTGTTCTCAGATAATAAAAAGTAAAAAAATCTTGGTGTTATTTTTGATCAGGACCTGTCATTTAAATCCCAGATCAAAGAGGTTTCTAGAATTTCCTTCTTTCATCTGAGGAATATTGCAGAAATGAGCAATCTCCTGTCCAGGGGTGATGCTGAGAAACTAGTCCATGCATTTGTTACTTCAAGGCTGGACTATTGTAATTCTTTACTATCAGGAAGTCCACAAACTGTAGTTAAAAGCCTTCAGCTGATCCAAAAATGCTGCAGCCAGAGTTCTGATGAAAATGAAAAAGAGATCATCATATCTCCTATCCTGGCTTCTCTCTTCATTGGCTTCCTGTTAAATCCAGAATAGAATTTAAAATCCTCCTTCTCACATATAAAGCCTTAAATGGCCAAGCTCCATCTTATATCAGAGATCTGATTGTCTCTTATGTTCCCTAACAGAGCACTTCTCTCAATCTGCAGGTTTACTATTGGTTCACTGTAAATCCTAGAGAGAGATAGAGAATGGGAGTGCAGATCTTTTTTAGTTCTCAGTACCTTCCTGTGGAACCAACTACCAGTTTAGTCCTGTGAGGCAGAGGACCCTGTCTACTTTTAAGGCTAGGCTTAAAACTTTCCTTTTGATAAAAGCTTTCTAGTTAGAGTGGCTCAGGTTATCCTGATCTATCTCTATAGTTCTGCTGCTATGAAGGCTTAGAGCTGCTGGAGGACATAGGGACCCATTTTTCATCATTCTGCTTCATTCTATCTCTCTTCTTTACACTCTGCAGGAATCTGTTGTTAGTTCAATCTCTAGCGTCTGCTCTCTGCTGCGTTTTCTCATAGTAGCTTCATCTGGTCTGTTCCTGTTTGGCTGTGACTCCATCCTGGAGAGAAATATCAGCTGTGCTGCTGCCATCAACACCTTTGTTTCTAGATGTTGGAGCTTGGCCTGTTTTCCAGTTAGTAGTCCTGTTTCTCTGACTGTGACTAACTGGATGTGCTCTCTTCATCCTCTGACATGGGAGCTGGCACTCAGGGCTCGTCTGCCTGGCTGTGTGTTGTTTCCTGGGCCGGGGCGCCTGTGGAGCTGGTTGCCTTTTGTATCTATGCTTCTTTTCTATGTCTGCTTCTGTCTCCTTGAACCCCAGGTAAAGACCTCAGCAGATGGGGCTTACAAGCTGAGAGCCTGGTTCTGCTGGAGGTTTCTTCCCTTTAAAGGGAGTTTTCCCTCTCCACTGTCGCTACAAGCATGCTTAGTGTGAGGGATTGCTGAAAGAAGTCAATGAGTCGATGCAATCAGCTGGTTTTCCTTAGATAGAAAACTTTGAATCAATCTGACTGGATGATCTGGTTGATTTGTTTCTATAAAGTGACCTGAGATGACATGCTGTGAATTGGAGGTATAGAAATAAAGTGAATAGAATTAGGGATCTCCATTGTAGAGCAGTTCAGCTCGTTCAGCTCATCCCTTTCTTTCCATAGAAGCAGAAATCTTCCCGTCTCTCCCTCCTCCTCCAGTGAAGCTCCTTCTAATCCCATTCAGGGAGCTTCATGCTTCAGGATTTAGCTGTTCTTCTGATTCAGCCTCAATCAGCAGGCGGGGTCCCAAACCCGCCTCTGATCTAAAGCCACAATGTTTCTGTGTTTAGCGGATCTGATTTAGGAATATTTTGAACCTTCCAGGGCCTTTCTGGGGGAATGTTGCTCGTCTTTAGATGCTTTTTAGATTCTTTCATCCTTAATTGATGATTCTTAGAAGAGATTTTCAGAAAGTGTTTCCTTTCAGACCAGAGCTGAGTCTGTGTGTCGGTCGGAGCGGCAGCAGGAACCATGGAGCTGCAGACTGACAGACTACTGCTGGGCTGTCAGGGGGGGAGGAGCTGAATTAGTAGGGCTGGTATTTTCGCCAAATTTCTAAATGGAAAAATTTCGATTCGATCTGTTTTTACTATAATGAAAATTATTCAACTGTGTTTCAAAATACTCATATATTTAGTTTTTTTCCTGTCACATTGAACACAAAGTTACCAAACTAATAAATCAGACAGTTTAAACATGAGAAGTGAACAAAACTGCCTCAAAAGGTGCGAAGTTGTTTGTGAAAAGTGAAAAAGTGAATCCTCACTGGAGCGAGCAGCCGTGACAAGCGGCGGACATGCATGAGCTGCATTACCTTAGCGTTGCTGTAACTGCAGGGTATTGCTGTAACTGCAGGGTATTGCTGTAACTGCAGGGTATTGCTGTAACTGCGGGGTATTGCTGTAACTGCAGGGTATTGCTGTAACTGCAGGGTATTGCTGTAACTGCAGGGTATTGCTGTAACTGCAGGGTATTGCTGTAACTGCGGGGTATTGCTGTTACTGCAGGGTATTGCTGTAACTGCAGGGTATTGCTGTAACTGCAGGGTATTGCTGTAACTGCAGGGTATTGCTGCTCAGCCTCCATCTGTTAATGTCTTCAGTCAATCTATTGGTGATATTTGCAGCAGTCACCTTGAGTGAATCTTTTCCATCTTTTCACTATAAATTAATCTCATTCTCCACTCATCGATTTAGCAAAAATGTAAATTAATCGATTCAAAATCGATTAATTCCATTTTTTAACTCAGCCTTAATGATTAGACTTTAAAAACACCAAACAGCTGTAGTGACTTTGCTCTGTGGGTTCTGGATGACGATCGATCATCTGGAGGATCTAGACCTAATGAATGTACCAGGGGGCAGGAGGGGGGCCTGGAGG
The DNA here is from genome assembly GCA_018398635.1 of Cyprinodon brontotheroides. NCBI lineage: Eukaryota > Metazoa > Chordata > Actinopteri > Cyprinodontiformes > Cyprinodontidae > Cyprinodon > Cyprinodon brontotheroides. Next base: position 8,436,587 of record JAGKQL010000065.1, on the reverse strand, counting down.
GCTCAGGAGGCCAGGAGGGGGGCCAGGAGGGGCAGAAGGAAGGGGGCCAGGGAGGGGCCAGGGAGGGGCCAGGAGGCCTGGAGGGGGCCAGAGGAGGGGGCCAGGAGGCCAGGGAGGGGGCCTGGAGGCCAGGAGGAGGGGGCCAGGGGCCAGGAGGGGCCTGGGGCCAGGAGGCCAGGAGGGGCCAGGGAGGGGCCAGAAAGGGGGGGCCTGGGGGCCAGGAGGGGGCCAGGGAGGCCTGGAGGGAGGGGGCCAGGAGGGGGCCAGGAGGCCAGGAGGAGGGGGCCTGGAGGCCTGAGGCCGTGGAGGGGCCAGGGGCAGGAGGGACATCCTGGGGCCTAGGAGGAGGGGGCCAGGAAGGGGGCCAGGGGGGGGGCAGAAGGAGGGGGGCAGGGGGGCCTGGAGGGGGCCAGGAGGGGCCAGGAGGGGCCTCCTGGGAGGCTGTGAGGAGGGCCCAGGAGGCCCCAGGAGGGGCCAGGGGCCTGGAGAGGCCTGGTGGGAGGGGCCTGTGAGGGGGCCAGGAGGGGCCAGGGGGGGCTGGAGGGGGCAGGGAGGGGGGCCAGGAGGCCAGGAGGGGGCTGGGGGCCCAGGGGGCCTGGAGGGGCCAGGGGCCTGGAGGGGGCAGCGTGTCTCATGGGGGCCCAGAAAAGCAGGAAATAAAAACAGGTGTAAGAGATTCAAATAGATTCATTTAGCTGCATGAAGGGAAATTTCTTTTAAATTTGGTTCAAACAATTTGGGATGGGGGGTTTTATTTTTTATTTTTTTATGAGTTTTATTGAATTTGGGATGTCTGCTAATGGGAGATGATCCTGAAATGTCCCAGAACCCCTCTTGACCCCCATGCTAAAAAAAGCCTTCCCTATAACGTTTCCTGCTCAGGAAAGCAAGGATCTATCTTTGCTAGATTGGCCCCTCCCTCCTCAGTCTCATTGAACCATCAGCGCTCCATCAAAGCTCCGCCTCCGTCTCATGTGCGTCTAGATGAACCAGCTGATTAACGTCACTCACTGGTTACCATGGTAACGTTAACAAGGCGGAGGGGCCGTTAAAAAGGCAGTTTTATTAATGAGACCTTCAGAGGATGGAGGATCTAACCCAGGCAGCCGGACGCTGATCGCTGGCTGGATTATCTCAGATTATGGACGGATTACCTGAATTATTCAGCTCCTAAAAGCAGCTTCAGTCAGAGAGGCAATTAGCTGTTGGTTCAGTTTAACACCAATTAAGATTAACATCTGGATTAATTAATAGAAAGAACCCAGATAATCTATGGAAGCAGCTTAAACGGTTAATCTGCTCATTTCTTTGGTTGCTTCCGGATCTTTCATTGATTATTTTTAATTATCGGACCGCAGCGCGACGCCTCGTCCAAAAATAGACATGTCAATAATTCAGAAATACATCTAGAATTCTCCGCAGCCTGCTTCAGCCGTAATCTGGATTACAGCCACTGATCTCATGTTGGATCAACCGCCATGGTCGCAGGGCGAAGCTGATCAGCCGCTAAGCATCCTGGGAATCCAGGAAAATGGCTTCCTCCTGGTTCTCCAAGGACCGCAGCAGAGTTCAGAGGTTTGAAGCGTTTAGAGTCAATCCTGATTTCAGAGAGGAAACGTTTAGTGTGCAGAGCTGTCAGCGTGGTTTGGATCTGATAAAGTGGATCTATGATTCAGCTTCCATAGGAACTGATGGGAGGGGTCAGAGGACCGGCAGGTATCAGGCTGTTTCCTGTGGGGGGGGCGCGGCGCTTTAGCAGACCTGCTTCTAAAGGTGTTTCTCTTGCTGCCGTGCTCTCCGGAAGCACCCGGGGATCCTGAGGAGCAGGCTTAGTTGACCTTTTGACCTCTCTGACCTCACAGACGTCGGCTGAATGTGTAGAAATAGATGAAGGTGCAGAAACAGACGCTGAACTCCAACGTCTCCACATCTTCTCTGCCTCCAGGCTGGAATCACAATCTGGTTTTATTATCTGGAATAGATCTTAGCTTAGATTCAGATTAGACCAGACTTTGTTGCTGGGCTTAGACAGAGCTGGTTTAGTAGATCCTCCCTCTGACTGCAGCTCTGATCAGCAGAGGATGAAATGAGACGAACCTTCATGGAAACATGGAGGAAGCAGAAGGCTGGATGATGAACAGAAACCCAAACAATCCAAGCAGGGATTAAAAAGAAAGTGTTTTTATTTGGAACATCTGTCTCTGCACAGATGTTCATTCTGTTTACTCAGCTGCTGCAGAGAGGAAGAGGAGCGCCGCCTCGCCATCATGGCCTCTGCAGATATTAATCCTCTCCCACTCTGTCAGCAAACATGTCACCTGTGTGGTCATTTTAATCCCGGCCATTGTCTGTTAGCTCCGCCCCTCCTCCACACATCATGCATGTTTCAGAGCACGAAGCATATGGTTGATGTGAAACGCGTGTGAAGGTCATTAGTTCCTGTCTGCTCTCTGCGGGCGCCGCTCTCATCGCTGGCACCGCCTCTGCCAGATCGGACCAAATTATCCACTAACGCCGCGGCTGGTGCCAAACCCGTCCCTGAGGGGGGGGGGCGCTCACAGCGTTCACCAGATTTTCCATGTGATTAATGAAGTTCACTGAAACGGAGGAGCAGCAGGTCCTGCAGCAGGATCAGCTTCAGAAGGTCAGCGTCTCTCTCAGACAGAAAGATGAGACGTTCTGCGTTTGGCGTCTCCTTCTGGATGGAGTCCATCTCCTCCTGCCGAGCCGCAGTCCTCATCCAGGACGCCAAGACGGCCTCTCCATATGCCGACAGGATGCTCTGAGCGCGCTCGTTAGGTCGCTGCGCCAACAGCCACAACTCCAAGGTCAGCAGTACGGCTCGTTAGGAAGGAGCGGCTTAACGAGGTCCTTAACGAAGGAGGCCATGTTAACGAGGCTTCTGGCTCTGCTGCGTGTTTGAGAGCAGAAGACGAGCGAATCGAGATTATCAGCAGCGGCTCAATCTGAAAAACTCACAGAAAGAAAAACACAAAAAACTTTATTGATAAAATTATTTTATTCTTTGGCGCCAAGCAGGGAAACATTAGAGCTGAATTCTACTTTATATTAGATTCTATTATACTTTATGCATAAAAAGGTGTGTGAGAACAGGGCTGATAGATGGAGTTGGTCAGTCTGTAGACTGCTGGTTGGAGTGAAGATAGATGGAGTTGGTCTGTAGACTGCTTGTTGGAGTGGAGATAGATGGGTTGGTCAGTCTGTAGACTAGTGCAGTCTGTAGACTGCTGGTTTGGCAGTCTGTAGACTGCTGGATTTGGAGTGGAGATAGATGGAGTTGGTCAGTCTGTGGAGACTGCTGGTTGGAGTGGAGATAGATGGAGGTCAGTCTGTAGGCGCTGCTGGTTGGAGTGGAGATAGATGGAGTTGGTCAGTCTGTAGTGGAGATAGATGGGTGTGAGAATTCAGTCTGCTGGTTGGAAGTGAGTGGAGTTGTGGTCAGTCCCGGTCTGTGGAGCTGCTACAGTTTGGTAGGGAGGTAGTTGGTCATAGATGGAGTTGGTCAGTCTGTGCTGGTTTGCTTGGGTGGAGGACTGCTGGCACTGGAGTGGGTGGAGTGATAGATGGAGTTGGTCAGTCTGTAGACTGCTGGTTGATGAGCGGGAGGTAGATGGAGTTGGTCAGTCTGTAGACTGCTGGTTGGAGTGGAGATAGCTGGAGTTGGTCAGTCTGTGGGCTGCTGGTTTGGAAATACGAATAGATGGAGTTGGTCAGTCAGTAGAGTAGACTGCTGGTTTGAGTGGAGATAGATGGAGTTGGTCGGGGGTCTGTGTAGGCTGCTGGTTGGAGTGGAGATAGATGGAGTTGGTCAGTCTGTTGTAGACTGCTGGTTGGAGTGTAGATAGATGGAGTGGTCAGTCTGTGGAGCTGCTGGTTGGAGTGAAGATAGATGGAGTTGGTCAGTCTGTAGGACTGCTGGCTGGTGGTGAAGTGGAGATAGATGGAGTTGGTCAGTCTGTGAGACTGCTGGTTGGAGTGGAGATAGATGGAGTTGGTCCGGTCTGTAGACTGCTGGTTGGAAGTGGAGATAGATGGAGTTGGTCAGTCTGGCAGACTGCTGGTTGGAGTGGAGATAGATGGAGTTGGTCAGTCTGTAGACTGCTGGTTGGAGTGGAGATAGATGGAGTGATCTGGTTCGGTTCAGATGGTTCCAGTTCAGATGATCGGTTCAGTTTCAGATGATCCGGTTCCAGTTCTACGAATGATGCGGTTAGGTTCTGATGATCTGGTTCGGTTCGAATGGTTCCGGATTCCGAATGATCCGGTTCAGTTCAGATGCTCCGGTTCGGATTCAGATGATGCGGTTGGGTTACGATGATCCGGTTACGGTTCAGATGATCCGATTCGGTTCTGATGATCTGGTTCGGATTCAGATGATCGGTTCAGTTCCTACCAATGATCCGGTTCAGTTCAGATGATCCGGTTCAGTTCAGATGATCCGGTTCGGTTCTGATGATCTGGTTCGGTTCTGATGATCCAGTTCGGTTCAGATGATCCAGCTTCAAACATTCAAAGGAACCAGGGTTCTGTTGCAGTTTTATTCTGGATGTTTCAGTGGAACCGGGTCGGGCCGGCCCGGCCCAGCTGGCAGAACATACCACATGGTTGCCATGGATACTTCTCTTTCATTCCTGCACACTAACCACGCTAAGCTCCTCTGATCCTGTACCGGTACCAGAACCAGAACCGTTGGGTACCAGTTAGCTCTATGGGAGGTTAGTTATTGCAGCTCCGTCCATCTGAGGCAGTGTCGTGGGAAAAAGTATTCAACCATTCATCCAGTTAAATAAACGGAGGTCGATGGATTTCACTCAGTCGCCACATTTATTCATATCTTTGCAAAGAGAGAACAGATCATCATACGGCCCTAATGGCAGCATTCTGCCCTGTTGCTCTGGGCTGTAGAATCCTCATCATATAAATATTTATTCTCTGTTAATTAAACAGACATTTAATAATCATTTTTAAACCTAATGATGGACCCAGTTAATTATTTATTATTTTTTATGCACAAACATTCGATAGAAATCTGACTGAATCAGGAAATAAAACGGCGTGATTGGCAGAGACAGACCTGCTGCTGACCAGGTTAGCTCTGGGAGGACGTTACCATGGCAACAGAAACAGGATGAGGAAAATCTTCCTAAAACCAAAAACTCAGTTTCTCTGATTTCAGGTTCAGAAAACTCTGAATTTTCATTAAACCCAGATCTCCATCTCATGTGACCTTTAACCTTCTGTTCCTGCTGGAGTCCTTTGGTTTCATCCATGGCATCAAAACCAGAAGTAAAGATTTGTAGATTGTGGACTAGTTAACATTTACTAAACAATCATTTAAACAGTTTTTATTCCTGTAAATCTAAACCTTTTCCTGCAGCATTGAAGACGTTCTGAGGATTATTTCTGGAAAAGGAAAAGTTTGGCGTAGTGAGGTGATCTTTACCTTTACGCTCCTTCTCATCTTCACCTCCATCTGCTCCTCTCTCTGTTTCAGAACCTGGGCTCAGCAGGAACCTCCAGTTCCTCCAGCGTCCGTCCAGAGTAACGGCTCTCCTGGGAACGGACGCTGTGCTGGAATGTTCCGCCTCCGGGTACCCGACTCCGAGCATCCAGTGGAGGAGAGGAGAGGAAGTCATCCAGAGCTGGTGGGTGTTTGGGATTCCCAGAGCTGACCTCCATGTTTACGACGGATTCTCCGGCTAAACCTGTTAGGCTTAACTTAATCAGAGGCGACTGTTGGCTTTAGCACAAGGTTCTATGACAACACCATGTCACGCCATTGACGTCACGTTTACATTACGC
>JAGKQL010000065.1:8415037-8430754 GCA_018398635.1 Cyprinodon brontotheroides | reverse complement strand
CAGGATAGGAGCAGCTAGAATCAGAGGGTCAGTGAGTCTTTCAGCCTCGGTAACGTCTGGAAACGAGTCTGAGAGGAAACCAGTGAAAAGCACTGGGAGAAACAGGAAGAGATGTTTGACGTTAAAATGGATCCAACCAGGAATCTGCAGAGAACTCAGGTGGATTAAATGAGGTTTCTGCCTCTTTAAATGCCTCGTTTTTCAGACCGGTTGGTTTTGGATGTCAAAAGAGCAGAAAATGATCATTTCTCTGGGATAATTTTTCAGCTTCATTCCTCATTTTCTGTCTCAGGCCTCCAAACAGAAGCAGCCTTTTGGTTTGAAATGAAGAAACTTAAACCAACGATCAGTGAAATGACTTAACCAACCATGGACGCCTTTGTTTCCTTGGAAACGGGAAGCTGACGGGCTCAGACCGCTTCCTGGAGACGAAGCGAGCAGCTCAGAGCAGCTAGAGCCAGAGGAGGAGGAATGAGTTCAGGGAGCAGAAGGTTTCTCCGTTTAAATCAACGTCCAGGTGACCGTTTGGTTCAGAGCGCCCGATCCCTGGAGGCCACCATCAGTACGCAGGATGTCCTCAGGCAGGCTCCGCCCCCTTACATTTGCTTAAAGGACCCTAGCTAATTACACCCTGATGAAGGCTCAGTGGCTGCGTACGGTGATGAAGCCTTCACCATCGGCTTCATCACCTTTAACTGAACCACAGCCTGATGGTTCCTGCTGCTGCAGCTCTGATCAGCCAAGGAGGCGCTAAAATCTGTGGATTAGCCACAGACTGAAGGATTACACAGATTACAGCTGATCAACACCCAGATTATCTCCACAACGGAGAGCGCTCATTCATGATGTTTTCCCACCGCAGAGAGAGGTCAGTGAACGTGTCGGAGCCAGAGTCTCTGGAGCTGACAGTTTCCAACCTGAAGCCAGAGGAGACCTACCGCTTCAGAGTGGTCGCCTACAACGAGGCGGGGCCTGGAGAGAGCTCCACCCCCTTAAAGATCGCCACCCAACCCGACCGTAAGCCCTCATGTCTTCTCTTGTCTTTAGCTCCAGTTTTCTGCTTCTAGATAAAAATGTTTTCCTTCCCCCCTGATCAGACAGAATGTGTTTATAGATTTAAAGTTTCTAGTCAGACCTTTTAGCTGCAGTTTTCAGCATGACTGGTAACAACAGTGCAGATATTAAACCAGAATGTGTTTATAGATTAGATCTAGAGCAGCCTGATCTCCCAGAGAGGCGTTGAAGCTCCACCTTTTTATCTGAGTTCATGTATTTTGAAGCCCCAGAATCTCACTTATTCATCTTTAACGTGGGAAAGAGGAGCCGGCATGCTGTGAGGAGAGGAAGCTGTGTCCTTCTTCTAGATCTGCGCCACAGATCTGCCTCTGATGCAGCTAAAGATGAGAAACACATGAGAACCACCTGCCATTTAATTCATGTTCAGTTCAGTTAGGGTTATTTCTATACCATCAATTAACAACATGTCGTCACTTTACACAAACAAATCAATCAGACGAAATGTTTGCATTGACTTGTTGACCTTGAAGGAATCTCTGTCCTTGATGAGCAGGTAGAGACAGTAGATATCAGATTGCACCGTTTCATTGATACAGCAATCCCTCACGCCAGCAACAAAACCATCAACCTGTAAAGGAGAATAAATTACAGAGGGGAGAGAAAAGGTTCTTTAATATTTTTATAACTGCACTATCTAAATAACGATCTGCTAGTCATTCTGGGGGAGGAGAACTGTTACAGTAATCCTGAAGGTTATTAGAAAGTGGTCAGAGAGAGAAATCCTGTTATTTCTTCACATTGTATGCCGTATGTCAGCACAAGATCCAGAGTATGAAGATGAGAATGCGTGGGGACTATTCACATTTTGAACAAAGCCAATAGTGTTCCAAGATAGCATTAAAGGTTGCTCTTAGCTTATCGCTTCTTCAATGTCAGCATGGGATGTTAAAATAAACTCTCCCACTATGATGACCCTAAGTCAGTATTTAATACCAAATCAGAAAGGAACTCTGAAAACTCATCTAAAATGATTCAGAGTAAAGTGACCTGGTGGATCTATACAAAGATTGTTGCTGCTACTTCCTCCCTCGCCCAGAACTTCTGGGGGATGAAAAGCTAAATATCTAGAAGGAGTTGCCTCACTTATGCTCACATAGCCACATAATCCTCCTTTGCTGCAGCCAGGTTTCTGTGAGCCAATAGTAACCAATCTGGGATCCTGTTAGCATTCTAACACAGCTGGATTAGTCCTCATAGATCCAGAGCTCAGAGAGGTAGCTAACAATGTGATCCAGGTGTGTGTTTGATGGATGGAAGGTCACTGGCAGGAGGTCCCTATCTTTGGACAGAGACTTGCCGTCCTTTAGATTCAGGGACGTGTCTAAAGGTTGGTGGACAGTGTTTCTGTAGGACTGGAGCTCAAGGTGTTTGGTCCATAGAAATCATCTGAGATTATTCTAGAAGTTTACCAACAATCCCACTGGGTTCACCTGAAAACAAAGTTAGGGCTGGAATGAACAGTTGGCTTTCAAACCTCCGGTTTCCAGGTGATGTGATTAAACTGGTTCCAGGTCCAACCAGCCTCTCCGTCTGTCTTACAGCTGTGTTGTCTCCCTGTGTCCCACAGTCCAGGTCCCCAGCCGGGTGGAGTCTCTGCGAGCCCTGGCTCTGTCCCCGACCGCCATCCAGGTGAGCTGGGAGCCTCCAAGCCTTCCAAACGGACCCATCCTGGGCTACAGACTGCTGTGGACCGAGAGCCCGTCTGGAAAGGAACAGGTGAGCATCTGGACGGGTTCTGCTCGTGGGACGGATGCTGACTGGATCTGTTTCAATTCCTGCTCTGTTTTCAGAGTGTGGAGGTCAGCGGACTCAACTACAAGATGGATGGACTCAACAAGTTCACCGAATACACGGTCCGGGTTCTGGCGATCAACCGGTACGGACCGGGAACCGCCTCTGAGACCGTCAGAGTGACCACCCACTCAGACGGTGAGCCTCGTTCTCCCAGCCAATCACCACCTTCCACCTGCTGACAAGAACCTCAGAACCTCAGAGGCTGGTTGGACCTTCCTCTGCCGCTAAAACCAACCAGTTCGTCTTTAAATGATGATCTGATGCTCTTACCAGGGTCTAACAGAACCGCATTAGGTAGAGTGTTCTAGATCTATGCAGGGTAGAAGCTCAGAAGAACATCAGAGGTTTCACATATTTTCTCCTTTAATAATAAAATGCGGTTATTCTCCCAGAAGAAGGGAATCCAACAGCATGATACTGCCATCACTCTGCTTTCCTCCTCAGCTCCTGGTTTTCCAGTCTAACTGCAGGATTTTATCCTTTCCTGCACTTTTTCAGGGTCTCAGAATAAAAAGGGGGTCGATTAAGGTTTTATTTGTTAAAATAAAATATTCAAGCTTTCCAGTTTATCCACTGGTTTGCTCCAGAATGACCCAGAAAGCACCAGATGTGGGACAGAAAACGAATACTTCATTCCTACTCCCCTCCTCTGCGGTCCGTTAGATTTATGTTTAGCAATCATGGCTGCTGCTGGTCCCAGTCACCAAGCAGGGCGGAGTTATTGGAGAGCACTTCCTGGTTCACCAGGCTCTGTGGGAGGAGCCTCTTTAGCTCTCAGGAGTTTCAGCTAGGTGGACCCTGGAGGACCAGGAGCGGCTCCTCCTGCTGCTGCAGGTCCAGGTTCTGCTTCTAGAACCTTCCAAGTAAGGCAGCTTTGGCTCTGCTGCCTTAGAACCTTCCAGTGCTTTGGTTCTGCTCCAGAACCTCCCAGCTTTGGTTCTGCTCCAGAACCTCCCAGCTTTGGTTCTGCTCCAGAACCTTCCAGCTCTGGTTCTGCTCCAAGAACCTTCCAGCTCTGGTTCTGCTCCAGAACCTTCCAGCTCTGGTTCTGCTCCAGAACCTCCCAGCTTTGGTTGTGCTCTAGAACCTTCCAGCTTTGGTTCTGCTCTAGAACCTTCCAGCTTTGGTTCTGCTCCAGAACCTTTCCAGCTTTGGTTCTGCTCCAGAACCTTCTAGCTTTGCTTCCAGCTCCAGAACCTTCCAGCTCTGGTTCTGCTCCAGAACCTCCCAGCTCTGGTTCTGCTCCAGAACCTTCCAGCTCTGGTTCTGCTCCAGAACCTTCCAGCTCTGGTTCTGCTCTAGAACCTTCCAGCTCTGGTTCTGCTCCAGAACCTTCCAGCTTTGGTTGTGCTCTAGAACCTTCCAGCTTTGGTTCTGCTCCAGAACCTTCCAGCTTTGGTTGTGCTCTAGAACCTTCCAGCTTTGGTTCTGCTCCAGAACCTCCCAGCTCTGGTTCTGCTCTAGAACCTTCCAGCTTTGGTTGTGCTCTAGAACCTTCCAGCTCTGGTTCTGCTCCAGAACCTCCCAGCTTTGGTTCTGCTCTAGAACCTTCCAGCTTTGGTTCTGCTCCAGAACCTTCCAGCTCTGGTTCTGCTCTAGAACCGTCCAGCTTTGGTTCTGCTCCAGAACCTCCCAGCTTTGGTTGTGCTCTAGAACCTTCCAGCTTTGGTTCTGCTCTAGAACCTTCCAGCTTTGGTTCTGCTCCAGAACCTTCCAGCTTTGGTTCTGCTCCAGAACCTCCCAGCTTTGGTTCTGCTCCAGAACCTTCCAGCTCTGGTTCTGCTCCAGAACCTCCCAGCTTTGGTTCTGCTCCAGAACCTTCCAGCTTTGGTTCTGCTCCAGAACCTCCCAGCTTTGGTTCTGCTCCAGAACCTTCCAGCTTTGGTTCTGCTCCAGAACCTCCCAGCTTTGGTTCTGCTCCAGAACCTCCCAGCTTTGGTTCTGCTCCAGAACCTTCTAGCTTTGGTTCTGCTCCAGAACCTCCCAGCTTTGGTTCTGCTGCAGAACCTCCCAGCTTTGGTTCTGCTCCAGAACCTCCCAGCTTTGGTTCTGCTCCAGAACCTTCCAGCTTTGGTTCTGCTCCAGAACCTTTCAGCTTTGGTTCTGCTCCAGAACCTTCCAGGCTCCAGCCTTTAATGACTGGCTGATGGGGGGGTCGCTCCTTCAGGATGTCCTGCAGCAGAGCAGAACTCCTCATCCTGGAGCAGAACCTGCAGAGAACCGATCCAGGACCGTGTTTACGCTCAGGTTCTGCTCCTCCCATCAATCAGAACCAGATAACGGCCTCCAGACGGCGGCGCCGACAGCAGCTCTGAGCTGCCATCAATAAACCCCAGAAGAAGAGTGGGGGGGTTGGGCCCATAAACGGCGTGAGTAATAACCGACACTCTGAGGCGTTTTGTGGATCTGCCATCTGTGGCGCTGCGATAAGTGGGACGGCTGGGCTAATTGGATCGTCCATAAAACAGGAGCAGCTGACGGCGGCGATACGCCATCAGGCATCTGATTGGACGACTGCTAAAGACCAGAGCCTATGTCTGTTAATGGGAACGTCTCATTGGTTTAGACCCAGGCATCAATCTGCTCCTCAAGCAGCAGAACCGGGCTCATCCGGCCCGGAGGCTCCGGTCAGCGGCGCCGCCTGCTTCCTGTCGTCAGGCAGATCCTGACCGTAACCCCCTCAGCAGGTTTCTGAGTCCATGCTGCTGATTCCTCACATCCTGTCTGACCTGAAGGTTAGTGCAGCGAACCGAACGTCAGCTGGCGCTGCTTCTGGATCAGCTGCTGAACTCAGACAGCTTTAAAAACCAGCAGGAGACACTGGGAACCAGTTAGAGGGAACCAGAGAGGCGGAACGTCTGAGGGAACCGCCACATCCACATGGAGCTGCAGCTGGGATTTGAACCGGCGACCATCCTGCACTGCAGCTCCTGGAAAACAACCTTCTGTTCAAATGTAGAACATAAAGGAGCAGGAGGAAATGCTTCCTCGCTTCCTTTCCTCAACAGGAAGTTCTTCAGCAGAGAGCCTAGATCTGCAGCAGAGGATCCAAACCAGCATGAACTGAGTCTGAACAGGTTTCCAGATAACGGCTCTGATTCTGTGTTTGTGTCTCTGCAGCTCCCAGCGCTCCTCCTCAGAACATCAGCCTGGAGGTGGTCCTGTCCAGGGTGAGTCCAGACCACTCATTATGAAACCTCGTTAACTCGTTAATATTGGTCTGAGTCCACTGATTAGACAGACTCTACTTTCTATAGTTCTAGTGAGGACGTAGGCAGGCAGCCAGCCTCTGGATCCAGCTGTCTGATCTACTTCCTATAGTTCTAGCTGAATTAGCTGAAGCTGGATGCTAACATTGAAACGTTCTTCCTTTGGTCCAGAAACTGATTCAGCTGAAGAACATGTAGTTCATCCTCGCTTTGGTTCCTTCTCTGCATTTATCTAGAATGGGTTCATAGTCACCTGGTGACATGGAGATGACCAGCTGGGCGTGGTCTGCGTTGCTATGGTAACTATGGAGCCATGGGGAACGCCTCCTGGGATCTTTGTGGTTCCTGTTCCCAGTAAACGGTCTCCCTCCTTCAGGAGGAGTTAAACCGGTTTGGTTCTGGACCAGAAGGCCGAGCAGGTTTTCAGACCTTCAGGTTCGACCTGATTTATGGAGCAGTGGACCCTCCATCTACCGCCGTCTGATGGACCTCAGAGGTTCTGACGTCTTTTTGATGGATCTGAGTTGTTCTTGTGTCTCGTTAGCTTTCAGAGACGGAGGCGCTCTCATCAATCAGACGTTTGTCTCCAGTGATCTGGCCTCATTTCTGCTGATTGATGTTCATGGAAGCGTCTCCTTCTTCCAGCGTCTCCTCGCTCACTTTTCACTTCCTGCTTGTTGTGATCTGTGGCAGAAAATGGCGCCTTGTGCTGCGACTGTTTCTGGCGTTCTTCTCCAGGCTAATGAAGCGATGATGAAGAACAGGCTGCTGGGTCAGAGGAACGTTTGCAGAAGCGTCTGGAAGCTCAGAGGGGCTGAATGGAGGCTGGAGGTCAAAGGTGAAGTCAGGATGACAGTTTGGGTCGAAGCTTCCAGAAGATGGAGGTCCAACAGATCCATTAGGAGAAGGAAGCCTTTCCCAGATAGGAGACTATTTTCATGACTTATGGCCATAAATTGTGGGCGGAGTCTGTCTGCAGCGAGCCGACCTCCTTTAGCCGCCTCCCCTCTGATGGAACTCTGACCTTTGACCTGGTTCCTGGACCACCTCTCCTCCGTCTGACTCCTCTCAGTTCTGAGCCGGTATCTGGTTCTTCTGGTCCTGATCCGTTTGGACGGGTTCAAATGGTCCAAATGGGTCGGTTCAGACTGATGAAGGACCGTCAGGGTTTGACGGACCTTAGATCGGAACCAGGGATCTGATGGAGGACGACCCGCAGAGACGGACCCTAGGCGAGCTCTAAACGGGCTCCAGACGGGCCCCTGAAGGGCCCCCGGTTACAGCAATGGGGGGACCGCCTGGTTCCAATGAGGCCATTCAGGGGTTTAACCCTCCTGCAGCATCCTGAGGATCCAAACCCTGATCAGAATCTAAAGGAGCAGTTTGGGTTCTGCTGACCTGTCAGTCGGGATCAGAGGAAGGAGGTTCTGCAGCAAACGGATCGGATCAGAACACCATGTTCTGTTTGTTCTACATCTGTCAGAGCGACCTGACTGGATGCTCCGTCACTCTGCAAGCTGACAGGAGAAGAAGCAACTAGGTCATCTCTGACAGCACAGCAGTTCTGCAGATTGAAGTCGGATCAGAACCGCGGGGGTCCGACCATTAGAGGCTCCTACTCCTTCCTTCACTCCCTGCAACCATTCAGACACTAAAATCTCCTCAGTGAACGGCTTCTGCTCAGAGGCAGACCAGGTTCCTGACGGCTCCAGCAGGAACCTCTGGACCCAGACTCTGGTCCTCAGGTGGTCTTCCTTCCTGTAGTTCCAGACCTAGACTGAGGAAGATCTATAGGAAGCTCCTCAGCCTGATAAGCTGATGCTCTCCTGCAGCATCCAGCTGTCACTCTGCTCTCCTGCTTCAGTCGCTTCCTCTGCAAGTCGATGCTGAGGGAGAAAAAACCTCCTGCTTCTGTCAAGTTTCTGCTGTCAGACCAACTTTGGAGACAAATCTGACATTTCCTCAACTTTCCTGCAGACTGCAGAGCCGCAGTGATGATGTGTGCTGCTGAACGCTTGGCTGAACAGAGCAGAGGAGTCTTCAGCCGGCGGAGATGGTGGAGGATTTTACCCAGAATTTCCCTGGAGAGTCGGCTTAAGGTCGTGCTGCAGCTGTCTGAGTCTGTTAGAAATACAGATTCTAGAACCGTCCGACTGACAGAGAAAACATTCCATTCAGAGCTCAGAGAGAAGATGGTCAGAAATGGAGAGATGGATCCAGGAAGTAGCGTAGCATCCCACTTCCTGTCCAGATCAGGACCAGAGAGAGAAAACACAAAAGATTTTAATGCTTTTATTTCTTCAGGAAATCCATTATTAACCTTTAATAAAGGGGCCCCAACTGTTTCCTGTGAGGGCCACATAGCTTTTCCCTTCTCTGATGGGGGGGGCCGCGGTCAGTTGGTAACAGAAATATTGTGACGATTGCAAGAGTGCCTAAATTTATGACGGGGTTCATGTTTTTATGACGGGGTTCATCGTGTCCCTAAAGGTTATATTCTTTGAATCCATCGCCTCTTCACAAATAGACAAGCAGCCTTTTCTTTGCATTGATGGTTTATTGTTGGTTTAATGTTGGTTTATTGTTGGTTTATTGTTGGTTTAATGTTGGTTTATTGTTGGTTTATTGTTGGTTTAATGTTGGTTTATTTTATTGTTGTTGGTTTAATGTTGGTTTATTGTTGGTTTATGTTGGTTTAATGTTGGTTTATTGTTGGTTTATTGTTGGTTTATTGTTGGTTTATTGTTGGTTTATTTGGTTTAATGTTGGTTTAATGTTGGTTTATTGTTGGTTTATTGTTTATTGTTGGTTTAATGTTGGTTTATTGTTGGTTTATTGTTGGTTTAATGTTGGTTTATTGTTGGTTTAATGTTGGTTTATTGTTGGTTTAATGTTGGTTTATTGTTGGTTTATTGTTGGTTTAATGTTGTTGGTTTAATTTGGTTGTGTTGGTTTAATGTTGGTTTATTGTTGGTTTATTGTTGGTTTATTGTTGGTTTAATGTTTAATGTTGGTTTATTGTTGGTTTAATGTTGGTTTATTGTTGGTTTATTGTTGGTTTAATGTTGGTTTATTGTTGGTTTAAAGACACGATGCCACTTCCTGATGCGCAGCTTTCAGGAACCAATCAGAGGACTTCCTGCTAACTGAGAACAGGCCGCTTCCTCAACAAGCGTCAGCGGAGAAAGACGTCTGAGGTTTCCACTGACGACCAATCTAATCCCACACGACCAAAGCCAGGAACTCCTGCATGCAGTCACTGGCCATCACCCACACCTGGCAGGGCAAGGCAGGGCAAGGAAAGGCAGGGAAAGGCAAGGCAGGGCAAGGAAAGGAAAGGTAAGGAAAGGAAAGGTAGGGCAAGGAAAGGAAAGGCAGGGCAAGGAAAGGCAGGGCAAGGAAAGGCAAGGTAGGGCAAGGAAAGGAAAGGCAGGGCAAGGAAAGGCAAGGTAGGGCAAGGAAAGGAAAGGCAGGGCAAGGAAAGGAAAGGCAAGGTAGGGGCAAAAGGAAGAGGCAGAGGCAGGACAAGGAAAGGCAGGGCAAGGCAAGGAAAGGCAGGGGCAAGGAAAGAGAGCAAAGGAAGACATGGGCTAGGAAAGGCAAGCACAGGGCAAGGCAAGGCAGGGCAAGGGAAAGGCAAGGTAGGGCAAAGGAAAGGCAAGGAGCAGGGCAAGTAAAAGGAGAAGGCAAAGGTAGGGCAAAAGAAAGAGGCAAGGCAGGGGCAAAGGAAAGGAAAGAAAGGCAAAAGGTAGGGCAAGGAAAGGCATAGGTGAGGACAAGGAAGGACAGTTTGCAAGGAAAGGAAGGTGCAGGAAAAGGAAAGGAAATGAGAAAGGAAAGGCAGGGCATAAATGGAAAGGCAAGAGCAAAGGCAAGGCAGGGCAGGGCAAGGAAAGGATAAGGCAAGGAAACAGAGTGGCAAACTGCCAGGGAAAGGCAACTGGCAGGGCAAGGAAAGGAAAGGCAGGGCAGGGAAAGGCAAGGCAGGGCAAGGAAAGGAAAGGCAGGGCAAGGAAAGGCAAGGCAGGGCAGGGCAAGGAAAGGCAAGGCAGGGCAAGGAAAGGAAAGGAAAGGCAAGGCAGGGCAAGGAAAGGCAAGGCAGGGCCAGTTTATCTCTACAGCACAATTCAGTACTTGGACAGTTCCAGGTGCTTTAAAGGGGTTAGATTATAAAACAGAAGAGAAATAAATGCAGAATAAAAGCAAATTAAGATAAAAACATGATAAAAGAATCAATCAAACGGTTGGACCACGACCTTAAACTAATCATCCTCATTTTACGGTTTAACTCCATCAGTCAAAGACTCTAAACTAATGACTTCAAAGAACTCAAGAGTTTGTTCCAGATCTGTGGAGCATAGATGCTGCTTCTCCATGTTCGGTTCTAGTTCTGGGTGGAACTAGGAGAGTAATCTCTGTCTACTGTAGATGTTGGTATTCATGGTTGTTGGCTGTAGAAGCGTCCTTCCTGTTTATTTAGCCCCTCCCACCTTTCAGAGGCGGGTTTGTGTTCATGGCGCCGGACAGCGGCACCGTTAGCGACCTGCAGATCATCAAACCCACCATGAATCCTCTGTTTTCTCTCAGAGCATCAAGGTGTCATGGCAGCCCCCCCCGCGCAGCTCCCAGAACGGCATCATCACGGCGTACAAGATCAGATACAGGAAGACTGGTCGCCGTGGAGACCAGGAGGCCATTGAACCCAACAACTTCTGGTACCTGTTCACAGGTGACACTGCAGCTCATCTATTCTCACTAATCTGACTTTAGAAACTGGATCAGATTAAATCCTTTTGATGTTTTTATTTTCATGTCATTTTATATAAAATGTGGATAAAAAGCAGCGTTTGGTTTATTTTGAAGCTGTGCTTTTTGTTTTTATGTAGCTGGGAATGAATGTGGGATCAGGGATTTTTCTTCTTTTTAGACATAAATGTTCACATTTAGACAACAACTGTTCAAATCCTCTGTGATTCTGTCCTTTTTTTTTTAAATCTCTGTGTTTTTATTCTCAGACAGAAATGCTGGATTAGCATAAACATGCAGGGATGTGTCTGTGTCGCTGCATTCAAAGCGCCACCAGCTATTATTTCAATTTGAGCTCAGCTCGGTTTGAATGAAACTGATCTGGTTTCCATTATTTTTCTCATTGATGGTTATCTCCATCTGTCCGTCTGCGGAGAGCCCGGCTGCCTGCAGAAACCTGCCTTATGGAAATTTAATACATATATTATATCTATTTTTAATGCAGCGCATAAAAAACACGCTGGATGTTTTATTTTTACTTTATTGTAAAAATAAATCCTGTTGACTGAGGGATTAATCCCATCCTGGCCGAGTTCAGCAGCATGAACCGCCTTCACTTCTCTGGACTTCCAGTTCTGGATTATTCCCTCCGTTCCTCCTGCGTCTCCCTACAGTCCATGAGCCGCCGTTCTTATCGCTCTGCTTGATGAAGAAAGAAAAACTTTCTGCTCTCAGCGTTTCCAGGAGACGCCGGCGGCGCCGCGTTGGTAGAAACGTTTTAGACGGAACAATGAAAGAAGATTTTTCTTTCAGGGATTTTCCAAAGATCAGGAATCAGAACTGGACCTAACTGATGCCTGACCAAGATGGCTGATTAGACTGTCCCTGACCTCTGACCCTCGGTATCAGATGAAGGATGGAAGCGGGTCAATGATGGGATTAGATGCATCTTCTGTGCTTGGAGCCTAAATGTGTTAGTGTTTTATTATCATCAACCAACCAGGCAGCTGGGCTGGTCTTAGTTTAACTGACCAGCTAACCAACCAACCAGGCAGCCGGGCTGGTCTTAGTTTAACTGACCAGCTAACCAACCAACCAGGCAGCTGGGCAGATGAAGCTACTATGAGAAGAAGCAGAGCGAGCAGAACGTTAGAGATTGAACTAATAGATCCTTTTGTTTAACATTTTGCTGCTGTTCTCGTCCAATCAGAGCTGCTCCCGCCTCCTTTTGGTTATTCAAACAGGCTGAAAAGTTCAGGCTGAATGTCAGGAGTAATTTCACTCTTCTTCTCCTCCCTTTGGGTCCTGCAGGTCTGGAGAAGGGCAGCCAGTACAGCTTCCAGGTGGCGGCCATGACGGTGAACGGAACGGGCCCCCCCAGCGACTGGTACTCCGCCCAGACGCCAGAGAACGACCTGGATGGTAATCTGTTCAACAACAGGCGTCTTCCTGCTCTTTCCTAACACACATAAATATTTCAGCAGCTGCTGGTCGACGGAGCGAAGGTTTGGTCTCGGGGGACGAGGGGAAGATGGAGAGCTGTTAACTGGGAGGAAGACGGGGAGGAATGGGAGAGAAACGAGGGAAACCAAGAATAAGAATGAGGATCAAAAGCTGCAGGGTTAAACTGCCCAAAAATAATTCATGAGATCCCTAGAATGATGGGCGGGATGTTCCAGCATTTCTACAATGTTTTCTGTTTGTAGAATAAATGTTTAAATGAGGTGGGTGGGTGGGGATGAATGTGAAGCGGCGAGCCGGTCTCTGCTTCTCTCTGCAGAAAGATGGAGATCATCAAACATTTTCCAGAACTCAGGTTAGCAAAGCTGTGCAAGGCCTGGCTGCTTAGCGATGGGAACTTTCCAGAGAACCAGATCAGTGGAGTTAGGCTGATTTACTGAGCAGCTCGGCAGCTTAAAGAGCCGCTGATGATCCAAGGGGTAAAGGGGGCAATAAGGGCTGTTTAGAGGGTCACCTGAACGCAACTAGTCACAATTTAGATCTGATAATAAACCGTTTTATGTTTTCCACGCACCGTTCCACGATCAAGTCCACGTTCCGGTCCACACTCCGGTCCATGCTCCGGTCCACGCTCCAGTCCACGCACCGTTTCACGACCAAGTCCATGCTCCAGTCCACACTAGTCCATGCTCCAGTCCACGCACCGTTCCACGCTCCGGTCCGCACTCCAGTCCACACTCCGGTCCTGCACTCCAGTCCACTCACCGTTCCACGCACCGTTCCACGCTCCAGTCCACACTCCAGTTCACACTCCAGTCCACGTTCCAGTCCACGCACCGTTCCACGCTCCAGTCCACACTCCAGTTCACACTCCAGTCCACGTTTCCAGTCCACGCACCGGTTTCCGCGCACCGTTCCACGCACCGTTCCACGCACCGTTCCACGCTCCAGTCCGCACTCCGGTCCCGCGCACCGTTCCACACTACACTCCATGCACCTTTCCACGCTCCGGTCCACACTCCAGTCCACGCACCGTTCTGACGCTCCAGTCCACGAACCGTTCGGACGCTTCGGTCCGCACTCCGATCCACATCACGCGTCATACCACACTCCGGTCCACGATCTGATCCACGCTCATTACCACGCTCCAGTCTACGCTCTCCATTTCACAAACCGTTTTACGCTCTAGTCCACGTAACCGTACCACGCACCGTTCCATGCTCCGGTCCGCACTCCGGTCCACGCACCGTCATACCACACTCCGGTCCACGCTCAAGTCCACACCCCAGTCCACACTCCGGTCCACGATCTGGTCCACGTACCGTACCACGCTCCAGTCCACGATCCGTTCCACGTACCGTACCGCGCTCCAGTCCACACTCCCGTTCCACGTACCGTACCACGCTCCAGTCCACGATCTGGTCCACGTACTGTACAACACTCCGGTCCCCACTCAGGTCCACGCACGGTTTCACGCTCCGGTCCACGTTCTGGTCCGTGCTCCAGTCCATGCACCGTTCCACACTTTAGTCCATGCACCTTTCCACGCTCCGGTCCACACTCCAGTCCACGCAGTTTTCTGACCGTCCTGCAGGGGGCTGACGGACGTTTGGCCACAGGCAGCTAAACATCCTTTCGGTCTGGATTTCTTTGGATCAGAGAACGATGAGAACTTTCTAGCCTGCTTCGTGTTGTCAGACAGGTTCTGTTGAAGCCGTTTCTCAGGTTAGTTTTCCCTTTGATCCTTTGGCTGCTTTCCTTTCTTTGTTCCTTCATTTTCTCTTAAAGTTTGTAGATTATCTGAAATATTAAAGAGAAGGAAACAAAGGCGGATCTGATGGATCAGGATTCAGGTTCTGATAATAAAGAGTTTATTCTGGTTGAAGAAGGATTCATCAAAGCCGCCATCAGAACCCTTCCATCCCCCGTCTGACGGCGCCTGATCAACATGCAGAATGCTGGGAGTAAAACTGCTCCTTTAGCTCACCTTTAACCAGGATTTACTGGGAAGCAGTTGAGAGAAAATTCCCAATAATTGGGTGATTTTGAATAATAACTAGTTAATGTTCTGGAGACGCTCTAATCCATTAATGGAAGCATTGAAAGCTTGATTTGTTTCCTTCTCTGCATATTAAGACGGATGCAGCCAACAGGCTGCGGGCGCTTTAACGATCCCTCAGAGAATAATTGGACCAAACTAAAGACCAGGAACAGGAGCTTCTGCTGAGCAGGAAGCCCTTCAGATAAAAACAACCACACATCTTTGCTAACCGCGTTTCACTGACAGACGTTAATCTAATTTCTATGGATTAAAGCGATCCGAGGCGTCCCCCCCAGGGAGCGGCGAGGCCGATAATCTGCTCTAATCTGATGCTGAGGAGGAACACGACGTGTCGCGGCGTGTTGCGCCCTCCTTCCATCTGACGGCTCTTCTTCTGTGCTGTGGTTTTTCTCCTGGCAGAGAGTCAGGTGCCCGACCAGCCCAGCTCTCTGCACGTCAGGCCGCTCCCCAGCAGCATCATCATGTCCTGGACGCCGCCGCTCAGCCCCAACATCCTGGTCCGAGGTTACATCATCGGCTACGGCGTGGGAAGCCCCTACGCAGAGACGGTCCGCGTGGACAGCAAGCAGAGATACTACTCCATCGAGAACCTGGGTAGGCGGGAGGAGGGAGGGCTGATCAGCACCGTGTGACCTTTGACCTCACTCTTAGTTTATCTGGGATCAGGCCTTTAGCTCCATCTTCATCTCCTGCTGCGTATCGATGCTCCTCTGTGACCTCAGAGGGTCGATCCGTCACTGAATGGGTCATGTGACCCGGAGCGCCGCTTCAGTCTGAGCTCCACTGAAACACCAGAGCTAACTAAGCTAACAGCTGTTAGCCAATTCTGGACCTGCTGGTCCAAACTGGTCTGATACCAGAACCAGAACTCAGACTAGGTGATTAACAGACAGTACTGCCAGAGGCCTGCAGGGGGCACTAAGCCTGGAAGATAAAGGTCTAGCGCCCCTAGTGGCTAAAGGCTCAGTGCTGCTTTGAAGGAATCCTGACCTGATTTTACCGAAACATCCTTTAAAAATGTAAACTAAAGAACCAGTTCCATCTAAAGATAAGCTGTCAGAACGGGAACTGCATTAGTTCCCAGTCACAGTCAGAGGGAGACGCTCTGCCCAGACTGGTTCCCATCCCAGTCTGACCTGATGCAGGCTGGGCGGCCTGCCCGGGTCAGACTGGGAACCAGTGTGGGAACCGATGCAGGCTGGGCAGCCTGCCCGGGTCAGACTGGGAACCAGTGTGGGAACCGATGCAGGCTGGGCAGCCTGCCCGGGTCTGACTGGGAACCAGTCTGGGAACTGATGCAGCCTGGGCGGCCTGCCCGGGTCTGACTGGGAACCAGTCTGGGAACCGATGCAGCCTGGGCGGCCTGCC
>JAGKQL010000065.1:8400138-8414241 GCA_018398635.1 Cyprinodon brontotheroides | reverse complement strand
CAACCGCGCATCTTATAGTAGCGAAGTAGCTAAAGGCAGCTAAAGGCAGCTAAAGGCAGCTTAAAGCAGCTAAAGGCAGCTTAGAGCAGCTAAAGGCGGCTGAAGGCAGCATCCTTCCTTTTAGCGACTGGAGCCACTAATCCACACTAACAGCAGCTTTCATTATAAAAGCTCCTAATTTTCTGTTTCCTAGGAGGTAATTAGTGATTCTGTAATAACTGTTAGCTGTGGATCCGTCGTTCCTCTGCTGTTCTAGTTCGGCTCTTTTGTCTCTCAGTTTTTTTACTCTTTGTCTTCTTCTCTCTTTTCTCTGCTGTTTTACTCCCTCCTCACTCCTCATCTTATTTTTTATCTTTTAAACCACATTTCATGTTGTTATTCCTCCTGGTTTGTGTCTGTAAACCATCATGGCTGCATTCCTTTCCTCCCTCTCCACTAACGCCATGGTTCCTGCTCCCTGGGCCTCCTCAGACCCCGTAGACCCTTTAGAGGAGGACCTTTTCCATCTCTTTGATAAATTCCCGACTCCCATGCCAGACACCAGCACTCCCATGATCCCCCCAGTGGGGGTCCAGGCTGTAGCGCTGTCCTCGGACTCTGTGCGCGTCTCGTGGGCCGACAACTCCATGACCAAGAACCAGAAGTCGTCACTCTGGTTCCTCTGGTTCTCTTGGTTCCTCTGGTTCCTCTGGTTCCTCGGGTTCCTCTTGGTTCCTCTGGTTCCTTTGGTTCCTTCGGTTCCTCTGTTCCTTCTGGTTCCTCTGGTTCCCTTTGGTTCCTCTGTGTTCTCTTGTTCCTTTGGTTCCCTTGGTTCCTCTGGTTCCTCTTTGGTTCCTCTCTGTTCTTGGTTCCTCTAGTTCTCTTGTCTCTGGTTCTTACCTCTCCTTTTTGGTTCCTCTTGGTTCCTCTGGTTCCTTTGGTTCCTGGTTCCTTCTTGGTTCCTTCTGGTTCCTCTCTGGTTCCTCTGGTTCTCCCTTTCTGGTTCCTCTGGTTCCTTCTTGGTTCCCTTAATTCCTTCAGGTTCCTCTGGTTCCTTTGGTTCCTCTCTGGTTCCTCTGGTTCCTAAACATGGTTCCTTTATTCCTCTGGTTCTGGTTCCTCTGGTTCCTCTGGTTCCTTTCTTCTCGGCCCTGGTTCCTCTTGTTCCTTCTGGTTCCTTTGGTTCCTCTGGTTCCCTTTGGTTCCTCTGGTTCCTTTTGGGTTCCTTTTGGTTCTCCTTCTGGTTCCTTTTGGTTCCTCTTGGTTCCTCTGGTTCCTGGTTCCTTTGGTTCCTCTGGTTCCTTTGGTTCCTCTTGGTTCCTCTGGTTCCTTTAGTTCCTCTTGTTCCTTTGGTTCCTTGTTGCTGGTGAAGGTTCTCAGTCATCCAGGTCATAATCATTCCGTAAAAGTTTAAAAACAATGCGCTGGACTTGGTTTCAAAGGTTTGAAGACGTTTCGCTTCCCCTCCAGGAAGTTTTCTAAATGCAAATTAATTCTTCAATATCAGTTCTTCTGGTTCTTTAAATTTAACGGCAGCTTTAGGTCCCATAAGGTAGCAGAAATGAAGACCTGCTGTTCTCTGTGTCCTCAGTCTGCAGACACCACCGCTCTGAGCCACACCGTCACCGGACTCAAACCCAACACCATGTATGAGTTTGCCGTCATGGTAACCAAAGGTCGGAGGTCCAGCACCTGGAGTATGACCGCACACGCCACCACATATGAAGCAGGTAGGTCTCAGACCGACCTTCCAGCTGCTTCCAGAAACTGCTGGGAGGGTTTGAGCTCAGATGGTTCTGAACTTCTTCCTCCTTCTGCTGCTGCCATGATTCACTGCCTTCTTCTACTGTCACAACTTACTGCAGCTGAGGAAGCTGACCTGTGACCTTTCTGGGGAACCAGCTCACCCTGACCCTAAAACTAACCCTGACCCTAACATTGACCCTAAAACTAACCATTTGCAAAATAGCTTGTGAGGACCAGTAAAATGTCCTCACTTTGCAAAAACTGGTCCTCAATGGTCCCCACTCTGATGTCTAGACAGGTGCAACCCTGCAGGAATTATGCAAACAAAAATGGCGGCACCCATAACATTCAGGAGCTCATGTTTGTTTATATTAGTGATATTTCGTTGTTTGTGGAATGTTGGGCGAAGACGACATCCTTCCCGGTCTGTGCTTCATCGCAGGTCGCTCTGATGCCATTTATTGTCAATCAGCTGAAGTTCATGTTGTGAACAGGTGCAGAGATCTGTGTTATAAAGCTGGACTGAGTCAGCTGACTGTAGATCGGCGATGAGGCACTTCTCTCATCAGAAGAACCTTGAATTGTCACAGCTGAACCGCGCCCTGTCCTACTGATGGACTAAAACTAGAAATAAAAAGAGCAGAAGCAGCAAAGTTTCACTGAATGAAGGAGAAATTCTGCTTTTTCTGGTTGAAAGTTGCGACACGCAGCAGCTTTCAGTGAAACAGCAACAAAAACTTCAGCAATTATTTTTAACGAGGCTTTAACTCTGGTTTAGTAAAGAGACGTCATAAAAGCGCCTCGCTCTCCGCGGCAACAACACGGCCGCTGGACTCAAAATGTCACACTCCCACCTTTCAGGATGTAAACAATCATGTTTGCCGGATTTGTCACCCAATTAGGCGCGAGCGGCGTTACGGCGGCGGCTCCCCGAGGCCCGCTGGAATACATTGACATTCAGAGCGGGAACGGGCCGAGTTCGCTCGCTGCTCCGCTGATCAACTTAAACACAACAGAACAGCAGTCACCCCCCTGAAAGGCCGCAAGTAGACAGGAAACAGGCGTGATCTACAAAAGACACCTGAGGCAGCTGCTGGTGATAAGAGCCTGGAGGAAATGGCGCTCTCAGGAAAATCTCGGTTCCTCCCTGGCCTCAGAGGACGGTGTAGGCTTCAAAGACTGATGTCGGCAGAGATGATAAAGCAGCTGGTTTTCGCGGTAACCGGTGATCCTGTGATTAAATCCCGCTGATGGGAGTGCGAGCTCAATATCCTCCCAAACCGCCTTCAACGTTTGGGAAGTGAACCTCTTAATGCTCAAGGTCCGTGTAAAAAACAGGAACCTCTAATGCCTACCTCAGTCCTAAACAGAACTTCAATGCCTAAGCAAGGTCCAAACAGAACCTCTAATGCCTACTGGGTCCAAATATAAACCCTCTCTACTGGCCCTAAACAGAACCCCAATGTTCACTGGGTCCAAAACAGAACCTCTACTTCTGCTCGCCGGGTCCAAGCAAAACAGACCTCTAACACCACTGGGTCCAAAACAGAACCCTAATGTTCACGGGTCCAAACAGAACCTCTAATGCTCGCTGGGTCCAAACAGAATGCCTCCGCCAAACAGAACCCTAATGTTCACTGGGTCCAAACAGAACCTCTAATGCTCGCTGGGTCCAA
This sequence comes from Cyprinodon brontotheroides, assembly GCA_018398635.1. Taxonomy (NCBI): domain Eukaryota; kingdom Metazoa; phylum Chordata; class Actinopteri; order Cyprinodontiformes; family Cyprinodontidae; genus Cyprinodon; species Cyprinodon brontotheroides. The sequence continues at coordinate 8,410,840 of JAGKQL010000065.1, read as the reverse complement.
ACAGGAGTCATCCTCCTGAACCGTCTGACGGTTTAAAGGAACCTCTAATGCTCGCTGGGTCCAAACAGAACCTCTAATGTTCACTGGGTCCAAACAGAACCTCTAATGCTCGCTGGGTCCAAACGGACCCACAGCTGCGTCACTGTGGAAAACATCTCTGACTTTTACAGTTTGATTCTGAGGAGAACATTTTATATAAACATTTCCATCAACAGTTTTTCACTTACTTCACCAAACTGCCCAGTTTTTAGTTGATCTATTCAGCTGATCTAGATCTAGTGTGGTTCTGTTTGTTCCAGCTCTAACCGCTGAGATGACCTCAGATGAAGGCTGAAATAAAGCGGCACTGCAGATGTAGGTGCAGTACCCACAAAAACCACAGAGGGGCAGTAATGAACATAAGAGGCAGAAAGACAGAAAAAAGAGAAGAATAAGCTGATTTCCGATGATTGCCACTACCTGATCCGTCCCTGAAGCACGATCCGTCCCAGAAGCGCGATCTGTCCTGGAAGCACAATCCGTCCCGGAAACACGATCCGTCCCGGAAGCACGATCTGTCCTGGAAGCACGATCCGTCCCGGAAGCACGATCGATCCCGTGTAGCACGATCCGTCCCGGAAGCTGCGATCCCGTTGCGCGAGCGGCGATCCGTCCTGGAAGCTTACGATCCGTCCCGGAAGCTTACGATCCGTTCTTGAAGCGCGGATCCGTCCCGGAAGTACGATCCGTCCCGGAAGCACGATCTGTCCTGGAAGAACGCGGCACTGCAGAATGTAGGTGCAGTACTTACAAAAACCACAGAGGGGCAGTAATGAACATAAGAGGCAGAAAAGACAGAAAAAATAGAAAGATAAAGCAGATGGCCGATGATGGCCACTACCTGATCCGTCGCGGTAGCACGATCCGGCCCTTAAAATGGTGCCCCAAATAATAAATGTTGTTATGGTTCCCAAATGACTTATTTCTATCCTTACCGGTATCGCTACAAAAAATACACATCTTTGCCCACTCTTTTTATGACTTTTTCTGGAGACATTTTGATGCTTCTTTCCACGCATTAAACCCTTCGGATCATGGGTCACTTCATCAGTAAAATGTAAATCTCTGATTACTACAGTTTATTTCCCATTCTTAGTTACTTTCTTAGATTACTAATAAATATTCTCATAATGTTAAGATGAAAAGAAAACCTAAAACTCAAAAGACTAGATTTTATGTTTAACCAAAAGCTACAGTTAGCTCCGGTGTAGTGCGAAGGTGAAAGAATCCTGCATTTCCTGTACAGACCAGGAACAGAGATAAAACCGATTTAGAATGTATTTATTTCTTTTCAGGAAATATATTATTAACCTTTAATACATTATAGTTTAGTACGCTTACTGTTTTTGGAGTGGGGAGTTTTTTTTGGTTGTGGGTCTCTAAAACAAAAGCTGATGGAGCATGAGCAGGATTTACCTTTATTCAAATGAATTCTGTGCTTGAGGCTGGTAGTACAGGGCGGGAAAGTAAAGACATCAGTCGCCAATATATCTAGTGGTATGTTACATATATCTATTCATATATATATATATATATATCTTGTATATGCTCATATATATATATATATATATATATATATATAAGTAAAACCTGTAAAATGCTTTCCAACAGCAGAAAACTGCTTGTTGTTACAGCCAAATGCTGCTCATGTCGGCGTTATGTTTATGGACCCGACTCAGTGAGTTTAGGGAGTACCCAAGATGGCAGCAAGTGACTTCCTGCGGTTTTCTGCCAGTCGGATATCCAGTGAATAAATAAATATCAGGCATTAACGCCCCACTTCCTAAATGGTAGAGCGCAGTATTGATTAATAGAAACTGAGGATTATTGGAGAATAATTGGTGTTTTATAACGGCTGGTTTACCTGCTGCACAATTTACTGAGACGCGCGGGGAGACCAGGTCCAAGGCTGTGCGCCACTCAATCCCAAAATGCTTTAACTTCCTCATCTTCGCTCAGCAGCTTTGTTATTGAGATGAAAGCTCTCTGTCCACCTGGAGCCTCTGGAGCCCTGGAAAGCCGTGAAGCTTTGCGCGGCTGTTCGTGGTCACACACCGAGGCCCATCCTGCGAGGCCAAGCGTGCTGCTGACCAGGCGGTTGCAGAGCGACTGCTGATGCGTGATCAGCCTCTTTATTATCACTTCCTGCTTTAGGAGGATCTGTCAGCTCAGCTCTCATTACTCCCCGTCTTAATTGATTCTGATCCGAGTCCTCGTCATGTCTGGATATCAGGTTCCCGCTGTATTTAGGACTCTACGGCTGTCAGCATCAATCATGGACGCAGCTGGAACCTGTAATTTCCTGCAGCACGCCGTGTCAGATGTAACAAGCGGTTTCATTAGACATGGCTGCTCCAGGTTAGTCCTGCTGGGAAACTACAAATAGCACCGAGCTTTTTGTCACTGAAGCAAATTCACAGGGAAGGCAGTTAGAAGAGCTCCCATAGACGGTGGTCTGGTTGCCATGGTGGCGAGGAGGTCAGGAGGAGGTGGAGGGGGGGTGCTTGACATTTTCACTGCAGGAGCAGCGCGACTGAAAGCTTCACAATCATTAAAACGCTGCAGATTATTGGGATAAAGAAGTGGCTGAAGGACACCGCCCGCCTAAAATGGACCTCCCAGCAGGACCTGCTTCAGAACCGCTCCAATTAAAGTTCTGCTTTGCTGCTTTTACATCAGCGCCGCTTCACTTTGACCCAAACAGCTGCCTGGTTAGGATTTAATGTTTGCACATGCATCAGAGTGGCTTTATAAAGAGACTCTTCACTGCATTTCAGTCTGATCCCAGTTATACTGGTGGTGGACCAGTTCTCTGGGCCAGACGGGGTCATGTGATCTTTCCATTAACGAAGAGGCCATTGTGACGTGTTTCCATCTGCTTTAACATTTAGTCTGAAAAACAGACTTTATCCTTTCCTGCCCTGCAGCAAAACTTCCAAACTTAACAAGATGAATAGATGCTGGAAAGCTGCTGGAAAGCTGCTGGAAAGCTGCTGGAAAACTGCTGGAAAGCTGCTGGAAAGCTGCTGAAAAGTTGCTGGAAAGCTGCTGGAAAGTTGCTGGAAAGCTGCTGAAAAGTTGCTGGAAAGCTGCTGGAAAGCTGCTGGAAAACTGCTGGAAAGCAGCTGGAAAAGTCCTGGACAACTGCTGGAAAGCAGCTGGACAACTGCTGGAAAGCAGCTGGAAAAGTCCTGGAAAGCAGCTGGAAAAGTCCTGGACAACTGCTGGAAAGCAGCTGGAAAACTGCTGGAAAGCAGCTGGAAAAGTCCTGGAAAGCAGCTGGAAAACTGCTGGAAAGCAGCTGGAAAACTGCTGGAAAGCAGCTGGAAAAGTCCTGGACAACTGCTGGAAAGCTGCTGGAAAGCAGTTGGAAAGCAGCTGGAAAAGTCCTGGAAAACTGCTGGAAAGCAGTTGGAAAGCAGCTGGAAAAGTCCTGGAAAACTGCTGGAAAGCAGCTGGAAAACTGCTGGAAAGCAGCTGGAAAAGTCCTGGAGAGCTGCTGGAAAGCTGCTGGAAAACTGCTGGAAAGCTGTTAGAAAGCTGCTGGAAAGCTGCTTGAAAAGTCCTGGATAGCTGCTGGAAAGCTGCTGGAAAACTGCTGGAAAGCAGCAGGAAAACAGCTGGAAAGCAGCTGGAAACGTCCTGGAAAGCTGCTGGAAAACTGCTGGAAAACTGCTGGAAAGCTGCTGGAAAGCTGATGAAAAGCAGCTGGAAAAGTGCTGGAAAGCAGCTGGAAAACTGCTGGAAAGCAGCTGGAAAACTGCTGGAAAGCAGCTGGAAAGCAGCTGGAAAGCTGCTGGAAAGCAGCTGGAAAACTGATGACTCTGAGTAACAGACTGTTTTGCTGCACCAGCTATAATTCGATCATCTGCAGCGTTTTAATTCCTCCTTGTTTGGTCAGAAATGTTGAAGGTTTGCTGCACTTTCCTGGAAGTTTTTTCCGTGTAATTCCTTCGCTTTCAGATGCTCCTGACACCAAACCTGAGCGCCGTTATTTACTGTGCTGATTGACAGGATGTGTGTTTGGGTGAAAAGCTGAGCTGTATCTAGAATGAACCGTCTACCTGCAGACGTGCAGAGTTCCTCCATCAACACCTCTGCTTCTTCCACAGATCATTGATGGATTCACAGGGTTTTGGGAATCAATATTAAATTATTAACAACCTTTATTGTAATTGATGGATTGATGTTTTTACCCGACCTAAAAACAACCCAGACTGAACCAATAAAGTAAAAAATAAAGTTTAATGACCAAAGTCATTAGTCGGGTGACTTCCAGGTTTTTTTTTTGCTGTGTTGTTTTGTTACTAAATAGATAAACACAAAATAAATTTAAATCAAAAGCAAATTAAATATTATAAATATTTCCAAAAGTGACTCTGAGCCTAATATTAACTAAAACTCTTCATATAATATTTAATATCAGCGTCCTTCTGTTAGCTAGCTTAGCTTAATACCATGTGACTCCCAGACACTGGTTGCTATGGTGATTCCCTCCTTTCCTGTCAAAGGAGGGAATCCTCTGGGGCGTTGAAATGAAGGCACAGCCAGTGGTTGCTATGGCAACTCCTTCCTTCACCATGCAGAAGGAGTTCCTCCCGGAGTCGACCTGTAGGAACCATCAAACTGGAACAAAAACATTCCTGAGATTCTGTTCTACTATCAGTAATTATATGACAGAATAAAAATATAAACGTATAAAAGAAAAACCGTGGCGTAGCAGGTGGGCCACCATGATGCGGCACGATGACATCACAGGGTTGGATGGTTCTGTAGCTTCCAGGTGAACAACCCGCCATGCAGAGCGTGGTGCAGATCAGCCTCCATCACTGTGGCCATGAGCGCCCAGGTAGCCTCAGCAGCCCAGAACCATCCAACCCTGTGATGTCACCGCTTAGAGTACGCCATCATGGTGGCGCCCTGCCTGGGTCAGCAAACGGCATTCTTAGAAACCTTAATCTTTAACTGGGGTTTAAAGATCTCAGACACTCAGGATTAACTTCTCCTTCCTTTAGCTTCCTGCTGTTTCCAGCTGGTTGCAGCCAGGTTTCTGTTAGCCAGCAGTCTCTGCACGCCAGGGTCAAAGTTCAGCTGTGATGACCGTGAACAGCTGCTGTTACACACATGGCCCTGCGTGATTCACATTAGAAAGAAATGATGCAGGTCTTCCTCTGCCCTGTTTTACTGACCTTTCTTCATGTCTGATTGGCAGCTCCAGGCTCCGCCCCCAAAGACCTGACCGTCATCAGTCGGGAAGGACGTCCCCGTGCTGTTCTCATCAGCTGGCAGCCGCCGCTGGAAGCTAACGGACGGATCACAGGTGCGCAGCCTCCTCTTCCTGGAAGCACAGCTGATGATCACATCCTCCATCTTTTTCCTCTCATTGTTGCTAAATAAGGAGGAAAAGAACCAGCCTGGTTTCTGGCTCTCCAAACACGCATAAAGGAGTTTCCTCCATTGTTCCTGTTCTCTTCCTGAGGGAGAAGAAAGTGTTTGTTTTTAACGAGCTGTGCTGCTCCTGCTGCGTCCCGCAGGACCAGTCCACGTGCAGCTCAGCGAACGCCAGGCGCCTGCTGATCGCCCACTTTTAATTAAAGCTGCTAATATGAAGGCCTGTTTGTCTCCCAGGATACATCCTGTTCTACACGCTGGACAAGAACTCGCTGATAGACGACTGGGTGATGGAGGCCATCAGCGGCGACCGGCTCACCCACCAGGTGGCGGATCTGAACCTGGACACCGTTTATTACTTCAGGATTCAGGCCAAAAACGCCAAAGGGGTGGGGCCTCTGTCTGAGCCGGTGCAGTTCAGGACGGCTAAAGGTAGATGAGGCTACGGCTGCAGCGCCGCCTGCGCAGATCTCATTCTGGTTCTCATTTCCTGTCCTTCTGCTGCCTTTTCAGTGGAGCTTCCAGACAAGATGGCCAACGATCAAGGTGAGGTTCCTTCCTCCCTCAGACGCTTCGTTAACATAATGATGAATTTAAATCAGATTCTGAGACCTTCATGTTTAATGGAAGACAGAGTTTCTAATCATCCTCAATCAGTTCCTCCGTTTCCTTTATCGTTTTTATTCATTAGATGGAAACAGAGCAATTCAAACTTTAATAAATTTACACAAAAGTTTTTCTGTTTGGCCTTTTTTTAAAGAGAGCAAATGTTTAACATCACTAATCAGCTGAATACTAGCGTTAGCATCTTACCTCTGGCTCTATGGCCGATTCTCTGTCTGTGTACTTGTGCGTCCTCGTGTCCTCGTGAAACATCATCACCCTCAGCCCTAGCACTGTTCCAATTCACTAGAACAGCAGACTGAGAACGGACAAAGTCCCCGGATGTTGTTCTGGCCACTCCCTCTTTACCCAGCATGCACTGCGGCAGCAGCAGCTTCCAGGAGTATTAAGTTAAAAGTTCTCTTTTCCGTTGCTGTTGTTCATTAAAAATACGTTTTAAGATCATTTGAGTCGAGAATATACTTTTGAATTCATCCGTTAACATCTGGATGTTTGGGATCCCAATTCATCCGCTATCATCTGGGATGTTTGGCTCTGGACTACCTGTTAACATTCCGGATGTTTGGCTCTGTTAACATCTGGATGTTTTGGCTTTTGATTGAGGCCGGATGAAAGGATGATAGACAGCACAGGTGAGGTGGGAAGTAAAGGCAGAACGTTGGTTGGTTGATGGAGAACTCATTAATATTTACAGCAGATGTTGATCCTGGCCTCCATTAGGTTTCATTGAATGATTTCAGATTAAATGATTTTTGAGTTTTCCTTTTCTAACATTCCAACCTCATCATTTCCAGCTCTGATTTATTTCCCTGCTTGGTTTTCCTGCTCCTTTCATTCTGCTGCTCAGCTCTCAGTCAGCAGATCCTCCATCGATGAAGATTATAAGTTTTCCTTCTTCCTCTTCAAAGTCATTTCCATGAATGGACGCCTTCTGATGGCGCAGGAAGTGGTAGCCTTATATGGCATCATTATTATGCAGGTTTAATTTCTCAGGAAGGCGCCTCAGTGACGCGCTGGAGTGGACTGCAGCAGGTTGACGCCATCGTTCCTGAAGCTAAACGATTAATTGAATCGATGAGCGATGGTTGGAGGAAAAGCGGATTTAGAAAAACAATCAATGTTGCATCATGAGGCCAGATGAATCCACAGCTTTATAACATAAACTCAACATTATTGGCCACATATAGTACTTTTTCTTTCTTGTGATTAAGCCTCATGTTGAGTTTTTGGTCCAAACCTGGTTAGCAGGAACTAACCAGCAGCGAGGCGGTCCTGTTCCCATCAGAACCAGAATCATCTGGGTCTTAATCAGAGCCAAAGTTTTTTTTTAAAACAAAGGGCTCCTTCCTGATTTACATAAGAGTTGGTAAACGCATCATTGGGGCATCAGAGAGCTTAAACTCCAGCTGTGTGTGTGTGGGGGTGGGGGGTAGTGGCAGTGGTGTAATATGTGATTAGAGATTCAGTTTGTTGGTAAACACTTCATTTAATGTGTTTCAGTTAAATCCAGTTTGTTTCCCAGAGATGAATAAAAACTCCAGCGAAGGACCGTTGGTCAGAAAGAACGCAGCGTTTAAGGCGTGACCCAGTTTCCTTTTTATACGGCTGCATGTTTGTTGGCAGGAAAGCGTGGACTGAAGGAGGCTGTTTGGTGTCCTCCAACCTGATTAAACTCAATCCGTCCAAACAGCCGTGTTTCTGGGAGATGAAGCGAAAAACTGCGTCTAATTAAGCTGCACAATCATTAGTGATTTTAGAGAAACAAACGGAGAGCAGAGAAGAAGCGCTGATGGCAGCGAGCTTTATTCTGGAGCATATTGAAGTTTATCTGCTGCAGTCAGATGCAATTAAGTTTCCGTTCGCTGGTTGATTCATCGGCAGACAGCCTGGTGGTGATGATGATGATGATGATGCAGCTCAGACATCAGCTGGACTGTAATGGGAGCCTGCTCTGGACCAGAACCAGAGGCAGCGCCTGTCGCTTTGATCAGATCAGCTCCTCCATCACTCAGCTGGAGCTTTCCTCATGGAGCAGTGATCCAGGCTGCCCCCCCCTGAGGCCTTCAGACCGCTGGACTGGGTCTGCCCATCTCAGCTCAGAGGCCCCGAGTCTCTGCCTTGATCCACACGTAAGATTCATCTGGAGGGTCTGAGCAGAAGAGGAGCAAAGCTCGGAGGAGACCTTAGAAGATAAACGTTTGAAATGAGCAAAATGGCCGATTAAAAAACAGCAGATAAGAGCTCTGAGTTCTGAATGTCTGAGGAGCAGAAGAACTTCAAAACAAGAAACTCTCTTCAAGGCTGTTCTCTCTCCTTTTGTTCAGACGGTTCTGATTATAGCAAATGTTTCTGAGGCCGTGAGTGAAAATAAAGAAAAAACAACTTTTACATCAATTCTACAGGCTGGTCGTTCTGAAAAAGTTAAAAAGTTTAAAATCAATCCACTGGACTTTGTTTCCAAGTTTGAAGACGTTTCTCTTCCACCCAGGAAGATTTTTCAATTCAAAATGTCAGAAATAGCGTTGAGTTCCAGGGCTTTGTTGGTCCACTCTATAAAGCCTGGAACTAAACTCTATTTCTGTAGAAACAGATGAACGGGTCCCCCCCTTTGGAATGGGGGTCGTTTGGCTTCTTTGTTGGCCTGAAATGCCTGATACTGGTCTATGTCTCTGAAAGAGGAGTTATTAAGGTCATTGTTGGTCTGTCTGACCAGGTGAGATGTTTTGGGTCCCCCAGCATGGCGATGAGGATATGATAGTTGGAAGGAATCAACTCTACCCTGAGTTGTAGTCCCCTCTGTTTAAGGTTAGTCAGCCCATTAAAAAAAACCTACAATCGCTTCTGGTCGTGCCAGGCCAACAATGGCCCAACTACTCCCATCTTCAGAGGCATAGGCCAGTAGAGACAGCACAGACAACAAAGACCTCAACGACTTGCATGTTTTCTAAACTCAAACCAGGCTTTGTTGGGCTAAAGCCCTGAACTAAACGCTATTTCTGACATTTTGATTGAAAAAGCTCCTGGATGGAAGAGAAACGCCTTTAAACTCGCTGGTGGAGGTTCTACAGGCTGGTGGAGGTTCTACAGGCTGGTGGAAGTTCTACAGGCTGGTGGAGGTTCTACAGGCTGTTGGAGGTTCTACAGGCTGGTGGAGGTTCTACAGGCTGGTGGAAGTTCTACAGGCTGGTGGAGGTTCTGGAGGCTGGTGGAGGTTTCTACAGGCTGGTGGAGGTTCTACAGGCTGGTGGAGGTTCTACAGGCTGGTGGAGGTTCTACAGGCTGGTGGAGGTTCTACAGGCTGGTGGAGGTTCTACAGGCTGGTGGAGGTTCTACAGGCTGGTGGAGGTTCTACAGGCTGGTGGAAGTTCTACAGGCTGGTGGAGGTTCTACAGGCTGGTGGAGGTTCTACAGGCTGGTGGAGGTTTTACAGGCTGGTGGAGGTTCTACAGGCTGGTGGAGGTTTTACAGGCTGGTGGAGGTTCTACAGGCTGGTGGAGGTTTTACAGGCTGGTGGAGGGAGGCTGGTGGAGGGTTCTACAGGCTGGTGGAGGTTCTACAGGCTGGTGGAGGTTCTACAGGCTGGTGGAGGTTCTACAGGCTGGTGGAAGTTCTACAGGCTGGTGGAGGTTCTACAGGCTGGTGGAGGTTCTACAGGCTGGTGGAGGTTCTATAGGCTGGTGGAGGTTCTACAGGCTGGTGGAGGTTCTACAGGCTGGTGGAGGTTCTACAGGCTGGTGGAGGTTCTACAGAATGGTGGAGGTTCTACAGGCTGGTGGAAGTTCTACAGGATGGTGGAGGTTCTACAGGCTGGTGGAGGTTCTACAGGCTGGTGGAGGTTCTACAGGCTGGTGGATAGTTCTACAGGCTGGTGGAGGAGGCAGGCTGGTACAGGCTGGTGGAAGTTCTACAGGCTGGTGGAGGGTTTACAGGCTGGTGGAGGTTCTACAGGCTGGTGGAGGTTCACCACAGGCTGGTGGAGGTTCTACAGGCTGGTGGAAGTTCTACAGGCTGGTGGAGGTTCTACAGGCTGGTGGAAGTTCTACAGGCTGGTGGAGGTTTTACAGGCTGGTGGAGGTTCTACAGGCTGGTGGAGGTTTTACAGGCTGGTGGGATTCTAGGCTGGTGGAGGTTCTACAGGCTGGTGGAGGTTCTACAGGCTGGTGGAGGTTCTACAGGCTGGTGGAAGTTCTACAGGCTGGTGGAGGTTCTCACAGGCTGCTGGAGGTTCTCACAGGGCTGGTGGAGGTTCTAGCCAGGCACGGTGGAAGTTATATAGGATGGTGGAGGCTATAGGTGGAGGAGGGGCTGGTGGAGGCCCTACAGGCTGGTGGAGGTTCTACAGGCTGGTGGAGGTTCTCATAGGATGGTGGGAGGTTCTATAGGATGGTGGAGGTTCTACAGGATGGTGGAGGTTCTGGCTGGTGGAGGTTCTACAGAATGGTGGAGGTTCTACAGGCTGGTGGAGGTTCTATAGGATGGTGGAGGGGTTCTACAGGCTGAGGAGGTTCTGGTGGAGGTTCTACAGGATGGTGGAGGTTCTACAGGCTGGTGGAGGTTCTACAGAATGGTGGAGGTTCTATAGGATGGTGGAGGTTCTACAGGCTGGTGGAGGTTCTACAGGCTGGTGGAGGTTCTATAGGCTGGTGGA
>JAGKQL010000065.1:8387154-8399824 GCA_018398635.1 Cyprinodon brontotheroides | reverse complement strand
TCTTCTGTCCTTCAAGCAGTTCTGATCCATTCATGAACTTTTCTGCTGAAGAAGCTTCAGATGTTCTCTTTATTCTGAGGGTTCTGATACCTGCAGATGTTCTGATGTGTTCCTGCTGCTCTAGATCTAGCTCAGACTCTCTCTGACTGATTCTAAGCGGTTTTGTTCCTGATCTTCTCTTCCTTCACCTTCCAGGTCGAGGAGAACACGCCTTCTGGCCTCCTGACTCCAACCCGGTGGACCGGAGCAGCATCAACGGTAACAGAACCTCTTTCTTCCTGCTTTGCTGCTTTATTCCCTCCAGAACCTCTCAGGTGGTTCTGTTTGGTTTAGCTCTATGTTCTGATTGGACCTTTAATCAGGCTCCTCAGTCACGTCTGAACCTCCTTTAATGAGTCTCCTTGTTCTCTGATCTTCTCCCTGTTTGCCGTCGCTTCGCTTCCAGCTGAAAATGAAATTAGATCCACGATGGCGGCATCAATCAGCGCGTCTATCAGCTCGCCTTTATGGATGAAAACAGATTCAGTGTTTATAGAAAGCTCCATCTTTTATTCTAATGAAAACAACCGATGATCATTGGAGGGAGGCGACGCGCCGCTGATGGAAACTCATCATTATTGTTTGTTTTTCATCACATTAAACCGTTTTAGTTCCGGCTTTTAAAAGCGTCTCCAGTCAATCTGCTTCACCTAAACGATCTCTTCTTCTTCTCCGTGGTCGTTTCTCTGCCGGCGGTCGTCATGGTGAGTCGTCCGTCTCCCTCTAACTCCATCTTCTGCTCTCAGACCGAGCAGCTCCATCTCCTCCTTGGCCTCCTGCCTGCTGGTTTCAGCCTCATCATCTTTCTTATCTCTATTCTTCCTCTCCTGACGTCTCTGATCTCCTCTGTCGCTGATTTCACCACTGAGCGTCTTTTTCTGTCGTCTTTGCCACCGACTCATTTTCTCAAACAGGTTTATTTAATAGCTTTGAATAAATAAATGTTTTCCACATGACAAATATTTAATTAATCAGTTTTAAACGGCTGCTCAGACCAACCTGCAGCCTTTCCCCGTCGATCGCCCTGCTTTGATGCTCTCTCTCCATCCTCACACCTGAACATGTGACCTTCGTTCACTTCAGGCTGAATCCATTCTGGTCAGAATGACGACATCAAGCCACCTAAAAGCATCTGTTAGGAAGTCATTCACACATTTCTAGGCCCATCAGAATCACTGCAATATAATCCTGTATTATAAAAGTTATACTATTTATATATTTATATATTTAACAAACCAGAACCTGCAGTCCAAAAAGTTCAAATCAATCCTCTGGACTTGTTTCCAAGTTTGAAGACGTTTCTCTTCCATCCTGGAAGCTTTTTTAATTCAGAATGTCAGAAATATCTCTGAGTTCCAGGTTTTATAGAGTGGACCAAAAACAAAACCTTTTAATGGCTTAGAAAACATGCAGATAGAAGCTGGAAAACAGGCTCCACCCCCTAAACAGGCTCCACCCCTTAATGACGGGAGTCATTGAGAAATACCCGATATTGGCCCATTCCTCTGTTTAAGGTTGGTTCTTCTTTCTTAACAAAGATGGCTTCCTTCACGTACGTCCCTCTCAAACCACCTGTCTTCTTTGTCCATCAGGTGTAGACGTAGCGCAGAGTCTTGTCCAGAGGAGGGCGCTCTTCTGTGTTGGGCCATGCGTCTGTGGAGAGGTTGTTTGGTTTCCCCTATATAAGATCAGATCATTGACCTGCAGACACTCTGCTCAGATTAGGTCTTTAGGAGGAACTAGAAACTAGAATCTGAACTTTACTGTTTAAATAATAAAATGTAAATAAAGGTCGCCTTAAATCTCTCTTCCTTTATCATTTATCATCCACTGTATATATCTGGATGATCTGTATTTACTTCATGCACTTTTAATCTAATCTAATCTGAATTAGGGTGAACAGAAACGGACAATTAGCTCCGCCTAGAAATGTGTAAATAATGCTCAATAATTACTAAAGATCTAATTTCTGAGAATATAACTAAAGCCTCCACAGTATGATTATAAATGAAGTTAAACTAAATAAAATCTCTCTTATCAGAATTTATTAAACATGTTTTATTGGACCTAAAATAAACGTTTAATGAGTGTCAAGGGCTCAAAAATATAAAATAAATAAATAAGAAAAATGATCTGGAATGAAATAATTATATAAATGATGTTATTTCTGTATCAGAAGATCAAACTTTTGCTTCTATCGGTCCCAGATTTGACCTTTTTAATGATTCACCATCTGCTTCATTTGATAATTGCCTGGAAACAAAATAAAATAAACTTTCTTCATATTTTTATTCCCATAATCCGTTATATTCTAGATGCCTGTGGTATTAATGGGATGTGTAATCAGTGTAGTATTTTAGTAGCTTTGGAGGCGAGGGTGTCAGAAGTTAGAATCCAGGCTTTAGGAATGTTGAACATCCAGGAGTTAAAGTAGGCCCCCGTAGCTGTCCTCCAGCAGTGCCTGAGCAGCCAGGCGATTGGGTAACTGATAGCATGGCGTAGTCGTGGATCTCTGCCCACTGGTCACCACCAACCACGTTCCGCGTTTCTAACTGGTTTTCCACCCCACTCCGGTGACACACCCACTGAAGCCCACTCTGGTGATTGGCAGCTCAATAGTCAGAAAACGTGGCATTAGAGACACCAGGGACCATAGTCAGATGGTTCCCGGGGGCCAGAATGGGCGACATCACATCCTACGGATCAGGTTAAATACAGTGAGATTGTTATTCAGGCTGGATGAGGATAAATGTTCCTCAGCAGCTGGTTGCTCAGTTTGCAGCTTCATCTGTTTCCAGTCGAGTTCCTGAAGACCAACAACAGGTTCTGGTCTAGATGCTGGATTCAGTCCGTTTAAACTAGAATCTGACCCAGCCTAAAGGTCGGGTCTGAGCCAAGAAACCAACCAAACAAACCATCTAATTCTGCCAAGACCAGAGGTCAAAGGTCGTGGAGGTCCTGCAGAAGCACTGAGCTGTCCTTCAGGAGGATGTCCATCCAGGTGACTGGGGTGTATGTAAATATATGGACCAGGAGGGAGAGTCTGGTCTGAATACCGACCCACTGAGATCCACCTGACTCTCCTCTTTACTGCTTCATGGAGAAAAAGCGATGAGCTGGTCTTCCTTTAGAGGTCAAAGGTCAGATTAAATGTCTGACGATGCTTCTGTGTCTCCGGGGACGGCGGCCGAACAGGAAGTCCACCCCTCTGCTGCTGGTCTCCATAAATCCGTCCCTCCGCCCTCCTCTGGAGGCTGAAGCTTTGTGCCAAACGGCGTCCTCTCTTCAGAAGGCGGGAGCAGCAGAGGACATTGACCTTTGACCCTTCAGTCCTGACCTGAGGACAGCCTCTGAGCGCCGTGAGGCTGCAGCAGCTCCAGCTAATCCCCCTCCTCTTCCCGGGGGCCGATGCTTGATGCTCGCCGTTATCAGATATTCGTCTCTGATGACATCACCAAGAAATTAAGGATGAAAAAAATCTGAGATTTATGCGAAAAGGGAAACGGCATTTCCAGAGCTGTAATGGAGGCATTAACGTCTCCAGTCATTTCCTAAACCTTCCCTCCAGTCGCCGATGGCAGCGATCACTCATCTCCTCTGACCTTTTCCTCCAATAAATTATTTATTACATTTAAAGGATAAATTTAGCCGTTCTTACATTTCAGCTGTTGAACAAAGAAACCTGCAGCAGTAATTAAATGTCCGTCGGTTGGAGAATCTCACCAAGCGCCTCCGCTTCTCACCGTGACTCTGAGGCTGATGGTGAGCTGGGAGCTTTAGAGACTCTCTGTTCACTGAAAGACCTTCAGTGTGTCCCTTCTGAGGGACGGAGAGTCCACCAGGATGGACATTATATATATATATACTCAGAACTTACCTTTTGTTTCTAGATGTTGGAGCTTGGCCTGTTTTCCAGTGTAGTCCTGTTTCTCTGACTGTGACTAACTGGATGTGCTCTCTTCATCCTCTGACATGAGGGAGCTGGCTCGGAGCTGCTCTGCCTGGCTGTGTGTTTCCTGGGCCGGGGCGCCTGTGGAGCTGGTTGACGGTTGCCTTTTGTATCTATACTTCAACTTTTCTATAATGTTTCTGCTTCTGTCTCTCCTTGAACCCCAGTGAATATGTGTCTCAGCAGATGGCCGCTCACACTGAGCCTGTGTTCTGCTGGAAGGAGGTTTTCTTCCTGGGTCAAAGGGCTTTTATCCTCTCCACTGAGCCGCCACAATGATGTCACTTGATGGGATTGCTGAAGAATCCAATGAGTCGATGCAGGTATCAGATCTGCTTTGAACTAGATAGTGACCTGAGATGACATGTGTTACAGACTGAATTGAATCTGATGTTAAAGGGAGAATTTCGGTTTTACACTTTAAGCCCATTTTGGAACTCGGGTGTCAGGATGAAAAAATGAATATTCCGACACCAAAATTTTGACAATTGCTCTATCTATCTCTTACTGCAGTAACAATTTTTGGCTCATGCAGGGAATCCCCCTGGCTGCTTCAGAATGAAATCTTTCATAGACACCATGTACGATAATTGCTCCTATCTCAACAACCTTAAGCAGTTCTTTTTTTTAAAATATGCTACTATGCTAGCCCATGTCGATGAGTCAGCGCTGTTCAATGGCAGCGTTCCAAAAGGGGATTTTAAAAAAGCGTTCCTGTAGTGTTTTTATTTAGCATTTTGTAAATCCATTGAGTTCTGTAGGAATAGTCAATATTCACTGCCACGGAAGCGGGAAATGGGGCCTGTTTTTACAGTTGTAGTCTTTTTAAACTTCACACTCTTGTACTCCACTTTCTGATACTCCGGCGTGCTAGAGGTCCTACCTGTTCACGTAAACACTTTAAAAAACTCTGAAAATGGAATCACGAAGGTGGATTCTTGATTCTCGGCGTCGAGGAGTACACAGGTGAAGACTACAACTGTGGCAAGACAGGCCCCATTCGGGTATTCGGCAGCCGCTGAAATAATGACTATTCTACAAGCTAATAAAGTTATCTTAAATACGCTGGCCTATGAAGCATTAACTAGCATCTTTGGCTGACAATATATTACAAAACGTTTAAAATTGTTTTAGGGTGATAGCGGGCAGCTATATACATTCTGAAAAATTCTAAATGAGCTTCAAGCAGAAGATTTGAAACTTATCCCGTCTGTTCATCTGCCTAATATTAAGATGCTGTGAGGTGACTTTAAATGGTTCATAATGCATATATACATATATATATATATATATATATATATATATATATATATATATATATATATATATATATATATATATATATAAACTATATATATATGTTGTCAGCAGTTGTATCGATTGGTTCTGATGAACCTCAGAGAGTTTTTTGTTTTCTGGCTCCTGAATCAGTTTGTTTTGGACGTCTGTTGTTGTCTGACCAGCATCTCAGTCCCAGATGTTTTTTTACTGACTGCTTTGCTGTGTGTGTGTGTGTGTGTGTGTTTGGGGGTGGGGGTGTGGGGGGGGTTCATGTTCTTTGTTCTCCTTCTTCCTGTGTTTCTGTGTTTTAATCCCTGAAGGATTCATACATCAAAGCAGGTTTGTAGGAATCATCTGGGATCTTTGTTGCTCCTCAGCGTTTCATCCCTGTAGATTTTGGTTTGTTTGGTTTGTCCTGATAAAAACTAAAACATTAATGCCTAAAAATAAAACCATGAACCTCAGTTAGATCTGCTGTGAAGCTGCACGGCCCAATGTGGACGATCCTGGATTAGAATTAGGGTGGATTCAGGATTAGGGTCAGGGTGGGTTAACAGCTTTAACAGAGACTATAATCATTCTCTCAATAACAAGCTAATAAAGCAGGATTATTAGACCCTTTATAGAGAGATTAATGTGGATTAGACCTTAAATCTACTTCCTGATATGTTTGGTTCATAATATATAATAAAACTGTCCAATATGTCAGTAAAACATCTGATAAATGTCCACACCATTCTGTCAACAATTCAGAATAATAATTACAGAAGTTTGCTTGATCAACCAAATCCATTTTTCTGTCAGATTTAGTTGATTTCTTTACGTCACTAATATCATTTAAAGCTAGTAGAAATACTCCACCTAATCTTTACCAGAACTGGATCCACAGACTCGGACCCGTCCGGTTCGACTGGAGATGATTCCTCAGTGATCCACAATCATCATCCTCGCTCTTCCTCCCCTCCACCATAACATTCCTAAAGGAGTAAATCATAAATATAATTAAAATAAAAGCTGGGGAGAAAAGTTAAAAATCTATTAAATGTGGTTTATTTAACATAAGATCTCTTTCCTCTAAAAGTCTGCTAGTTAATGACTTGATTTGTGATAATCACATTGACTTGTTTTGCCTTACAGAAACCTGCAAGCTGCAGCAAGAGGATTATGTGAGCATAAATGAGGCAACTCCTTCAAGCTATTTAAATTTTCACATCCCCAGAAGTTCTGGCGAGGAGGAGGAGTAGCAACAATCTTCCAGTCTGACTTACTGATTACTCCCCAAACAGTTAATACCTACAACTCTTTAAATTTACCTTAATCTTCCTTCCAAATTTCCAAAGTAGAAAACCTCTTGTATTTTTGTAACTTTGTATCGCCCACCAGGTCCTTACTCTGAATTTTTAGATGAGTTTTCAGTGAGTTCCTTTCTGATTTGGTATTAAATACTGACAGGGTCATCATAGTGGGAGATTTTAACATCCATGCTGACATTGAAGGCTATAGCTTAAGAGCAGCCTTTAATGCTATCTTAGACTCTGTTTGCATCCGTCTGTCCGTCCTCTGATCTAAGGCAGGACTAACGAGTTCTAATCCAGAACCGAATAAAAGAGGTTCTAGTTTTCAGGACATCATATAATCTGCAGAAATGAAAGCCTCCCACACACTAAAATAGTTCAGTTTAGTTCTTTAGATTCCTGCAGGGAGGCACAGAGCCATATCCGACTTTAATTAGTCAGACAAGAATGAAAATATTTCCATCTGGATAAAACGCCAACAGCAGCTGAGCTCCTAAACGTCTGAGGTTGGTTTCATGCCTGAGCAGCAGGAGTTTAATCCTGACATTTTGTTTGAAATAAAGCATAATTAGTTAGATGTGATGAGGAAACGGCTGCAGCAGCAGCGGAGCGACAGGTTTCAGATAAACATGGATCTATGGTGCCTCCGGGATGCAGTGAGATCCGTCCGAACTTCAGGAGCTCCTGCTCGGCTGCAGACGCCATAAATCAGAGGTGATGCAGGAGCTGAGCTGCGTTAACTTAACAAGGTGTTAAATGTTTTCATTGGGCGCGGGGATAATTATGATAGGAGGTCATTAATCAAGTCTTTTTCTTGTCTGTGCCGGGGGTAATTAGTCTGTCAGTCTGTCCGTCCTGCTGACGTCTCGGCAACAAAGAGTTTTACTTTAACGATCCCTCAGCTCCCGTCCGCCGCAGCAGCAGCATCTCGCAGCGTTCGCTTTAAAATGAAATCAATGCAGAAAAGTGAAAACAGAGCAGGGAGAGGCTTTATTAGATAGAAGTTTAAAAGGAAAGCAGCAGCAGTTTGTGGTCCAGCAGCTGCAGCCGGAGGCTTTGATGGATTGAGCTTTTCATTGGGAAAGACGAGCAAATGGAGAGAGAGGCTGAGGGAGGTAAAGTGCCTCTCTCTATCACACCAACATTTCTCTTCATTTTTTCTTTCATTTGTCTTTTCTCCACGTTCGGTTTTTGTTCCTTCTGCTGCCTGTTTCCTCCAAGGTCGTCTAATGAGTGACGGCGTCTCCTTCTCCAGGCGGAGCTCCCAGCTCAGGCCTCCTCTCTCCCGTTTCCCTCCAAGCAGAGCAGGTGATGCTCGCTCGCTCATTAGGCAGGCGGGGGTTTATTTCCTGTCATCTATGAAGCTTTCAGGCAGAGAAAGGCTGAACCGAAGGGATGACCCGGAATGCTCAGTCCACAGTGGACAGTCTGAAGCAATCCCTCATACTGAGCATGCATGCAGCGACAGTGGAAAGGAAAACTCCCATTTGAAGGGAAGAAACCAGAGCCAAGGTGATCTCCTGGAGCTCTTAGGATGTCAGCGAGAAGATGAAGGTTCATGGCAGGAATAGAGGAAGTCAGATGAGCTCTTCAGTGGGACGGCTACTGGCACTGGCATCTTTGGGGGGGGGGTTACTGTCTGTCTTTATGCAGGATGAAAGAGTCCCCAGTCATCCAGGTCATAGCCATTCCCCAAAAGTTCAAAAAAGTCCACTGGAATTGGTTCCAAGATCTGAAGACGTTTCGCCACCTCTCCTGGAAACTTTCTCAGTTCAAATGTTGTGTTTTCTATGTCCGTACGGGTGAGATGGTGGGAATGTGACTGGATGAATGTGACTGGATGAATGTGACTGGATGAATGTGACTGGATGAATGTGACTGGATGAATGTGACGTTGTTTCCATCTACTTCAGCATCACTCTCCAAACTTTTCTGTTATTGCGCTTCGTTTAGAAGCGTCTCTTTCTCTCTGAGCTGCTAGGACCTGGAAGCTAACCTCACTTTAGCCTAAATATAATCCAGAATCCTTTCAGGTCATCAGAACCAGAATTGATTTAAATTTAGAATTTAATTTTATTAATTATTTCTTCTTTTGAATTAATACTTTTATTCTGCTCTAATCTGGATTTTCCCTTTGAACACATTAAGAGTTGCAGCTCTGAGCTTTTAAATGAACATGTCAAAGCAAAGCAGTGGCGCCCCCTATGGGAGACCAGCAGACCAACTTATTAGCTACGTGTTTTATATTAGGGTCATATGAGGTCATTGATTTTAGGGAAAAACAAACAAGCTTTATTCTAATGCCTGATTATTTCCATCTGATCTGACTTTTAATTATTTTTAATTATTAGTTTTTTTTTTCTTTGTTTTAATTGACCAGCTGTTCATGGTCTCTCTGTTATTCGTTGATATAAATAAGTTTTATTTCTCTTTTCTTCTGCTCTCCTGTTCTCTGAATATTCAGGTTTTCATTCATTTCATCCGTTCATATGAGGCCGCCATCATTACACTGATGGAGGAACGATTTGTTCCTGAAGAGTTCAGGAGGAACATCTGCAGCAGATGTTGGTGTTTCATGTTCTCCAGATCCAAACATTGCAGAACCTCCAGAACATCTGGCCCAGACCACCTGGCCCAGAACATCTGGCCCAGACCACCTGGCCCAGAACATCTGGCCCAGAACATCTGGCCCAGACCATCTGGCCCAGAACATCTGGCCCAGAACATCTGGCTGCAGCAGCCGATAGTTTTAGCAGAACGAGTCTCTTTATGTTCATCGTTAACATTTAGCAGTTTTTTTAATCTCCTGCTGCCGGTCTGATGCTAACACCTCCTGGCTCTGCCTCCCTCCTGCTTCTAGAGTCTCCCATTGGTCAGATGCGTCCTCCTCACGGCAGCGCCACGCCTCAGAAGAACAGCTACCTGCTGGTCATCATCCTGGTCTCGGTGGGAGCCATCAGCTGCAGGATCACGTGCCACGGGCGCCGTTTGCATCCACCGCCTTCCTCCCAGCAGAGAAAGTAAGACCGCCTACATCAGCCGCCATCTTGGTCCATCAGGTGCTAAGGATGGAGCAGGATGGTTCTGGTTCTGCTCTGTAGCTGTTCGCTCCCTAGATATCCCATAATATCGTTGGACCAACAGCAGCTTCTGCTTCATGTCGATCTCTGACCGTCTGCTTCCTGTTTCCCTTCCATTTCCACAGGAAGCGGGCGAGCCACAGCGCTGGGAAGAGGAAAGGCAGCCAGAAGGAGCTCCGGCCGCCGGACCTGTGGATCCACCACGAGGAGATGGAGATGAAGAACATGGAGAAAGCTCCCAGCGTGGCCCCGTCCGGCCGCGACTCGCCCAGCCAGTCCTGCCAGGACCTCCCCCCCGTGGCCCACAGCCAATCAGAGAGCCAGATGGGCAGCAAGAGCAGCCACTCCGGTACAGGATTTGATCCGGTCCACGTTTACCTCTTTCCGCCCAGAATCTGTCAAAGCTTCACTGTGGGGTTTGTTTGGTTTCTCCTCCAGGAGCCGATCCAGACGAGGCGTCCAGCGGCATCTCCACTCTGGACCGTTCCATCTCGGCCAGGAGGGGGACCCGAGGGAAGATGATGATCCCCATGGACCTGCAGCCCAGCAGCACACGTAGGTCCAAACCCACCAGAACCACAACCTTCTGATGGTGGTCAGAGAAAGGCGTTCTGGTAACGGTCCGATTAACAGAACCGGCCCAATAAGTCGGCTTTACAGTCCGATAATCGCTTTAAAATGTAGATCAGGTGATCAGTGATGTCAGATTGGTGGTTTTTACCTGAAGCGTTTCTTTTTTTTTTTTTATTATCCGTAAACAGAAACATGGATTTTAGAAATCGGTTGAAACGTTTGAGCAGAACGTTCCTTAGATTCATCTGAACCAGGAAGACTTTTCCAGATCTGGAGCTAGAATCCCAGAAGCTGCTGAGCAGCGGAGAGGATCCTGGTTCCTCTGGTGAATTCGGACGCTCCTATGGCGGAGGTCTGATGGACGATGCAGCAGAACCATCCTCAGCATCTTTTCCAGGTTCTACCTGGATTCTGGGTTTGGATCATTTCAGTGAAGCTTTGGAGCAAACCGAGCAGAACCTGAACCCCCCAACCTGTTTGTTTCTGATGAGTAGTTTCATCTCAGGTCTGACTAACGCATTAGTGGCGTCATCTTGGTCACAGCTGAAGGAAAACTGCAGCTTTGTTAATCTTCTGTGTGTTTCTGTTGCTCACGGCGACACGTTTCCTTTTCTGCCACTTTATTCCTACAGAAGCGGCGCCGAACATCTTCACAGTGTGAAGCAGGTCTGGTTTGTGCCGCATCTAATTACAGCGTTTCTGCGCTGGCGTGCGGCGCTCCCAGCCTCACAGTAATCACCTCCTCCTCTCCCTCGTCTTTTCTCCTGCTGTTTGTTTTCTGCGCCGGAACAAACAGAACCAAGGAGGAACCGCCGGGCTGCAGCGGTTCTGTTCCTCTGCAGGGAGCTGCTGACGTGATGATGTCACAGCGCCCGGCTCCATCACACCCAGATGTTTCTTCCAGTGTCTGAGTTCTGTTTCATCTCATCATCACTAATGAGACCGCTTTGGTACCAGCAGACAGAACCAGGACCTGTGAGTCAGTGTTCCAGCTCTGAAGCTCCTCCTCCTGCTGGCCGATGATGTCAGAGGATCTGATCCAACATCTGGTCCTCAGACTGAAGCTCAGCTGATCCAGAGCTGCTCTGTGTGACGGACTATGCAGCTGATCCAGGTTCCAGCAGGAGAAACCAAAGGCCATGATGATGATGATGATGATGATCCGCTCGCCTCCCTGCAGGCTGAGCCAATCGATCCATGCTAAAATGGATCCGAGGTATCGATAACCACAGGTCTGTGATCAGCAGATTCAATTTGTGGTTTTGAGTCGATTTGTTGAGAGATGATTCCAGGAGGAGCAGAGATTGATCCCAGCAGGAGAATCGATCCAGTTATTGATCAGAAACATCGACCAGCAGGAAGCTGCAGGTTTATCTCTGTCCGAGGATGAAAACACGCAGCCAGGAACAGGATGGAGATTCACAGACCAACCGGAACACATCTGCACATCTCAGTTCTTCCTTTCTGTGAATTTTCCTCCAGATCTTCGGTTTGTTCTTAATGAAAACATGAATCAGAGAGTCAGAGGTGAGTAGTTCAGAGGCAGCAGCGGTTCCAACCCGATCAGGAATGAATACTGCAGAACTCCTCCAGCTTATCTCCTCCATGTCTGACCGGAGGGAGGATGTTCTGGTTCTGAGACTCTACCAGATTTATCAGCATTAATTTGTCACTCACTGTTAATTTTATGAACCTATAGCTTTAAATTCATATTTAATTCTAAGAGTTAACTTTACTTAACGGTCCTGGAACGAGTCGCTGACCGTGGGTCCTGGAATGATTCAGCTGACTCCATCCTTTAATGAAAGTCGCTGACCGCGGGTTCCGAACGTAGTCGCTGACCGCTGACCCTGAATGAGTCGCTGACCGTGGGTCCCTGAATGACGCGCTGACCGTGGGTCCTGAACGGAAGTCGCGACCGTGTCCTGAATTAGTCGCTGACCGCGGGTCCGAACGCCGCTGACCGTCGGTCCTCGAACGCTGCCGCTGACCGCGGTCCGAACGTAGCGTCGCTGACCGCTGATCCTGAATGAGTCGCTGACCGTGGGTCTTGAATCTACCGCTGACCGTGGTCCTGGAACGAAGTCGCTGACCGCTGGTCCTTAGAAATTTGTCGCTGACCGCGGTCCTGAATGAGTCGCTGACCGCGGGTCTCTGAATTGTACGCTACCCGCGATCTTCGTCCTGAACGCAATTCGCTGACCGTGGTCAACGGGTCGCTGACCGCGGGTCCTCCATGACCACCTCCTGCCCGGGTCCTGAACGCACTGGGACTGCGGGTCCTGAATCCACTGGGTGGCTCTGTCTTGAATCCACCTGCTGACTGGGTAGGTCCTGAACGCACCCGCTGACCGGTGGGTTGGGTCTCCGAACGGAAGTCGCGCTGACCGCGGGTCCTGAACGGGTCGCTGACCGTGGTCCTGAACGACCCGTGGCCTCGGTCCTGAACGACC
>JAGKQL010000065.1:8366180-8378044 GCA_018398635.1 Cyprinodon brontotheroides | reverse complement strand
AGCTCTTCCCAGAGGAACAGAACTGGAATCCCTCCAGATGCAGGAATGTCTGAAGGAAGCTTAGCAGCTAAAACCTTTGGAGTATTTGACCGTCAGCCTGAACAAAGACTGAGTCGTCTTTTGTTTTATTTAAACATGAAGGATTACTGTGTAACGGCGCCGAGCTCAACAACCTCACACTCATTTGGAAGCGGCTG
This sequence comes from Cyprinodon brontotheroides, assembly GCA_018398635.1. Classification (NCBI taxonomy): domain Eukaryota; kingdom Metazoa; phylum Chordata; class Actinopteri; order Cyprinodontiformes; family Cyprinodontidae; genus Cyprinodon; species Cyprinodon brontotheroides. The sequence continues at coordinate 8,377,847 of JAGKQL010000065.1, read as the reverse complement.
TGTTTAGAGTAGAGAAGGGGAATATAGACAGACACACTCACCATAATAGGGGTGGGGGCTCCTTATCTTCCAAACAGGCCTGAGGAGCCGTGCAGTATTGATTTTTCTCCGTGCGTAGTCCTGCGGCACTGTGTAATCAATCTCAGTGGCTCGCCTCCTGCAGCCACTCTCAAGGTCACAGTATGAACCCTGCATGCTCCTCCTCTCAGGTTAGAGCTGCTCCTTCACCGCTGCACACATTCACCTCCTGCTTTCTGTTGGTTGGTAATAAGCAGAGCCGGCCGCCTCCGTCTGCTGCAGAGCGCTGTTACATCAGCTTCACTTTGGTTTTATAGCTGCAGCCGAAATCAGGGGACGTTTTCTGCCAAAATGAAATGAAATCTGCAGCAAAACCAAAGAAAATGTGAGACTGACCTGATCAAGCAGCCCTGAAGGTTTTGTTTTTTTTCTCAGCTTTATTGTGGTTCCACTTATGCCATGAGGCAGAGCTACGAAATTAACTGCATTTAACCGTCCCTTGGGGAGCACTTTTCACCTTACTAGGCCACCACTCCCCAGATTTTCTTTTGGTTCTACCAGCAGGATGGGCTTTAAATGTTGGCGGCTTTAGTCGAGGCTAATTAGGAAAATTGTGAGGTGGAGAGGTTCTTCTCTCCTTCTCTGGTTCCTCAGAGGTTCTGCTGCAGTAGAGCGGCTCAGCTGAGGAGCAGCAGACGCCTGGATCAATTCACACGTTTCTGTTTAGATCATCCAGAACCAGCAACAATGATGATGATGATGATGATGGTGGAAGAAGAGCACCATCCCCATGGTAACCTAAACCATCAGCACCATCAGGAAGGCAGCTAAGAAACCTGGTTCTGGTTCCAGCCTGATGACCCAGATATGAAGGTTCTGGAGCAGCCTGGACATCTGAGGAGAAGCTAAAGATTGGGGTCATGGCAGAGAGGGCTGAAGGTCGCCACCAGAGAAAAACGCTCCGTTTTTAGCTCCAGCCTTCTAGAGGAAGGTTTAGAGGACCCTGACCTCTGACCCTGACCTCTGACCCTGACCCTGACCCTGACCTCTGACCCTGACCTGTCTTGTAGCCATGCTAATGCTAAACCAGTGTTTGGTTACGGCTGATAAACGTAGATCTATTCTAGCTGCTGCTGGGCTAACTGACTGCTATTCTCTGTTTCAGCGGTGGTCAGCGCCATTCCAGTTCCAACACTGGAGTCCTCCCAGTATCCTGGGATTCTGCCTTCTCCATCCTGTGGCTTCACACACAACAAGTTCAGCCTGAGGCCGATGCCGTTCCCCAGTCTGACCGTGGACCGAGGATACACTGCAGGTACTGGGACCAGTAGAAGGTCTGTCTGTATAGAGCTGGTGAACGGTGGAGCAGTTGCAGCGATGCTGCTTTGCAGAGAGGAGGTTCTGAGTTTGATTCCCGTCCTGGGGTCTGACTCACTGTGTTTGCATGTTCTCCTTGTGCTTTCGCTGGTTCCCTCTGGGTTCTAGAGCTTCCTCCTACAGTCCTGTTCAGTTCTCTGAGTTGTGTGCAGGGTTTACATCTTTGTGTTAACTCTGATGGTTTAACTGATGGTTTAAATCTGATGGTTTAACTCTGGTGGTTTAACTCTGATGGTTTAAATCTGATGGTTTAAATCTCTGATGGTTAAACTGATGGTTTAACTCTGACGGTTTAACTGATGGTTTAAATCTGATGGTTTAACTCTGATGGTTTAACTTTGATGGTTTAACTGATGGTTTAACTCTGATGGTTTAACTTTGATGGTTTAACTCTGATGGTTTAACTCTGGTGGTTTAACTGATGGTTTAAATCTGATGGTTTAACTCTGGTGGTTTAACTCTGATGGTTTAACTCTGATGGTTTAACTCTGATGGTTAAACTTTGACGGTTTAACTCTGATGGTTTAACTGATGGTTTAACTCTGATGGTTAAACTTTGACGGTTTAACTGATGGTTTAACTCTGATGGTTTAACTCTGATGGTTAAACTTTGACGGTTTAAATCTGATGGTTTAACTCTGATGGTTTAACTTTGATGGTTTAACTGATGGTTTACCTTTGATGGTTTAACTGATGGTTTAACTCTGATGGTTTAACTCTGATGGTTTAACTCTGATGGTTTAAATCTGATGGTTTAACTCTGGTGGTTTAACTCTGATGGTTTAACTGATGGTTTAACTCTGATGGTTAAACTGATGGTTTAACTCTGATGGTTTAACTCTGGTGGTTTAACTCTGATGGTTTAACTTTGATGGTTTAACTGATGGTTTAACTCTGATGGTATAACTCTGGTGGTTTAACTCTGATGGTTTAACTCTGATGGTTTAACTGATGGTTTAAATCTGATGGTTTAACTCTGATGGTTTAACTTTGATGGTTTAACTCTGATGGTTTAACTCTGATGGTTTAACTCTGATGGTTTAACTCTGATGGTTTAACTCTGATGGTTTAACTCTGATGGTTTAACTCTGATGGTTTAACTCTGATGGTTTAACTCTGATGGTTTAACTCTGGTGGTTTAACTGATGGTTTAACTCTGATGGTTTAACTCTGATGGTTTAAATCTGATGGTTTAAATCTGATGGTTTAACTGATGGTTTAACTTGTTTAACTCTGATGGTTTAACTCTGATGGTTTAACTGATGGTTTAAATCTGATGGTTTAACTCTGATGGTTTAACTTTGATGGTTTAACTGATGGTTTAACTCTGATGGTTTAACTCTGGATGGTTTAACTCTGATGGTTTAACTCTGATGGTTTAACTGATGGTTTAACTCTGATGGTTTAACTCTGATGGTATAACTCTGATGGTTTAACTGGATGGTTTAACTCTGATGGTTTAACTCTGATGGTTTAACTCTGATGGTTTAACTGATGGTTTAAATCTGATGGTTTAACTGATGGTTTAACTCTGATGGTTAACTCTGATGGTTTAACTCTGATGGTTTAACTGATGGTTTAACTCTGATGGTTTAACTCTGATGGTTTAACTCTGATGGTTTAACTGATGGTTTAACTGATGGTTTAACTCTGATGGTATAACTCTGGTGGTTTAACTGATGGTTTAACTCTGATGGTTTAACTGATGGTTTAACTGATGGTTTAACTCTGATGGTTTAACTCTGATGGTTTAACTCTGATGGTTTAACTGATGGTTTAACTCTGATGGTTTAACTCTGATGGTTTAACTCTGATGGTTTAAATGGTTTAACTGATGGTTTAACTGATGGTTTAACTCTGGTGGTTTAACTCTTGATGGTTTAACTCTGATGGTTTAACTCTGGTGGTTTAACTGATGGTTTAACTCTGATGGTTTAACTCTGATGGTTTAACTGATGGTTTAACTGATGGTTTAACTCTGATGGTTTAACTTTGATGGTTTAACTGATGGTTTAACTCTGATGGTATAACTCTGGTGGTTTAACTGATGGTTTAACTCTGATGGTTTAACTGATGGTTTAACTGATGGTTTAACTGATGGTTTAACTCTGATGGTTTAACTGATGGTTTAAATCTGATGGTTTAACTCTGATGGTTTAACTTTGATGGTTTAACTGATGGTTTAACTCTGATGGTTTAACTCTGGTGGTTTAACTGATGGTTTAACTCTGGTGGTTTAACTCTGATGGTTTAACTCTGATGGTTTAACTGATGGTTTAACTGATGGTTTAACTGATGGTTTAACTCTGATGAACTGATGGTTTAACTCTGATGGTTTAACTCTGATGGTTTAACTCTGATGGTTTAACTCTGATGGTTTAACTCTGATGGTTTAACTCTGATGGTTTAACTGATGGTTTAACTCTGGTGGTTTAACTTTGATGGTTTAACTGATGGTTTAACTCTGATGGTTTAACTCTGATGGTTTAACTGATGGTTTAACTGATGGTTTAACTCTGATGGTTTAACTCTGATGGTTTAACTGATGGTTTAACTTGGTTTAACTCTGATGGTTTAACTGATGGTTTAACTCTGATGGTTTAACTGATGGTTTAACTCTGATGGTTTAACTCTGATGGTTTAACTTTGATGGTTTAACTGATGGTTTAACTCTGATGGTTTAACTCTGATGGTTTAACTCTGATGGTTTAACTGATGATGGTTTAAACTCTGATCTGATGGTTTAACTCTGATGGTTTAACTCTGATGGTTTAACTGATGGTTTAACTCTGATGGTTTAACTCTGGTGGTTTAACTGGTTTAACTCTGATGGTTTAACTTTGATGGTTTAAATCTGAAATCTGATGGTTTAACTCTGATGGTTTAACTCTGATGGTTTAACTCTGATGGTTTAACTGATGGTTTAACTCTGATGGTTTAACTCTGATGGTTTAACTCTGATGGTTTAACTCTGATGGTTTAACTGATGGTTTAACTCTGATGGTTTAACTCTGATGGTTTAACTGATGGTTTAACTCTGATGGTTTAACTCTGGTGGTTTAACTGATGGTTTAACTCTGATGGTTTAACTCTGATGGTTTAACTCTGATGGTTTAACTGATGGTTTAACTGATGGTTTAACTCTGATGGTTAACTAACTGATGGTTTAACTCTGATGGTTTAACTCTGGTGGTTTAACTGATGGGTTTAACTCTGGTGGTTTAACTGATGGTTTAACTCTGATGGTTTAACTCTGATGGTTTAACTGATGGTTTAACTGATGGTTTAACTCTGATGGTTTAACTCTGATGGTTTAACTGATGGTTTAACTCTGATGGTTTAACTCTGATGGTTTAACTGATGGTTTAACTCTGATGGTTTAACTCTGATGGTTTAACTCTGATGGTTTAACTCTGATGGTTTAACTGATGGTTTAACTGATGGTTTAACTCTGATGGTTTAACTCTGATGGTTTAACTCTGATGGTTTAACTGATGGTGGTTTAACTCTGATGGTTTAACTCTGATGGTTTAACTTTGATGGTTTAAATCTGATGGTTTAAATCTGATGGTGGTTTAACTCTGAACTGGTTTAACTCTGATGGTTTAACTCTGATGGTTTAACTGATGGTTTAACTCTGATGGTTTAACTCTGATGGTTTAACTCTGATGGTTTAACTCTGATGGTTTAACTGATGGTTTAACTCTGATGGTTTAACTCTGATGGTTTAACTGATGGTTTAACTCTGATGGTTTAACTCTGATGGTTTAACTCTGATGGTTTAACTCTGATGGTTTAACTCTGATGGTTTAACTCTGATGGTTTAACTCTGATGGTTTAACTCTGATGGTTTAAACTCTGATGGTTTAACTCTGATGGTTTAACTCTGATGGTTTAACTCTGATGGTTTAACTCTGATGGTTTAACTCTGGTTTAACTCTGATGGTTTAACTCTGATGGTTTAACTCTGATGGTTTAACTCTGATGGTTTAACTTGGTTTAACTCTGATGGTTTAACTCTGATGGTTTAACTGATGGTTTAACTGATGGTTTAACTCTGATGGTTTAAATCTGATGGTTTAACTGTGATGGTTTAACTGATGGTTTAACTGATGGTTTAACTCTGATGGTTTAACTGATGGTTTAACTCTGATGGTTTAACTCTGATGGTTTAACTCTGGTGGTTTAACTGATGGTACTCTGATGGTTTAACTCTGATGGTTTAACTGATGGTTTAACTCTGATGGTTTAACTCTGATGGTTTAACTTTGATGGTTTAACTGATGGTTTAACTCTGATGGTATAACTGATGGTTGTTTAACTCTGATGGTTTAACTCTGGTGGTTTAACTGATGGTTTAAATCTGATGGTTTAACTCTGAACTCTGATGGTTTAACTTTGGGTTTAAATCTGATGGTTTAACTCTGGATGGTTTAACTGATGATTTAACTGATGGTTTTAACTCTGATGGTTTAACTTGATGGTTTAACTGATGGTTTAAACTCTGATGGTTTTAACTCTGATGGTTTAACTGATGGTTTAAACGGATGGTTTTAACTGAACTGATGGTTTAAATCTGATGGTTTAACTCTGATGGTTTAACTCTGATGGTTTAACTGATGGTTTAACTCTGATGGTTTAACTGATGGTTTGACCCGATGGTTTAACTGATGGTTTAACTCTGATTTTTAACTCTGATGGTTTAACTGATGGTTTAACTCTGATGATAACTCTGGTTTTAACTCCGTGGACGGTTTAAGGACGGACGGTTTTCTTCTTGCTGTCAGGGCGAACTCTTCAGGGATTCTCTGGGATTCCCACTAATTGGACTTTTCTGTGTTTCCATCCTTCCTCTCAGCGATGCCCTCAGACTCCTCCACCGCTCCTCTGCTTCAGCAGCAGCCTCCACCCCAGCCGGCCGCCCCCCTCCTGCCTGGCTGCGCTGCTCCTGCCTCGGAGCACGTTCCCCCCGTCGGCCCCGTCCCCGGGGCCCCCGCCGCCCCGGGCTCCTCAGAGGAGGCGCAGACAGGCGGGGGGCGGACCATCCCCACGGCCTCACGTTCGGCCGACCCACCCGCTGCGGAGCTTCACCAACCCGCTGCTGCCCCCTCCTCAGCCGATGGGGACCATCTCACCCAAAGGTTTACTCCTCCATGCTGCCACAGTCCGGTGTGAGTAACCCCCCCACACACACACCCCTAAGGCCCTTGGTCTCAGATGCCCCCCCTCCCTTCTGACTTGGGAATCACATGAATGTGGAGTTTGATCAGAATTTCCATTAATCAAATGTTTGATAATATTCTGGTTTCCTAAAGTTTTTATTGATGAAAAACTGAAAGCTGTGAGAAATCGATGAGTTCATGAGCGACAGACGTGTTGGAGTTCCACCGCCGTCATGGAGGAGGAAGGGAGAGGGAGGGAAGGTGGAGTCGCTCCCAGAACAACCAGTGTGATCCAGCCATGAAGCTCCAGGCTGAAGGGAAACACGCGGCGTTCCCATCCAGGGTTGATGCAGATCAGACCGGATCAAAACGCTTTAGAGCTCCAACAGTTTGTCTCCTCTGATTCTAACTGTTTGTTAAAATGCAGGATGATGCAACATGAGGGTAAACTTTTAAAAACAAGCAGACAGAAAAAAGCCCCAGCTTTAAAACATCTGAGATTTCAGTTTAAATGGATCTTCTGCTCCTTAAATGATAAACCGACTGGGCTCTGATCACTTTAATAAAAACTGGAACCTTTTTAATGAAAATAAAAACATTTCTTCCTGAGAAAATGGTTGTGGCTGTGATGTAGCAGCTCTCCTGGCTGGATGCTGCAGCCTGAGGCGCTGTTTGTTTGGATACGTTTAATAAAGCGTAAGTGTCCCTGACATTAGCCAGAGGGACGGAGCTGACCTGTCTGTCTCTGCTCGTGTCCTCAGAGCTGAAAACAGACGGTAAATCTAACAAACAGCCCGGCTGGTAGGGTCAGAGCAGCTCTCCCATGTGATGGTGGAATGGCTGGTTGATCTTTTTGACCAGAATCTTCTACGGTGGCTTAAAGGGCTCTCTGCCGCCCTTCTCTACTCTAACCTACAGCTTTTATTAAAGCGGGTCTGTGTGGACTAGCTCTAGAGTTCAGGGCTGTCCAGGAGAACTGATGTCCTTCCGCCGAATCTATCAAAGCAAACAGGAATTAATTAAAAAGCAGAACAGATGACAGATTTCACCTCAGTTTATCTGATGCTAGGAGACTCTTTCTTCCTCCAGAAGCTCAGATTAAATCCCTGAATTCTGCCTGACAGGTTTGTTCCTTCAGTCTAAACCGCTTTACAGGCTTTCATTAAAACATCAAACTTCCAGCTGGAAGTCTGACTGTGAGCCGATAAATGAGCTTTAGTTCAGGAAATATTTATATCAGGGATTAATTATAATCTAAACACTTAACTCAGATTAGCTGCTAGCTTAAAAGAAGTTCTAAGCTAAACCTTGTGTCACAACCCGACCCGTCCCAGAAACCCGACCCGTCCCAGAAACCCGATCCGTCCCAGAAACCCGATCCGTCCCAGAAACCCGACCCGTCCCAGAAACTCGATCCGTCCCAGAAACCCGATCCGTCCCAGAAACCCGATCCGTCCCAGAAACTCGATCCGTCCCAGAAACCCGACCCGTCCCAGAAACTCGATCCGTCTCAGAAACCCGATCCGTCCCAGAAACCCGATCCGTCCCAGAAACCGACCCGTCCCAGAAACTCGATCCGTCCCAGAAACCCGACCCGTCCCAGAAACTCGATCCGTCCCAGAAACCCGACCCGTCCCAGAAACTCGATCCGTCTCAGAAACCCGACCCGTCCCAGAAACCCGACCCGTCCCAGAAACCCGACCCGTCCCAGAAACCCGATCCGTCACATTATGCTATATAGTGTGTAATCTAAACAAAGAAACAACTAGAATGCAGATAAACGTGGTTTAATCAGATTTACTGCTCCGAGCATGACCCGTGATGACGTCAGAAAAGCTGTTTAATGAAGAAAATCTTAAAGGCATCAAAGTTGTCTCACAAAAGTCATAAAACATTTTTATAGAAATGTGTATTAGCATTATTTAATGAGTTAAGGATAGAAATAAGTAATTTTAAAACCATCATTGCAAAATTTATGGAAACCTGGATGTATATATCTGTTCATGGGGGACGGATCAGGTAGCGACCGCCCTGACTAGCTGCTAGCTTCCTATATGTAACACTGGTTAGCTTTAGCCTGTTAGCTGCTAACTTGCCAGCAGTTAGCTCTGGATTAATATCATCTGTTATGTTGCCTGAGTAGCTGTTGGCAGCAAACTGACCTCTGATTGGCTGATGGTTGGCAGCAAACTGACCTCTGATTGGCTGATGTTGGATCCATGTAGCTGTGGACTAGCTACCCTTTAGTGGTTAGTTTTCTTTGGTAGACGTTAGCCGATGTTCTGATTGTGGTTAATTATTATCTGGACTCAGATTAGCTATTAGCATGTTTCAACTTTGTTAGAAAAATTCAGTCATTTTTAGCTTTTGCCGTTTTGTTAGCTTTTAAATTTACTTTGAGTAATAGCTTTAGCATAGTAGCCTTTAGCATGGTTCTAATTATCAATTAGCTGTTAGCATAGCAGTGTATTCTGAGTAAGTGGTGAAAGCAGACAGTTGGTCTCTGCTGATCGTTTGAGGCAGAAGCATCATTGGAAGCAAAATGTCGCCAAACATTATAAGTTAAACTGGAATTAGTTTTTTTATAGGATAAATCTATTAAGCCAGGTGTGTCCAAAGTGGGGCCCAGGGGCCATTAGCGGCCCCTTGGGTTTGGACTCAGCTGCTTTATTTGTACGTGTCTGCCACTAGGGGGCAGTAAACCTTCAGCCTGCAGGTTTTTACATTCTTTCCTCGTAGTGTTTTGCAGCATAAGGAAGCCTAGAGAGGGAAACCCGACAGCAGGCTGTTCTGGTGCGTCTGTGTTTACTGGTTCTGTGTTGCTGAGCGCCTCCTTTGTGTGCGTCTGGGGGTGGATGTGTGTTTTTCCATTATTGCTCTGTTTACATGCCCAGGTGGCCTCAGATTATCATTGATTTTTAGCTCCTGGAAACCTTTCACTCAGAGACTGTAGGCCTGAGGCGACAGCAGCCAGAGAGTCTCCTCTCACCTCCATCAAGGCCTCTCCTCCCTCCGTCTCCCTCATTATCGCCTCCAGGGCTGCAAAACACAACAAAACAAACTCCAGACATTTAAAGAATGGAGCTGGACTCTGGTTGCTCTGGGTTGTGAGTCTGAATGAGTCCCTCTGTGGGAAGAATGAGACGTTTTCAGGTGTTAACGGCCTGTTTCTCCTCAGAGAATAGAATTAAAGAGGAACCGGGACAAACTAAACATTAATACTTAGTAAAACCAGACAGGATAGAGGATAATCAGGCTCTATCCTCAGCAGCGGCTCAGGCATTGGAAGAACCGGCACCTTCTGCGTGGCGTGGAGCCGCCAGCAGCCAAACCGCGCCTGATGCCGACGATTAACCATCTTCCACAGTCCATAAAGCAGCAGCGCCACCTTGGTGTCACTTCAATAAATAACAGTTTAAAATCCACTCATTTCAAGCCCAAAACATCCAGAATATCTTTAAGGTTATTACGTTTATATGACTATTTGCAGATTAACTACGATTTACATTTAAAATATGAAAAAAACATCTTATTTTGAGTGCATAATATCGAATAATTAAATAGTTTAAAATAAACATAGATGTGATCAGTGAGTCCCTGACAGCAACGTAACAGCAGTCAATTATTACGCCTATGACGCTTTTAAATTCTATTTGATTCTCAATTTAATCACAATAGTTTTATTGTTAGGTCTCAAAGTAGTCTTTAAACACATTCTGCTGTGAACCAACTGGTTGGTGGTGGTTTACCTGGACGGGTTACCTGGTCCATCACTACTAGGGCAACGCCTGTGGGAGGCGGAGCTTCACGCCTCAGTTCAGGTGCTCCAGCTGTTCTAATGCAGTAATTTGACAAAAGCAGGTCAGGATGTGAAATACCGCCACCTGGTGGTTTTATGTTCCGCTTGTTCAGTTCAATAAAGTTAAGTGAAAACTCAACAGTAGCTCCACCTAGTGTCCAGCCTGTGCACATCGCTGATCCTCAGGGAATTAGAAAAGCTGGATGAACCACAGGAATACTAAACTGAACAGGTATTTAAATGGATGTTTATTGATTAATAAAATGATCATCTGTAGAGTGAAGGTTGGTTTTTAACTGTGACCTTTGACCTCAGCCAGCTGGTCAGTCAGACCAGGAAGTCCTTGGTTCTCAGATAGGCTCCACCAGCAGAATGAGGCGTGAGTCACCTGATCTGAACGAGCGGCCGAAGGCTCCGAGCTGTTAGCGGACTGTCCGAGTCCATGTCCGATTCTGAGCAGCGATGCGGCTGGAGGCGGACTGGGCGGACTGGGAGGACTGGGATGGATGCTTTTAGCTTCATTCCCTGCAGGAGGTGACTTTAAAATGACAGAGCAGGTTTTATGGGACCTTTTCACGCTGGCTTCATCCTTTAGACCCAAACTTTTTTCTGTCCTGGATCACCTGCTGTAAAGAAGGATGCTTCGTCCGTGCATCATCAGCCAGAACCTCATGGTGGTCTACAGAGGAACCATGACTAAAGCCCAGAGGGCCATGGGACCTCCATGGATCAGTCCTGAACCTCCTCTGACTGCTGATCTCCACACAGTCTGGAGATCTTCTGGTTTCTAACAGGAAGGTCCAGAAGAGTCATTTTCCGCCTGGAGAGAACATCTCAACAACGACACGGTTCTCTCTGAACAATGGGGGACACCTGGGATGGTCTGCAGGCTCCTCCCCTCTGGTCAGTTTGTTTTTGTGGAGAAGGAGGTGCTGGTGTTCCTCTGACCTGCAGCGCCTCCTCCTGGTTGGTGGCTGATCAATCTTTGTTGTCAGCCATAGATACCTTCTGTCATGCAGAGTCCAGAACGGAGCGGGTCGTCTTCTTCTCCTAAGGATGATCTAGTTTCAGGAGGCAGAGCTGCGAGGGGAGCTCCTATTGGTCGGATGAACAAACTGCAGAAAATGAAAAATAGGATTTCAGTGAAGACAAAGAGAAGCAGGAGAGACCCTGCGCCTCCTCTGTAGACCCTGCGTCTCCTCTGTAGACCCTGCGTCTCCTCCAGGGACCCTGCGTCTCCTCCGTAGACCCTGCGTCTCCTCTGTAGACCCTCTTTGTCTCCTCTGTGACACTCGCGTCTCCTCTGTAGAC
>JAGKQL010000065.1:8330591-8361245 GCA_018398635.1 Cyprinodon brontotheroides | reverse complement strand
CTTCTGACCACTGTGACCTCGGCCTCCTCTCTGGACCACAGACCCGCCCTGGACCGATAGACCCGCCCTCTGGACTAGGACCCGCCTCGGGACCACAGACCCGCCCCTCTGGATCTGGTCAGACCGCCTTCTGACCACAATAGACCCCGGGACCAGCCAGACCGCCCTCGAACATCAGACCCTCGCCCCCTTCTGGACCACAGACCCGCCCCTGACCACAGACCCGCCCTCTGGCTCCACAGACCCGCCCCTCGGACCAATAGACCCGCCCTCTGACCATCAGACCCGCCCCTGGACCAATAGACCTGTCCTCTGGTTTATTATTCAACACTGAACTAAACTCTGGTTTTTACTTTTAGTCTGTAGTTTTACTTTAGTTAGGTTTGGTTCAGCATCATGGCCGCCATGGTTGGTCAAAGAAATCAACAAAGCAAACAGTAGGACTCAATAGGACAGAGACCTGGAATAGGACAGAGACCAGGAATAGGACAGAGACCTGGAATAGGACAGAGACCAGGAATAGGACAGAGACCTGGAATAGGACAGAGACCAGGAATAGGACAGAGACCTGGAATAGGACAGAGACCAGGAATAGGACAGAGACCTGGAATAGGACAGAGACCAGGAATAGGACAGAGACCTGGAATAGGACAGAGACCAGGAATAGGACAGAGACCTGGAATAGGACAGACCTGGAATAGGAGGAACACGAGGTGGAGCAGAAATGAGAGGAAGAGGATGAGTAGAAGAAGGTCTGGTATGGTGTCTGATATCGAGGACAGGAACTGGGACAAGAAGGAGACAATGGAGGGACGTCAGCCATCAGGGCGCGTTAAATATTCATACTCCTGAGGAGGCGTCACCATGGCAACCAGAGGAGAAGGAGGAAGACGATGACAAAGTTCATTACGAGGCTACAAGACATCGCTGTGGGATGAGGAAGATGATGATGAGGAAGATGATGATGAGGAAGAGGAGGGGGGAATCAGAGGAAGTCAGCAGGTCTGGTTTGTAGACGGTTCCTGGATTCTGTGGACCGGGTCAGAAAGTCCTCAGAGATCCAAAGATCTAGAGGTGATGAAGGATCATTGGTCACAGCAGGAGATGGACGCACAGATCTATAGACCTACAGCTCAGGATGATGGACTGATCTAAGGACAGATCTATAGACCTACAGCTCAGGATGATGGACTGATCTAAGGACAGATCTATAGACCTACAGCTCAGGATGATGGACTGATCTAAGGACAGATCTATAGACCTACAGCTCAGGATGATGGACTGATCTAAGGACAGATCTATAGACCTACAGCTCAGGATGATGGACTGATCTAAGGACAGATCTATGGGCCTGCAGCTCCGGGATTGATGGACACAGTCTACAGGAGGAGAGTCTGTAAGACCTACAGCTCAGGATGATAGACTGATCTGGTATCTATAGACCCAAGCAAAGTCAGGACATCTCTCCCACGAGTAAGGACAGATTCATAGACCACAGGGATTACGTGGACAGATGCAAGTGACGAGACCGCAGACCCACAGCTCAGGGTGATGGACTGAATGCAAGGATCAGACCTATAGACCTACCAAGCAGCTCAGGATGATGGGACTGATCTAAGGACAGATCTATAGACCTACAGCTCACAGGATGATGGACTGATCTAGGACAGATCTATAGACCTACAGCTCAGGATGATGGGGACTGATACCCCAAGGACAACAGATCTATAGACCTACAGCTCCAGGATGATGGACTGATCTAAGGACAGATCTATAGACCTACAGCTCAGGATGATGGACTGATCTAAGGACAGATCTATAGACCTACAGCTCAGGATGATGGACAGATCTAAGGACAGATCTATAGACCTACAGCTCAGGATGATGGACTGATCTAAGGACAGATCTATAGACCTACAGCTCAGGATGATGGACTGATCCAAGGACAGATCTATAGACCCAAGCAGCTATAGACCTACAGATCTTAGCTCAGGATGATGGACTGATCTAAGGACAGATCTATAGACCTACAGCTCAGGATGATAGACTGATCTAAGGACAGATCTATAGACCTACAGCTCAGGATGATGGACTGATCTAAGGACAGATCCATAGACCCACAGCTCAGGATGATAGACTGATCTAACAGATCTCCTACAGCTCAGGATGATGATCTGAGGAGACTATAGACCTACAGCTCAGGGATGATGGACTGATCTCTCCAAGGACAGATCTATAGACCTACAGCTCAGGATGATGATGGACTGATCTAAGGACAGATCTATAGACCTACAGCTCAGGATGATGGACTGATCTAAGGACAGATCTATAGACCTACAGCTCAGGATGATGGACTGATCTAAGGACAGATCTATAGACCTACAGCTCAGGATGATAAGGAGGCTGATAAGGACTGAATCTATATGACCTACAGCTCAGGATGATGGACTGATCTAGGATCTATAGACCTACAGCTCAGGATGATAGACTGATCTAAGGACAGATCTATAGACCTACTCAGGATGATAGACTGATCAGGATCTATAGATAGCTCAGGATGACTGGGCTGATCTAAGGACAGATCTATAGACCTACAGCTCAGGATGATGGACTGATCTAAGGACAGATCTATAGACCTACAGCTCAGGATGATGGACTGATCTAAGGACAGATCTATAGACCTACAGCTCAGGATGATAGACTGATCTAAGGACAGATCTATAGACCTACAGCTCAGGATGATGGACTGATCTAAGGACAGATCTATAGATGCTCAGGACTGATCTAAGGACGAATCTATAGACCTACAGCTCGGGATGATAGACTGATCTAAGGACAGATCTATAGACCTGCAGCTCAGGATGATGGACTGATCTAAGGACAGATCTATGGACCTACAGCTCAGGATGATGGACTGATCTAAGGACAGATCTACAGACCCCACAGGCTCAGGATGATGGACTGATCTAAGGACAGATCTATAGACCTGCCTACAGCTCAGGATGATGGACTGATCTGAGGACGAGATCTATAGACCTACAGCCCACGATAGACTGAGTCTGGGGACACAGTATCTATAGACCTACAGCTCTGGATGATGGACTGATCTGAGGACAGATCTATAGACCTACAGCTCAGGATGATAGACTGATCTAAGGACAGATCTATACACCTACAGCTCAGGATGATGGACTGATCCCACAGGACAGGATCTATAGGGCCTACAGCTGGAGGATGAGTAGGACACGGAGTCCCTAAGGACAGATCTATATTTCTACAGCTCAGGATGAGGCCAGACTGATCACGAGGACAGATCTATAGACCTACAGCTCAGGATGATAGGACTTGGAGTCTAACGCACAGATCTATAGACCTACACAGCTCAGGATGATGAGACTTGATCTGAGGACAGGAATATAGACCTACACAGCTCAGGATGATAGACTGATCTGAGGACAGATCTATAGACCTGCTGTGCTCAGGATGATAGACTGATCTTAAGGACAGATCTATAGACCTACAGCTCAGGATGCGATAGACTGGACCTGAGGACAGATCTAAGGATAGACCTACAGCTCAGGATGATGGACTGATCTAAGGACAGATCTATAGACCTACAGCCGATGATGGACTGACCTCGAGGACTGATATCTATAGACCACAGCTCAGGATGACAGACCCAAGGACACAGACCCAGACCCACAGCTCAGGGAGCTTGATAGACTGATCTAAGGACAGATCTATAGACCTACAGCTCAGGATGATGGACTGATCTAAGGACAGATCTATAGACCTATAGCTCAGGATGATAGACTGATCTAAGGACAGATCTATAGACCTATAGCTCCAGGATGATGGACTGATCTAAGGACAGATCTATAGACCTATAGCTCAGGATGATAGACTGATCTAAGGACAGAATCTCACTAGACCTGCAGCTCAGGATGATGGACTGATCTAAGGACAGATCTGCTAGAGCCTACAGCTCCAGGATGATAGGGCTGATCAGGACAGATCCCATGAGAACCTGCAGCTCAGGATGATGGACTGATCTGAGGACAGATCTATAGACCTACAGCTCAGGATGATAGACTGATCTGAGGACAGATCTATAGACCTATAGCTCAGGATGATGGACTGATCTAAGGACAGATCTATAGACTGAATCAAACCGAACATTTCTGTCAGATGGAAGCTTGATCTGGTATCTGAGCCGAACCCATAAAACCCAGACGTACCTGAGGACCAACAGGCTCCGCCTCCAGAACCTTCCATTGTAACGTCTCTGTTCTGTTGTGTTTCAGGTCTACGAGCAGGACGACCTGTCGGAGCAGATGGCCAGTCTAGAAGGACTGATGCAGCAGCTGAACGCCATCACTGGCTCCGCCTTCTAACCTGCCGTGGCCTTCAGCCGTGGACCAGACTGGAACCTCCCTGCTAGCCTCTATATCTCCTGCTGTCAGTTTTCCTGGAGTGACTTCTGGATCGTGGCCCGGATTGAAACGGGAATAAAACAGGCAGCAGGAACTCAGCTGCTTCGACTCCATGAACTAGACCTGATCTGAGGTGATTCTCTACCTGCAACCTCCAGCTTCTTCAACCTCAGACAGGAAACCGAAAAAAAAAATCCAATGCCCAGAGGCTGACGAGCAGGAGGGAGAGAATATCAGCAAAATAGACAAAGATCCTCCTCTTTCTCCTATCTGTGGTATTTATGAGCGTCGTCCTCCACAGCTACGGCGGGAGGTGATGCATCACTCGGTTTTTTATCTTTGTGCATTCACAGGATGTGGATTTAGTTTGAATTCCTACATTTAGGAAAAAACGGAACATTTTCAGCCACCAAAGTTTCACTGGAACCTTATCTTTCTCGTGGACCTACTGCTGCCCATCATTGTTCGTGTGTTTTCCTTCTTCGTTTACTTGTTGTCTTCTAAAAAAGGAAAACTATCTGCTGAATGAGCCGTCGCCCTGGCAACGCGTGTAGCCCCTCCTTTTCCCTGACGATGGGAATTAGGAAACAAAAGTTCTCCTGAACTCTTTCCAGATCCTCATGGTCTGCTTCTGTTTCAGCCCAGAAAAACAAACATCTTTTCCAGCGGAAGTTGTGTTGCTGCCAAATTGTCACCTTGAAAGCTTCTGGTGAATCTTTATTTTTGTTTCTTTCTGTCTGAATGAACGAACAGATGGAGGAAAAAAGGAACCAAAATCCAAACAGTTTAACTTTAGAGTGACCAGACAGGGACCAGACGGAGATCAGGGATCAAATTCACAGCTGTGTTCAAAATGGCCGCCGCTCAAGGTTTAGCTGTTAAACACGGAAACATTTAATAGTTTAAAATCTGTCTAATGCTGCCTTCATGTGGTAAAAATCATCCTTTGGAAAGTTAAAGTTAGAAATCATCATTTTGCCGATATATTGTGAGTCTTTCTTGTCCTAGTTTTGATTTTTAACCAAAAGATTTTTATCTAAAATTATGAGGGAAATAGGTTCACACCTGATCCGCCACTCTGGCAGACGGCGCCATGCAGCCTTCTGCTGCGCGGCGCCGTCTGTAGTTCAAGCAGTCAGAGTGGAAGACATGGACGACTCAAACTCCAAAAAACATGGATGCAAAAATAAATAAATGATCAATACCTTCTGATGGACGTTTGCAGCGCTTGCTTTCTTATCTATACACTAAAGTTTGATAGCTGGGAAAAATATCGCGATACTTGTTGATATTTCAGTATCGTGATAATATCGTACCGTGACCCAAGTATCGTGACACCCATCCCAATACTCCGCCCTAATGCTGGCGCCTCTACATCAGTCACATGACCAAACCCAGCTGTGACATCAGCGTCGTCAAACGTCTTCAGGCGTGTTTATAGAAACACTACTTCACGCATTGCTAAGCTCTATGAAAGCATCGTTAAAACGTGATTAAAATGGTCTATTGCAGGAATGGCTTCGGATCGGGAAAAGGAATGTTTAATTATCCGAAGGACCCAGTTTGGCGTTAAATTTCTGTCCTAAAATTAAATAAATTAGACAAAAATCATCCAGAGAATCTGTGGCGTCCAAACCGATACGGCAAACGATGTTTGGATCACTTTATGGCATCGATCCTGCTCTCACAGGTCGCCGCTCTCCGCAGTGCTGAAAGGTCATCTTAGCAACTTATGTTTCATCAGAGTTCTCAGCTTTCCAGTAGAAATTCCAACATCACTGCGTGTTCATGTGCAGCTTTGATCTAGTATTTTATTTCTCATATTTACGATCCCACATGAAGGCAGCATGAAAGACCATGTAGCATTAGCCACCAAAGCGTTCTATGCTAACCCCGACAGCGCAGAGCAAACCGATTAAACCCTCTGATTCTACTAAACTATGTCATACGGAGCCCCCTGGGTGTCAGGGGAAAAAATAATAAAAAAGCAGGTGGAAATCCGTGGGAACGGAGCAGCTGTGTGCGCACGGATTGCAAAGTTTATTGATCCTAGCGCACGGATCAATAAACCAAAACCACAGTTTCTCAATCTGATATTTCTCTGATATAAAAAAAACTCACTGGATAGTTTTTATAGTTATTAGCCAGCTAGTTAGCTTCCACAGTTCTCTACATGCTTCAGAATGCTAGTAGATGCTAAAATATATGTCACTATGCTAAATCTTAGCACTGGCATGTTAACATTTTTTCTTATTCATTGATTTTCCTGTTAGCCGTTCAACAATTGCGTTTGTGTATAGCAACAAAAACAGCATGCTAACATATAGCTTTGATGTTCAACAATTGATATGATCAGATAGCAAATGGAATAACAACAGCGAGCTAATGGGTGTATCTATGGTTAGCATCTTGCTAAAGGAGAAGAAAACTTCAGCATGCCATTAATATTTGTGCTACAGTTGCATAAA
Source organism: Cyprinodon brontotheroides (assembly GCA_018398635.1). Lineage (NCBI taxonomy): Eukaryota > Metazoa > Chordata > Actinopteri > Cyprinodontiformes > Cyprinodontidae > Cyprinodon > Cyprinodon brontotheroides. Next base: position 8,354,344 of record JAGKQL010000065.1, on the reverse strand, counting down.
GCGTTAACTCGCTAAAGGTATCTACATTATTGTTAGCCTAAAGACATTAGCACACTGACACTTAGCCTCTACAATTGATATTTTATCATATACTTTAGCGTTAGCGGGCTAATGGATGGAGTGATAACTGACAGCAATCAGCAACCACAATATTTCACCAATAACACTAATATTAGCACGCTGATGCTAATGGTAACTATCTCCTAGTGACGGGTCTCGGTGCGTGTCGGTTAGCGATACCAGCGCTGTTTCAAAATGACCGGCGCACTAAACTGTGTTTATTAGCGCATCTGTGAACGAGATGCAAGAAAGGATTCACCCGATTGGACCATTTTCATCTCGTATCTCGCTGTGTCATCCTGTTCTTCTCAGTTTTCACCAAAGTTCTCTGAACTTAATTAAATTCAAAATGAAATTTAGTTTATACGACGGAGTATTAGGGCCAGGCTAGAGAATTTATTTTTATTATGAGAATAAAGTCGTAACATTACCAGAATAAAGTCATCATACCACAACGTGTTTCAGAAAGAAAGCCTGGAGCTCCGACCAGCAGATGATTGAAGAAGGTGCCTCTTTTAAGAGTTGGAATAAAATACGACTTTTTTATTCTCCTAATGTTACGACTTTATTCTCCTAATGTTACGACTTTTATTCTCCTAATGTTACCGACTTTTATTCTTGTAATAATCCGACTTTTATTCTCGTAATATTGCTACCTTTATTTTCCTAATGTTACCTACTTTATTCTCCTAATGTTACGTACGACTTTTTATTCTCGTAATAACTGAAACTTTATTCTCCTAATGTTACGACTTTATTCCCCTAATATTACAACTTTATTCTTGTAATATTCCGACTTTTATCTCGTAATATTAGCGACTTTATTAAGTCCTAATGTTACGCACTTTATTCTCCTAATGTTACGACTTTATTCTTGTAATATTTCTTACTAAATTCTCGAAATATTGCGACTTTATTCTCATAATATTATGACTTTATTCTCGTAATAGAAAAAGAAAATCTCTGGCCTGGCCCTAATAAGTAAATTTTTTTCTTTTTTTTAATGCTAGTCAACAATCGTCCTCATTCACACGTTCACCTAAATGTTTAAATTTTTTATGGATGTCATCTAAAAATATCAAAATATTTTCATATAAAAAAGGATATTAAATAATACAATATAACACTGAACGGCTTAAATTAAAGTATTACCAGGTCATACAGTCAGATGGGCTGCCTGTAGTGACTTTAAACGTCCAGCAGGTGTCAGTATTGAGTGAGTCAGTATCAACGCAGTATCAACGCATCGATAGTTTGGAAAAGTGTCGAAACGCCTCGTCAGCCATCGCTACTATTTCCAAAAACATTACCTTTAAAACAGCTGATATCCTAATGCTAATGCTAAACATGCTAATGGCTAACATGCTAGTGCTAACATGTTGCATCTCCGTTATATTTCTGTTGGAAGTGTCAGGAGTCCGTAAAAAGAGTTTACATTTAGAAAACAGTTAATGAACTTTAGAAATAAAAATCAAAACTGAACTAATAAAGCAAATTAAGCTCAATAAGTTCTGACTGAATTTGACCCAAACAGCAGCCGGTAGATCCTTTGATCTTAGAGGAACAGCCTCTAATTTCATTTAAAGGATCCAAATTCAGATTTAAAGAGGAATGAATTGAAGCTGCAGGTTTTTTATCTTCTGTCAGCAGGTTTGATGATGTGAATCTGATGGTTTCTTTCTGCGCTGATGACGCTGATGCAGACCTCATGGTGCTTTCCCAGCAGGCCGTTTATTTTCACTTTTTCAGATGATCTGGTGAAACTGGTGAACACAAACCCACCAGCTTCACTTTCCTTCAGGAGGTCTGGATTTTATAGAAAAACAACAAAAGATGAACATAATCCTTGGATATATTTTTCCACGCAGTGTCGGTGTGCAGCTCACTTTTCCATGTCAGGTAAAGACACGAGTGCAGAGAAGCACTTTGCTCACAATGAAAGACGATAGTGAGCCTCCATAGTGAATCCAACACATCTGGTTTAACACCACTGGATCGCTCCTTACAACTGGGACGACGGCAACGTTTACTGGGAGAGAACTGGAGGTTCTGGTTTGAGGAGGAGAATCTGGTTGTTTAGGATCTTAATCTGCATCAATGGTTGAAAGAAGGTGGGATTATGGGAGCTAGATTAGGATTAGATGAGCTGGAATCAGTGGCAGAGCGAAGTTTAGAAGGCGGAGTTAGACAGGCGTACACTGTGAAAAATAACCGCGGCGTGCTGATGGCGTCACACTGCTGCAGCAATCCCTCACGTCTGACAGGGAAGACGGCGGGGGCTCCATCAACCAGCCACCATATTGTAATTATCAGACCTTTATCTCTGTGAGGAGAGGAGGAGGCCTGAGGGGGGGGGCATTGATATGCTGGTCGGGTTTCCATGGCGATGTGGGCCACTGAGGAGCGGGCTGCGAATTCATTACTGGACCTGTTTAGGATTCAAGCTCACGGCCGGGGGGGCGTTACGGCGGCGAGGAGGAGTCCTGGGGAGGGAACCTCTCACCGCACCATCAGCGGGACTAAAGGGGGGGAGGCGGGTCATCAGGTGACCCGGCGGGTCATCAGGAGACCCGGCGGGTCACCAGGAGACCCGGCGCCTCGCAGGGCCAGAGGAAATGACCAGCAGAGTGAGGAGCTGAAGTTATTCAACCTGTTCAGGTCAAACTGCTGCATCCAGGTCCATCGATGGGATTTTACATCCATACCTGCTGGTCCCAGTTTGGACCCACCGGTCCCAGTTTAGACCCACTGGTCCCAGTTTGGACCCACTGGCCCCAGTTTGGAGCTGCTGATCTCTGTTTGGACCCACTGGTCCCAGTTTAGACCCACTGGTCCCAGTTTGGACCCACTGGTCCCAGTTTGGACCCACTGGTCCCAGTTTAGACCCACTGGTCCCAGTTTGGACCCACTGGTCCCAGTTTGGACCCACTGGTCCCAGTTTGGAACCACTGGTCCCAGTTTGGACCTACTGGTCTTAGAGGGACAGCGAGTCGCTCAGGCTTCCAGGAGCAGAGCTGCTGCTCCTCTTCATCATCAGAGAAGTTGGTTTAAATGATGAAGATGCCTTCAGAGCAACTCCTCCCAGCAGTTCCTAACCGTGACACGGCGCCACCTGGTGGCTGGAGGGATTTACAGCAGCTGAAGTCCTGCTGTCCTGGTTGGACAGAACGTCTGTTTGCTGGAGGCCAGAAAATCAGGAAGGAGGTCAGATTGTGATGAAGCAGCAGAATCCGGACCGGATTCAGGAATCCGGACCGGATTCAGGAAATGTTTCCTTTCTTGGAGCTAAAATCATTCAGACCTTTAATATCAATGTATTTATTTGATCAGTCGTCTCGTTATCTGTCCTTCATGGGGGGTATTGCTGCAGCGGCTGCCTTTTTTACAGTGTACAGTTCCCCTAGAGTAGAATTGACTTTTTATAATCAAATTTAATATATTATTATTTTATTTCAGTGCTCTTGAACTCGATTATTTATAACCATGTGATATTTCTGCATATGTACATTTAGTTTAGTAAAAAGGACAAAATGGAAAAGAGTTCTGAAGTGTTGCTTCCTCTGTTTTCTTCATCGCCTTAAAAGGTTTCATCGATGGGATTTTTATCATCATCATCGCTGCAGATTGTTTGGGTTCGTTATTAAAACATTTTTCTCGTCATAAACGTGTTTTCTAGATTATTTTGAGCCTGCAGAGGATCATCTATGAAGCAGGACGCGTCTCTGCTGGGAATAAAGAAACTTCTCTGGATCCGTCTGATTCAATCTGGAATAAATCTCTAAAGAAGCTTTTATTTGGCAGTTTCCTCTAAAATAAGGCCCCCAGAACGCTGACTGGGCTAAAACCAGTAACCTTCACACACCTTCATGGTTGCAGGAATTTCACCTGCAACCATGAAGGACAACCATGAGCGTTTCATCCTTTAAGTGGTTTATTTTTGGAGGTGAATCCTGTTTCCTGTTTGAGGCCGGCGGCTCATAAAAAAGAACAATAATAAAGAAAATAAAAAACGATGATTTGCTTCTCATCTCATTTGGGTCGAAGGAGCCGGATCCAAACCGCCAGAACCGCTTCGAACAGGAGGTCTGTGTAATTCAGTGATGATGATGATGATGATGATGATGATGATGATGATGATGATGATGTGGTTCCTCTTCCTTTGGTTTTCTGGGTTTTTATCACACTAGAACAGATCCGTGGTCCTTTTTATAGAAATGTTCTTCAATTGTTCGTTCTTTTTCTTGATAAATAAAGTTTTGATACAAAATCAAAGTTGCTTGTTGAAGACTTGTTGCTGCTGCAGACTGAGGAGAGCAGAGATGTTAACCAATCATTGTTCATCACCTGGATCAGTGCTAACCTGCGTCTCCAGGTTAGAAATCAAAGCTGGAAGGTTTGTTCTGGGATCTGAATATTTGGTAAATTTTAATGAAGGATTTGTTAATCATTTAGTTTTTAATAACCGATATTGTCGTCACGACCTCAGAACCTTGGAGCCAAATATTTAGGCAGAAAGATCCGAACAATTTTTAAACTGAGCGGCTGGTAGTAAGCAGGATTCTGCAGGAATAGAAAACTCAGACTAGAATGTCAAGCTGATCAAGACTAGGAGCAAAAAGTCGCTGACTTGGTTCAGAGGAAGGAGAGGAATCTGGGGGGGGATCAGCCGCCGCTTGCGGCCGTAGCTGCATTCAGAGCTCAGGGGGATGACGAGCTGATCCCAGCCGAGGCCAAGGAGGCACCAGAGTCTGTGAGGGAACATCTAGAGCTGAGGTGGAATCAGAACCAGGTTTACAGACCAGAAGGTCAGAGAGCTGAAGAGGAACCGAAGGAGAATCCAAGCTGAGGTCAGTAACACAGTCCGAGTTCAGATAACCAGCAGGATCCAGGAAATCAGGCCAAAAACTAAACAGAGAGCAGAACTAGGGCAAGGCTAAACCTCACATATCCAGAGGCAGAAACAGGTCAGAATCACAGAAATATTTAGAGTAACTCTCAGCAACCAGCTGGAATAATCTGGCTCTGATGGAAGGCAGACAGGCAGGGTCAGGTGGAAACGATGAGCGTTAACGAGCCGCCGGGCCAATTAGACAGGTGAACAGGAGTAAATGAAACTACCAACCATCAGCGCCAAGATCGTGTTAAACATTTATTTAACTTTTAATTACCTTCCAAAAACCCTCTACAGGTTTATTTCCATTATTCTGAAGCGGTTCAGATCATTTCCTGTTGATTTCTGTTTGTGTTTTTCTTGCTAATGACACATCAGGTCAACAGCTGTCCTCATTGTCTCAGCGTTGGTGTCCTACAGGGCGGCTCTGAGCCCAGAGTTCTACAGCCATGGCGGCACAACAACACCGCCATCCAACCAGTGGATGATTCAACCACTGGTCAGCGATGGCGGCGAGGCGCCCCGCAGACAGGAAGGCAGCCAGCTACCAGCTGCTAACCAGCTAACAGCTGCTAACCAGCTAACAGCTGCTAACTAGCTAGCTAAGAGCTGTTTCTGAGCACAGCATGCTAACGCACTCTTTCTACCGTTATTACCGTCTACAGCCAACATGTCCCCCTCATTCATAAAATGGTTAAATCAGGGACATTTCAGGGGACAGGTGGTTCAAAAGAGGGACATCTGGACACCTTTTACGCGATAACTATGAAGCTTCTTCTGATTGAAACGCTAAGCTAGCAGCTGCTAGCAGTGAGATACACAGAGTTCAGGGTTTGGGTCAAACGAGAATCACTTCTACTGTAGAAGGAGAAAAAGTGGACATTAAATGAATTTTGAAGCTTTGAGCTGTGGGAGGACGGGAGAACAGAAGGACGGGAGGATAGGAGGACGGGAGGACAGGAGGACAGAAGGATGCGGTCTCTGAAGACGGTTTCTAATGTCTTCTGGTCTCCAAGGTTGCAGATGTTCTAGAAAGACGTCAGAGACTCTGAAGTCCCGGCCTTAGCGTTAGACTTCTCCTTTATCTCTACTTTCAGAGTCTAAAGGAACTAGTTAGACTTTATTGGACGTTTGTCTCCAACCAGCACAGATAGAAACATGTGGACTTTCCTAAAGTCTTCAGGCTCTAGTTTGCTCTCATCCTGGGTTTGCTTTGTTCCACTGTAACCTGCTAACTCACAACAGTAAATTCATGCAAATCATTTTTATTTCTATATTTTCCAAACATGAAAATAATTTAATAAGTAAAGAGTTTGATTGAGATGAAAGCTGATAAAAGGTTCTTATACGTCTTGGATGATTTAGTGTTTTATCTGCATGGCAGCCATGTTGGACTTTTCCAGCTCCAGACCTTTGAGTCCAGATGTTCTCAGACCGCAGAGTTCAATTATTTTATCTGATAAAGTCAAAGATCTGCATTGATTTATTGAACGAAGCGTTTGCATGAAAGCAGCCGATGTTTTCTGAAGCAGGAGGTCGTCTGAAACCTGCAGGACTGGTGAGTTAAATCACCTGCAGCATCGTTGGGTTCCAGCTGAGCAGGCGATAAATGCAGGAAGCATGGAGACAAACGGCCTCCGATGGAAACAGAAAGAACCTTTTAAACAGGAACGAACGCCCCAGCATTTCAAAGTGGCCCCTGAGATTAGTGTCACTCAGGTGGATTCAGCGTCTGACCAAAAATATGGAAACCGTCTGAGTGGAAGAAAGGAAAGAGACGCCTGAACGTCCCCTTTTTGTTCTGCTGACTCAGAATCCGACCTTCTGGATGGAAAATGTCGCTTTCAATCTGATTATCAGACTAAATGATGTGAATGGATTCTGAACACTCTGCTAACAAAGAGCAGCGGAGAGCAGCTCATTGTTCCTCAGATTGGATAAAAGGCAGGAGAAGGAGGCCGTCAGCGGCTCTCTGCTGCTTCAGGTAAAGATGAATCTGCTGTTCAGAGCAAACAGGAGCGTCTCTGAGTTCTGCAGTGATGTCGTACAGCGAGCTGCAGTGTCTCCATCCTGAAACGGGAAAAGAGGCAGAGAAGGAACATTTGCTTCCAGTGTTCAGATTCTGAGAAGTCAGCTGCTCTCAGATCTCCAAACACTCCAGGACTTTGGATCAGGAAGCGTCCTGCTGTGAAAAGTACTACAAAGGTTGCATAATCTTTGTCACAAAATAGTCTTTAGATTTACTTCCTGCTGAGCGTTGATGTCTGATGGCTACCAGGAAGATCTATCTTTATGTTCTTTATGCAGGAAGGAAAATAATCCTGGAGGGAAACCAGGTGGAGGCTGCAGAGCAGAACCACCTCAGAAACGGAGATACAGTGGATGGTTTACGGGTTAAAAGGGCCTAGTCAAAGTCTAGACCCATGTCTACCTGAGAGTCTACAGTTAGGCCTGGTTTAAGCTGCATTTGATCCAGTTGATCAGAATATTATTTTTAGAAAGACTTGAATATTTTGTTGGAATTAAAGGAACAGCACTAGACTGGTTTAAAATCTGATCTATCTGATCGATTTCAGTTTGTTCATGTTAATGATAGATCTTCAACATGCTCAAAGGTTACCTGTGGAGTACCACAGGGATCAGAGCTAGGACCTCAATTCTCTTTACTTTATACATGCTCCCAATCGGTAGAGTTATTAGATCGGCAGCATGGGATTAATTTCCACTGTTATGAGCTGATGATACCCAGCTATATCTGTCTATAATCCAGATCATGAAGTTAACCCATTACATAGATTACAGGCATGTCTGAAGACACAGAAAAACCTGGATGACTCTTAACTTTCTGCTTCTGAATGCAGACAAAACAGAAGTTATAGTCTTTGGACCAGAGTCTCTGAAAAAGAAGCTGATTAGCCAGTCACTTCATTTTGGATGTGGATTAAACTGATTCCAGATAATAAAGTAAAAAATCTTGGTGTTATTTTTACTGATCAGGACCTGTCATTTAAATCCCAGATCAAAAGAGGTTTCTAAATTTCCTTCTTTCATCTGAGGAATATTGCTAAAATTAGAAATCTCCTGTCCAGGGTGATGCTGAGAAACTAGTCCATGCATTTGTTACTTCAAGGCTGGACTATTGTAATTCTTTACTATCAGGAAGTCCACAAACTGTAGTTAAAAGCCTTCAGCTGATCCAAAATGCTGCAGCCAGAGTTCTGATGAAAATGAAAAGAGAGATCATATCTCGCCTATCCTGGCTTCTCTTCATTGGCTTCCTGTTAAATCCAGAATAAATTTAAAATCCTCCTTCTCACATATAAAGCCTTAAATGGCCAAGCTCCATCTGATATCAGAGATCTGATTGTTCCTTATGTTCCTAACAGAGCACTTCGCTCTCAATCTGCAGGTTTACTAGTGGCTTCACAGTTTGTTTTTTTTTCCCCTAAAAGGTAAACGGCTAATGAGCTAGCTGGAACTGGTCTGGAAGGAAAAGTTTGTGGGTTAGGGACAGGTATGCTCAGGTAACGGTTAATGTTAGTTATGTACTGGTAATGGTTAAGGTTAGTTATGTACTGGTAATGGTTAATGTTAGTTATGTACTGGTAATGGTTAAGGTTAGTTATGTACTGGTAATGGTTAATGTTAGTTATGTACTGGTAATGGTTAAGGTTAGTTATGTACTGGTAATGGTTAAGGTTAGTTATGTACTGGTAATGGTTAATGTTAGTTATGTACTGGTAATGGTTAAGGTTAGTTATGTACTGGTAATGGTTAATGTTAGTTATGTACTGGTAATGGTTAAGGTTAGTTATGTACTGGTAATGGTTAAGGTTATTGCCAAGGTCAGGGCATATTAAGGATTAAAAAGTCAACACATGGTCCTCACTACATATAGCTAAACCAGAATGTGTGTACCTCTGACTGGGTCTCATGCTGAGATCTAAACTGGTGCATGTGGCTTCAGTCCAGGCCTTTCCCATTATGCTCTGCGGGGGTCCGTTTATCATCTGGATTCAGGTCAAGCAGCAGGGAGCGGAATGGAAACGCCGGATCCGACAGTCGATACGGTTCATTGATGCGGTCTGCCAGGAGTTCAGCTCTTCAGTCCATCACATTCTGTCACAGACACAGTTTCACATCATTGCTCAATTTAAAAACTGGGTTATTTCTGTCAGAGCCCCACAGAGGGACGTTCCAGCTTCAGGTATTATGATGCAGCATAAACAACCATCGAACAAATACTGAAACTATCCAACAGATAAACCCCAGAATTTGCTCTACAGAAAGTTTCTACTGGCTGAAAAAAAGCAACAGAAATAAATACTTTAGAAGAACGTCTCAGGAAGTTCTAGATCTAGATCAGGAAGTTCTAGATCAGGAGTTAGCAACCCATCTGCTGAAAGAGACAGACTGGACCAGAAAAAATAAACAACAGTCTGTCTGCAGCTGCAAGAATGTGAAAGTCTTCCAGGAGAAATGATTACTGGACGATAAATGAAGACAAAATACTGGAATATTTTATGGGATCTAAACTAGAAGAATCTGAGCAGTTTGAGAAACGTGAAAAGTCTGAACTTCTTGCAGTGAATTAAAATGTTAATTAAAGATCTTTATTTTTCTTTCTAATAAATACTTTCTAATTGAAGCTCAAGATTAAAATCAATTCCTAGAAACAAAGATTAATTCAGAAAGAGTTTTATTGTTTTCATTTCCGTCTGTTTTTCTCTGTTATCTTCAGAGTTTGATCAGATTTATCTCCTGTTATAATGTGAACTAATAAAAATAATTTAACCAAAGCCCAAAGAAAAGTATGTCACAGAAATCCCTGATCTTAACGAGCAGCAAGTGTTTGTTTCTGCTTCTAATTAGCAGTTGATGCTGCGCAGCTGAATCAGCTGAGGCTCTATTTAAGCCTCAGGTGCTGCTTTGCTTTCAGTTGAAGCAGCAAACATGCGGCGTCTTCCTGTCCTGCTCCTGTGTTTGGTCGGCTTGGTGTTTAAAGGTGAGAAATAGATTCATGAAAGAAGAAAGTTTTAATCTATTTTAGAAGAGTTTTGTTGGACGTTTCTTTTGTTGAGTGTTTAAGCTGATTGTCTGATGCAAGTATGACTGTTTAACTGTCTAACAGGATCCTGCCTACCAGTGAATCCAAACATGGGTCCTGATCAGCATGGAGGTAAGCTGCCCTTTAACAGAAACCTTACTTTGTTTGTTCCTGATGCTAACGAGATCTCTGTGCTCTGTAGTGTCTGAAAATGACATTTCTATGAAAAAGGCCATCATGCTTCTCCAGTCACTGGATTCCATGTTGAAGCATAATGCTAGAGAAGGTGAAATAGAACTTTGCTGAAATCGTTAGAGCTAAAAATCCAGAGAATGTTGACCTGACTGAAAATAATTTGTCTCTTAGTGCAACTGGAAACCAATGAAGTAGAAAACTACTTCAGCGACGCCGCCGGCTCCCCAGTGTCCAAAGCGGCGCCGCGGCTCCCTAGCCCCACAACGCGGTCAAATTAAAATTGATTTAATTCTCTCACCAAATGGGAACTGGCTTTTCTTTTTAGACCCAGGAGCAGATAATGAACTGCTGGCACTTGGTTTCCAGCTATAGTTGTCCAGAGTGCTGCAGTATTTCTGGTAAACTGTAGGGGGATGCAACATTGGGCCGGATGCAGGACTTTGCCCTGCAGCTGGAGGGTTGTCTGTCCAAGCCCAGGCTCCTGCTTTCAGTACAGTGTCCCTGGGCAAGACACTTCACCTGCATTGCCTAGTGCTGGTGATCAGAGGGGTAGTGGTGCCAGTGTACGGCAGCCTGGCTTGTTAGTGAACCCCAGGACAGCTGTGGCTACAACCTAGCTCACCATCAGTGTGAGTAAATGTACTGTAAAGCACTTTGGCTAAGTCCTGACTTGAAAATGCAGTATACAAGTACAGATCATAACAGTTTGTTCCACCTTCTGCTGTTGCCAACACTGCATGTGAAATCAGTTCCATTGTTTTGCGAAGCTACAGACTAACAGCCAAATGCATCTGTGGTAATGGAGTTTATAACAGTCTTACTTTCTGCTACACTGCCTACGTTCCAAACATTTGTCAGCTGCTTCACTAGAGAAAAAAAAAAGTTGGACTTGTTTTATGCAAATGTCAAAGACTTCTACATCTTTGGCAGACCAGGAAGTAGAGTCGTAGTTTAACAGACCTCTCTGCAGATCCAGTGTCTTGCCCACGACCAAAATTGGAAAAGATTCCCAAAGGAGTAAATCATGAAATGAAAATGACACCAATTTTTACATGAGTTTTCGGAGTTCCCCTCTGATTTGGTTTTAAATATTGACATGATCAAAGTGGGGGATTTTAACATCCATGCTGACATTAAAGGCGATAGCTTAAGTGCAGCATTTAATGCCGTCTTAGACGCCATTGGCTTTGCTCAAAATGTGGATAGTCCCACACATTCTCATCTTCATACACTGTCCAGTCATTGAAGCTTGTCTCACAGTGGTTTTTTGAAAATGGCCAGAAGTCGGAACAGAAAAGCATGAGATTTGCTGTCGCCATATGCTGTGGCTACCCAACAGCAGCGACTAAAAAAAGATGGCGCGGGCGACGCGCAATGGAGTTACGTGACCAATGGAGTGAAAAGCAGCGATTATCTATCTGAACAGTCTGTTAACTGAGTTCACTAACGTTCACTATATAGTCCCTCTATGTAGTGATGGAGGGATTTAGGGCGGATGGTTGGTCAGTCAGCTAGTATGAACTATGAGAACAGCAACTTTTAAACAGAGCATTTAGAAGGAGAAATGGGATTGAGAACGCTCTTGCAAAGAGTGGAGAGGGCGGGTCTTTGAAAAAAGTCCTCCACAGTACCTTTAATATAAAAAAGGAATTCTGATGTGTTTGCAGTACTGTATCGATCTCTGATGGGTTGACTTTATTCCAACGTTGTTTTATTCTCTCACACTTGTGACTCCAGAGCACCTAACCTTTATAGACATGAACTTAAAACAGCAGATATGTTATTAATGTCAAAGAGATAATGGAAGCTGTTCCATGGCAGTGAGTGAACTAGTCTGACAGATCTTGAGCCGATAAAAGAGGAAATGTTCAGGAGTCGTTCCTGACGGCTATAGGAACACCTCAGACCCGAATGCATGAAATAAGGAAACATTGAAAAGTTTGACATCTTCAAGGTTCTCTTAACCTGCTCTGGTATTTATCACTCTCTTCTCAAAGAGCAGCGGTTTCCCTCTTTGGTTCTCATTAAATATCGAGCCACATCATCACCCTTCACATGTCAATCTGAGTGTGTCTGAGAGACCAGTCATAATCCATTAGCATGCTGGCACAGTGGCTGTCACTCCATGGGAATCCTTCCCAAACTGGTTTCATGCCTCATTATCAACCTGTGACCTCCAACTCAACAACCGTCCTCAGAGAAAATCATTTTATCCCAAACAGTGTTTGATGCTCTTCATGCACTGATGATACCAAGTGGATTTCAGTCGAACCCAAAATGAGAAACAAAGACTAGAAAGTTCTCAGGTCTCAGTGATGTGGATGTTACTGTTAATGCTCGGCTCACAATTTTCCCTGGTGATAAACCTTAGCATTAAAAACAGGGATGTTTGCTTAGTTGCTCGATGAGTAGAGAGGTAGGAGGAGGTAGGAGGACAGCCCCATCCGGTGGGAGATTACAGACCAGACAGACGTTTCTCCTTGGATCAACCTTTATTACTCCTCATCCAAAATAACAGGTTATCCTGAGCTATCTCTTGCTATAACCTTAGACTGCTGGAGGACATAGGGACACCTTTTTTCTCTCTATTCTGTTCTTCTTTATTGTCCCAAACCTCAAACTTTATGTTCTTTCTTTTTCTCACCATCGAAGCTTCATTTTAATTAAATTTGATATAAAAATACTTGATTTATTCCAAAGGGGTTGCAGTAACTCCGTTTTTAGTCTTTGACTGAAGACAATTTGTTGGTCTTTAACATTCTGAACATAACTTTCACGTAATGAAGAATTCTTCCAGAGGAGATTCTTTATCAGCTGGTTGAGCTTTTTATTTTTAAATCATTCGCTCTGAGGCTGTTTCCCCAGCAGATCATGGAGATCACATTCTCTGCAGCAGCCTGATAGAAGATCTGCAGCATTTAGCTGCAAAACTGAAGGACCTATTTAAGACCGCCTTTTGAAGCCGTCTCCGATAACGGGTTCGATCACGTGACCGGTGATCACTGCTGAGTGTGAGTTTCTGCAACTGGTGTGAGGAGGAACACGCCAAACTGCTGTAACTCCGATTGCTTTCATCATCAGTTAATCCTGAAAGTTCCAAGAAATTAAGGCTTGAGTTATTTTACTCTTTCATTTAATCATCTTATTTAAATTATTTATTTGCGTTCTGTTTTATTAATTGTTTCCATTAATTATCTATGAGCTTTACGCCGAAGCACCGACTTCTCAATAATTCATTGAACTTTATCTCACATTGGAGAAATTCCCTCTCTGCATTTAACCCCTGGGGGAGCAGTGGGCTGTCATTGTGCGGCGTCCGGGGAGCAGAGTGGGGTTAAGGGTCTTGCTCAGAGACCCAGAGTGGCAGTCTGTGGGAGCGGGACTCTAACTCAGAGCATCTGGATTCATAGCTCTACGCCCTACCCACTGGGTCACCACTCCCCCTTTTTTTCCTTTGTCCAAGTAAAGCACTTTGTTCTACAGGAATAAACTTGCCTGATTAATTCATTTAAATAGATTTTTATTTTTTTTGTAAACTTCCGTTTCTAAATCAGTGACATTAATAATGAAAGTTTTTCTAGATGTACCTGCTGCCTTCCTTTACTGATCATTCCTCTGCTTGTCTGGAAAATCCCAGAATATTCAGGATTGAATTGGCTGCGGGTGATTGACAGGTGGGCCAGCCAATGAGGAGGCAGCTCTGATGTTCAACAGCTGGTTTGATGTGATGAAAGCCTGAACTGCTGCAGTGATGGATCGTAGAGACTGACAGAGAGACGCAGTTAGCTCTGTAGCACCGAGCTGCATTTAGGCCTGAAAACAGGAGAAGGACATGAATAATTCATTCATGGGGGGGGGGGGTCATTCAGTGTGTGTGTCTGTGTGTGTGTGGGGGGGGTTAATCCCTTCAGTTTTGCTGCTGATTTTCTTTGTCAAGCGTGAGAGAGTAATTAATCAGATCTGAAATGAGATTCTGGAATTAAAAATGGGGTGGGGGGGTGGGGGGGCGTCTAGCCTTAATAAACTCTGACAAGCAAATTATATCAGCTTCCTCCTCCTCCTCCTCTATTTCCATCGTCTCCCTCCACAGTGTTTATCGTCTCGTCTCTCAGCTCACAGACCGAAGGTGTTCCTCCTCATTCTGACCACTTCCTGTTCCTCTGCAGAGGCCATCTTACACCTGAGCAGCTCTCAGTGCAGACCTTCATCTGCTGCACTGGACCAATCAGGAACTGAAGAGTCAGTGTTTGAATTCCTGGGCTGCATCCTCCAACGACGCGGTCTACCTGGACTGGATCCTTTCAAGTCCGTGAAAATAAGACCAGAAGAGTTTTGGCTGTAAATTCAAACAGGTCTAAACTTTGGCGGCTTTTACCGCCATACGCTCTGTCGCTTAGCAACCGGACAGCTGACACACAAAGCAGGAAAAGAATGAATACTGAACTTCTCAAAACTGTTTATTTATTTTTTATTTTTTTTATAAAGTGAACAAAGACTGATGAGAATACAGAGTGAATAAAGGTTCCAACCAGCAGGAACAGATAAATTCAAATGTAATGATAGAAACCTTAGTCAGTTAAATAACCTGCTGCTGTCATTCTGCACATCTCTGATGTTGCTGCTATTTTCAAATTACTGTAAAAATGTCCATAGCTGCATATTGGTTATTTATTCTACAGTTTTATATTGTTAAAACACTTTACAGTATTTTATTGTTTATATTTTAACTCTTCCCTATTATGTTATTCTTATACATTTTTCTAAGGTCCTCATTTGTGTGACCATTTTCAATAATCTTTCTGCTGCTGGAAATTTTCCCATTGTGGGAAAATAAAGAGATTTTCTATTCTATTCTATAAAAGGGGTAGAAAGATATAAGTACATCTAAACAATGTATGTATAAAGAATATATAGTTAAGCAAATTGTGTAAATTAGCAATAAAAGATTTAACTCCTATCAGATTTATAGTCCCCACCCTGCAGATATATTAGAATCTGTCCTTAAATTCCAGCCAAACCCATTTCCACAGTAACAGATTAAAACCTTTAGATAAACCAAACATTACCGCCACATATCTGACTCTATAACCATTAAAACAACTATTTTCATTAATCTCAGACGGAACTATTTACAGACTGGATTATATTAAACTGAACTTCCAATTTTCACCACTGTTCGGCGCCAAGTAACCTTTCCTCTGATCACAGCTTGCTTGGTCTCGCAATGAATCCTGGGTAAACCAAGGATACCGAGGATACATCAGACCCGTCCTTCAAATCAGGCAAAAAGAAGGACGCATTTAAAAGTCGCACAACGAGGACTCTTGAGCCGTTTCTCAATTCACTAGAACACGAGTACGGACTTGTGTCCTTTCCAAGTCTGTTCTTGAGAAGAACCCATGAAAGTGTGGACTTGGTGAGAACGGGAGCACGCAGCATAGATATGGGTCAATTAGAACAGAGGTGTACTGATGACATCACCATTCGCTCAGCTCGTCTAGAGCTGCATATCACCTCCTGTTATTAATCGTCTCTAAAACACGAGAACGCTCAAGATCGCATACTGAGAAACGGGCCGTTGCTCAATATGCGATCTTGAGGGTTCTCTTGTGCTCGTGAGACGTCATCAGCCTCAGCCCGAGCACTGTTCCAAACGCTGAGAACGCAAGATAGAGAACGTGCCAAATCCCCGGATGTTGTTCTGGCCCCGCCCTCTTTACCCAGCATGCATCAGAGCAGACTTGTCCGTTCTTGAGATTGACAGCTGTCCCAGCATGCACTGCGGCAGCAGCAGCTTCTAATGGAGCGCTCCATTGAAAGTTAAACATTCTCTTTTCTGTTGCTGTTGTTCGATAGAAGTACGTTTTAAGATTATTTGAGGCGAGAATATTAAACTTTAAAGCGTCACTATATGGGAACATTTACAGATTTTAGTCGCGTAATTTAAAAAAGAGTTACAGAAAGAGGCTAATGGCAGTCAGGGCCTACTTGCGTCTGCTGAGGTGGCGAGCTAACGTTAGCTAGATACCGCAGTGGCAAAACTAGCGTTAGCTGCGTCTGCAAGTGGCAAAGGCGCGTTAGCCCGTCTACAGCGACAGAATAGCGTTAACATACGCGCGAGTGGCAGGAGCTAGCGCGTTAGCTCGTCTGCAGTGGCAAAAGGCGGCTAGCGATTAACCCGTCTGCGTGGCCAGGGCTAGCGTTACATATAATATGCGTTAATATCTGCAGCGCCAGGGCTAATGTTAGCCGTCTGCACAGCAGCCAGGGCTAGCGTTAGCCGGTCTGCACGCCCGGGAAGCTAGCGTTAGCCCGTCTGCAGCAGCCAGGGCTAATGTTAGCTTGTCGTCTGCAGCAGCCTAACGTTAGCCGATGCGTAGGGCTAATGTTAACCCGTCTGTAGCAGCCCTCTCTCTGCATGCGCATGTGCAAAGGCGTACTGCTGGCTCTGATGGAGTTTTTTTATTTGGCAAAATGTTCAATTGATACGGTTGTGTTTATCTGACTGTGTTCATTATTATTTCTCCACACAAAAATAAAGTCATAATTTGTGGCCAATAGAGGGCTACAATAATACCAGGAGAGAGAAATGAAACTCAGATTTAGCTTTGGAATGTTGATGATGTCATCAGTATGTACGCTTCTGTTTCAATTGATCCAGATTATTCTCGTTCTCTATTCTCGAGTCCAGACTTTCCTGGGTTCTGATCAAGAACTGACTTGGTGGCTGTAGTCAATGCGTGTGGTGTGTCCTGAGTCAACCGAACCTCCAGTGGCAGGGAGGTAGTCATAACCCCATGGTGGAGCAGTATATGTGCTTAAAAAGCATGAAATTATTTGTATTTATTTTTAAGACTATGTTTGATATGGGATTAAAATGATGGGCTGTGTATAAGATATAAACTAATGATTCATTATTTTAATATTTCATAAAAAACTAGGCTACTCCCCCAGAAGCTTCCGCCACCTCACATCCATTTAGGCATGGCTAGCAATAGGCAGCAGAAACGTATTTCTGACTATTTCGAGGTAAGAAATGGTTTTAATTCCCCTATACTGCCGCATTTAGCGTTATTTATGTGCCTATTCGTCTTAGTCCTGTGGCTGAAGAAGTCTACGCTAGAATAAGGCTGCATATCACTAAATTTTATGTCTGTAGCCTATTAAGCTATTTAGTAATAAAATATGAAATTAGTTAATTTTTTTTTTATGTGTTTTTTTTTGTTTCAGATATGAAATCATTCCCCATATCCATAGTCGAATGGACTTTCCAGACGTTCAATGCTCAGTTTAGGCTATATTAAGGCCATGTTTTATTCAAGTATTCCTGATCCTGTTGATTGGGAGCTGTTGTTTGTTTTGAATGATTAAAAGAGAAGAAATAAAGTTTAAAATGTTCATGCTTTGTTCCGATGCATTTTAAATGGCAGTTTTTGGCGACAAATGTAGGCCTACAATATTAGTGTTAAACGTCAGCCACAGCCCCAACATAATGACGCCATGTGTTTTCAACCCAGCCATCAGCCCCCTCGCTTGAAATACCCAGCCGCCGCTTCTGCAGACCTCGGCCGCTGCCGCTTATGATCATCGTAGCCTTCGACCTGGCCTTCTGAGTGGACGCGAGCCCATGAATTCGAACAGAGTCAATGAGTCGACAGTAATCAGCTGGTTTTCCTTAGACAGGAAACTTTGAAATCAACTTTTCGACTGGATGATCTGGTGAATTGAACTGGGAAGTGACCTGAGATGACATGATGTGAATTGGAGCTATAGGAAATAAAACTGAATAGAATTGAATTGGAAAGAGGAGACGTTTGCTGTAATGTTTGTAGAAGTCTGATTCTCTCTCTGATACCTTTTTAGAAAATGATCCATTATTGCTGCAGCTTTGTGTTTCCTGGCTGTTTGGACTGAAGGAAGGTGGGCTGAGATCCTGGCTGTGTGGACAGGGTCTTAATGAGAGTCCGGATGCCTCCAGACTCCAGGTCAGGAGCTAAAGGCTGTGACATCGCTGCCCCCTGCTGACCACATCTCACTGCTGCAGCTACAGGCTGCTTTAAATCTCAGAGTGTTTGCTGGAGGAAGGGAAGAAATGCCTCAAAGGATCACATTGGAGATGCTGAGATTTTCAGCTTCCAAACTGATGTGAAGGCTTGTCGTCTGGTTCTCCTTCCATGGAAATTGGAAATATCTGTGTTGGCAGCAAAATGTGAGCAAACCTTCCAGCCCCAGAAACAGTCAGATAAAAACCTTCATTCTTAATGAGGTCCTGAGGGTTTAGAGTAGCAGATAAAAGTTAGGAGGACTGTCTGCCCAAAAATCCGCTTTCCTTTTCCGCAGCTTTGCTTCCAAACATGAAACTTTTAGAAATCGAAGGTTCTCTGAGTTAACAGGTCGCCAGAAAGATCCTCATTTTCCAGCTTTTTCTCCAGCAGGTCTGAACTTTTTCAGAATAACAAAAACTATCAGGAAAATTCAGACGCAGAAACTTAAACAGGCAGAAAAAACCTTAAGGATCCTGAAGTTCCTGGAGTCCATCTGCTTGGAAACAGAAACGAAACATTTGAGTTTCCACCTGTGATTCCTTTCATCTTTTACTTGATAACAGTTTTAGTTTCAGCAGGAAACTTTCCATCAGAACCACAAAGATCCCAAGTTCCCCACGGCTCCACCTTAGGGCCCCTCCATGCTCCCCTGACTCACATCTGAATAAACATCAGTTACCATAGCGACGCAGACCACACCCAGCTGGTCATCTCCGTGTCACCAGATGACTCTGAACCCATTCCAGATAAATGCAGAGAAGGAACCAAAGGATGAACTAAAATGTTCTTCAGCTGAATCCCAGTTTCTGGACCAAAGGAAGAACGTTTCAACGTTAGCATCCAGCTTCAGCCAACTTTTCTTTTTTCTCTCATGCAGAAGTTTAAACTATTTTTCCATTTTAATGTTTTACAGGAACCAACTGGTTCAGACTATGAGAAAGAAAAATAAAGGATAAAATCCTGAGTGTGAAACTATTTCTGCCTGGTTTTGTCTCTCAGCTGTCCGAAGCTAACACTTTAGCCGTAAACTGTCTCTCCTGCTGGTTCCTGCTGATGCCTCCGATCAATAAGGACCCTTCAGAGATGATCAGGATGTTTCCTGCTGGATCATTGCTGTGTTTGTCAGACGCTGAACATCTCCAGGTCTTTGTTCACCATCAGAACATGGAGGGACCGCCTGCCAGAGGTGAAGAGGCTGCTCCGCTCAGAGGAGACCACACTGAGCTAAAACACCATTCTGAAACATGGTGGTGGCAGAATCATCCTGAGGGCTTTCCTCCTTCAGCAGGATGGTACAGAGTCCATGAGGAGACGGATGGAGCTAAATCCTGGGAAGAAGAAGAAACCCTTTAAGCCTGCAGGACGATCAGGATCAGCTTCCATCAGAAGTCCAGCACAGGTTCCCCTCACCATCCTCTCTGAGGCTCCATCAGGGTGTTTCCATCCATCATCAGAGCTGCAGCTGGACGCCTGCAGGGCGACACTTTCTGCAGCACCTGATGAAGCTGCTGAGGTCCAGGTGTTCGATACCTGCTCTGCTTTCTGATCCTGCAGCTTCAACACTGGGAGGGATTCAGGGCCTGGAAGCATTTGGTGGGTTTATGGTGTGTTACTGCCCTCTGGTGGCCATGATGTGCCACTGACTGCACAGCGAAGACCAGAGACACTAAAACTTTCCACTGGTTTACTTTGGTTAGGCTTTAAAAAATACATTTCTTCAGGTACAGATTAGTTTAGCTTGGATTTTATAAATGTGATCTACATGGAATACAAGAAAAAAGCAATCGAAAGCATTTATTTTCTTTTTAATTTGCTAAAAAAATGTCCAATGAAGAAGGAAAATTTGGAAATCTACCTTTTAATTTAGCAGGAGAGAATAAAATCCCTCAGAATATTGAAAAAAGTTATCTGGGCTTTATTTCAGGTTTTAATGCTTCTATATGTTTTTAAATAAAAGTGAATCAAGCACAATTGGCATTTATTGGTTTATTAATCAATAAAGATCAGTTTATATTTAAACTATCATCACAAACTAGAATCTGAGGATCTCGTCTTCATAAAGTTACATTAAATAGGAAACAGGATTTAAATCTTTAACTGAATGATCCTGGAAATCAGCTCAACTGACGTCACATAATACTTTATCATGATTAGAAATAAATAATATGTTTTTCAACTTAATGTTTAAGGCATTTTGCTTAAATAAAATACTTTGATTTATAATGTGATTGTTTTTTGATCTCAGATTAAATCCTGATTCTCATCAAGACAGAAATAAGACCTGGATGCATCAACCAGGATGGAGGCATCAAACTGAAGGGCCACGCTTCAACGGACCGGGACCCAAACCTCCAGGGGGCCCTTAGCAACATGTCATTCGGGGGGCAATGATATTGATTCCTGTGATCAACAGTCTGAAGATCATTTCTGGTTAATTTCCTCCATCTGTTCCAGGGTTTCTTCTGAATTAAGTAGTTTGCAGTTTATTTACTGTAAAAGTTTCAGGAGGTTTAGATTTAACTTTTGGTTCCAACAAATAAAACAGCTGGAAACTAAAAATAATTTATTAAACTGAACAGAAACCAAAATCAGCTTCTGGTTCCTCCTGCTCTGCGTTTCCATCTGACCCTAAAAGCAGCTCCTGTTTTCTGGCATCTTTCCTCCAACGTTACAATAGAAGTAAAAGAATGAACACCTGGAAAATTATTTATTTATATTTTTTAATATGTTTGTATAAAATTCATACATGTGGTTTTTTTTCAGAGGCCCCCCGGGGCCCTGAGCATCTGACCTGGCCCTGCAGTTCATTTAATGCTCTGAAACATTAAATATGTTTATTTTTATTTATTTATTTATTTAACAGGAACAGCGAACATTAATAATCTTTCCTGCAAATGCAGCAGAATTAGTTCAAAGGATTATTTTTATCTCTTAAAATTGTCTGAACCTAAAAACACAACAATCAGAAATTTACAGTGAAAAATACAAACATAAAAATTATATATATAAGATAGAGCAGAGACACAAGTGGCAGCATTTAAAAAATGTTAAAAATAATAATAAAAATAATACAATAAAATATTTACTTTAAAACAATTAATCCGATTATTGAAATAATCTTCAATAATTTACTAATTGAACTCTCCATTCTCTCAGTCTGTCCAACAATCCAGAACTTTTAGTTTCATCTGGTTTAATTTCATAAAAATCTTAAAGGAATCTTTGCTTATCTGATTATTAATCGATTTGCTAAATAATCGTTATTTACAGCCTTTTATCGAATATTAAACTATATTAATCATTTTAATCTTGTTTATTTCCATTTTTTTCTCTTTAAACGGTTTTAAATTCAAAACAAATGTTCCTGCTGGGTGAATAAAAGTCATAAAAGTGATGTAAGTTCGAAAGACTGTTGCCAGTATTGTTCCTGCTTCACTGACTCCGCCCCCTTCCAACACCTGGCCCAATTAAGGCTCCAATTACCGCCTCTCACCGGTGCGTGACGTGTTTCCTCCGCAGGCAGGTGAGGCTCCTGTTGCTCTGAGCCTCGAGGCGTCGAACCGGTCCGACAGGTTAGTGGGGGGGGCGGCGTGAGGCAGGGCGGGGAGGAAGAGGAGGAAGAGGCGCTGCTGCTGCGAACAAACATGGTTCGGTGACACGACGACAGGAACGCCGAGAGAAACCGGACCGGAACCGAATCAGAACTTCTGAGGCCGCTGGTGAGTTACTTCCGGTTTGATTGACCGAGTTTAGAGAGGAACCGCGGTTCGGTTCTGGCGGAGGTCTCATGGAATAACTGGGAACTGGAACAGAACCATAAAGCTGAAGTTCTGAGACGGGTTCTGACGGGTCCAGAAGCCTGGAATGTCCTGATGGGTCCAATCAGCACCACTGGTCCAAACCCGGGACCCTCAGCTGAATACCCTATGATCCTGAAAGTGTTCCTGCAGTGGAAATGCACCTACTGACCCCACGATGAACCTCTCTGTGCAAAAAGGGCCACTCAAAGTTCTGGAGCAAGAAGGAAAACCAGAACATTTCCCTTTTCTAGTCAGTGCTCCTGGTTCTGGTTGTGGTCTTTGGAATCTGCTGCAGAATTCCTTCTGCTTCTGTGACTCTCCTAGTGGGAAATCATTCAGGGTCCGTAGCCTGGCCCGGCCGAGAGCCTAGCTTTAGTCGAGATCCTCTGGGTTTGACTCCAGCCCCGAAGGCCGGGACTGGGCCCTCTAAACCGGGTCAGACTGGGACCCACTGTTCGGGTCAGACTGGGCCCTCTCAACCGGGTCAGACTGGGCCAGCGCAACCGGGTCAGACTGGGCTCTCTAAACCGGGTCAGACTGGGCCCAGTAAACCGGGTCAGACCGGGCCCTCTAAACCGGGTTTGGCTGGGTCGGGTCTAGACTGGGCCAGGCTGGGCTCTCTAAACCGGGTCAGACTGGGCCAGGCCGGGTCAGACTGGTTCCGGTTGGGTCAGACCGGGCATGTTCGGGTCAGACCGGGTCGGGTCAGACCGGGTCGGGTCTGGCTGGTTCAGGCCTCCTGCTCTGAGTTTTTACCATCAGATTAGAAGGTAAAATGTTTGTCCTGTTCTTTTCAATGAGGTTCTGAACATCCCGTCCAGAACCTGAGCTTATCGGACCGGAACCGATGGACGGGTCGGTCCAGTCCCACCATCAGCCAAACCTATTGACTGTAAATGTCCCTGCAGGTCAAAGCTCAGAGCGTTTATTAGCGGTCAGTATCCGACCTCGGGTCGTTGGTAGAAAGTGACTCAGCAGCAGCTCGTCCAATCAGAGCCCAGATGTGACGTCAGCCAAGATAAACACAGGAACTACTTCCTGCTCAGAGATTTCATCTTAAACATTTCGGATCAAACTAAAGTTGATCTGAGAATAAAACCAGAAGTTTTTTATTGGATCCTGATTTGATGGATGAAATTAAATGAACCCAAACCTCCTACAAAAACAAAGATGGCTGCCGGTAACCTCCATGATGGAAAGTCTCCATCATCTCTGCTGATGTTTGAAAGGATTTCGTCTGTGAGGGCCGGTGCTCTATCAGCTCAGCATACGGCGTCAGGCCAGCATACCTCAGTAATACGTTATTGGCGGCTATCAGGCCCAATGAGAAGCTGCAGATTCTTCCAGCAGGTTATGATGGAGTCGATCTTCATGCACTGTAAAAATAAAATGATCCGCATCGCGTCATATTAAACTAAAAACTAAATAAACCTTCTATCACTGGGTGCCTATAAATATTTCATTCTCTGTGAATTAAAGCCGATTTTTCTTTAATAGGATCCTTGTCAATCAGACATGCAATGTTTTTATTAATCTAATGTGTCTAATGGAACTTTTCTGTTTTTATGCGACAATAATCTGATAAAATCTGGAAATAAAACGGTAGGAATGGCTGTAAGGAGCGGAGACAGAGGAGACTGGAATGTGCAACACTGAGGGTATGCCGGCCTGACGGCGCCTGACGCTGTATGCCGGCCTGACGCCGTATGCCGGCC
>JAGKQL010000065.1:8284241-8308335 GCA_018398635.1 Cyprinodon brontotheroides | reverse complement strand
CAACCAGTGCCTAAACAAACGATAAGCTCCAGTAAAGTCTCTAACAAGCCAAGATAAAGATGGCCAAAGATGACACAGAAAAGAGCTCACATCAGAACTACACAGAGGATTCATCCCAGATCTCAGCAGGACAAAAAGAGGACTCCCCTTAAATTACCAAAAACCTCCATCCCCACAGAGACACCAGTCCAGACTGCACCCACTCCCTCTCCCCCACAAAGCTCCAGATGTTCCTTTCTGAAATTTTTCTCATAACATGAACAAAGTTTTCAAGATTGGCCTACAGTTGACATCCTCTCCACATAGCCATTCAAAGTCGCAGCTATGTGAAAAACCAGCATCTTCTAAAAAGCAGCAGAGCCCCAGATCCTCCTCTACATATCACGGAACGCCAGGACCTTCAGATAACTCCTCCTGATATACACACCGGCCCTGGCAACAAGCTTATCAGGACATAACAACAGTTTCCAGCATCAGCTTGGCCTTGCTAATTGAGCTTATGGAATATCTGTGATGTATACGTGGCAGAAATAAGAAAAACAAAATGGGAAACAAACAGGAACAGACACTTACAGTCATAAACTGTCAGATGCAGCCTGCTACAGAGACAACATCAACCACTCACATCCATATAAACTGGTTTTTATTAAACATTAGATCTCTGTCAGAAAAATCCTTTTAATTAATGACTTTATTATTGACAATAATGTTGATGTTATGTTTTTAACAGAAACGTGGTTACATGGACTTAATGAAGCACATATTCTGTTGAGTCATCTCCTCCAAAACTACAATTTTCTTTATGTAGAGCAGACAGCAAAGGAAAGGTGGAGGAGTGGCAACATTGTTTAATGACTCACTGAAGTGTAAAGGTGTTTTTTTGAAAATTTGACTTTTTGAACATTTGGCTCTGCAGGTAAAGAGCCCGGGTACTAACTATGTTTCTAAATGTTTACAGGCCTCCTAAGTCCACGCCAAACTTTTAATGATTTTAGTGACCTCCTGTCTGTGATATGCTGATTATGACTGTTTAATTATTGTGAGACTTTAATTTTCACGCTGACAACCCTTCTTGAAGACAGAAGTGCAAAAGAACTGTGTGTGACACACTTAGAAAACTTTGGTTTAACTCAACATGTTAAACAAAATCCAACAACACACAAAAAGGGACATACATATTTTTAGACTTGATCATCACTAAAGGTCTGAAGATTTCTAAAGTCATTGTTACTGATGTTGCCCTATCCTATCACTTTTCTGTTACCTTTGAGGGCATCATTTCCAGTAACTCATTTAGCCAAAGGGACATCATAAGAAAACGCACCTTTAAGGAAAAATGCCACAGAAACTTTTATTCAAGCTTACCTTCTGCTCTACTCAACCTTGGGGTGCAACTCAGTAGAAGAGCTAGTAGATAACTTTCAGTCTAAAAGTCTCAGACATCATTAGCCGTATTGCTCCAATTAAAAGTGAAAGTCTTTTTCCGAAAGAAAAAATCTCCTTGGAGAAGTGCTCCAGCAGTTAGAAGTGAAAAAAAGGGAGTGTCGTAAAGCTGAACGCGGTGGAGAAAGACGAAACCCAGGTTCACTATGACATCTATAAAGAGAGACTTTGCAGATATAGCTTACAACCGAAAAAATGCAAGAGAATCTTTCTTCTCTGAAATCATTAACAAGAACATTTCATTACTACTCGTGCTTTATTTTGCCACAGTCTAATAAGCAACAAATCCCTCCCGTGTCCGCGGGCTCCTGAACTCCCACTCCACCCGGCCTGCAATGTATTTAAGCAATTTCTTTACTGAGAAAATCCTAATGATCAGAGTATCAGTTTATAAGACATCCATATCAAGTTCAGTACCAAAGTTGTTCCAACTGGAATTGATCTTGGCCAAATGTCCCAATTCAGCCAAATAAACTATAAAAGCTTAGAGGAAATCATTCAGCAGCTAAGTTCCTCCTCCTGCTGCCTTGATGTTCTACCCACAGCTTTCTTTAAGAAAGTTTTGCCTGTCATAGCATCTGATTTGACACAGATAATAAACACGTCCCTTCTGTCAGGTGTTTTCCGCGGTCTAAAAACAGCAAATATCAAACTACACTGCTGAAAAGAACCCAGTTTAGACAAACTACTACTCCCAGAACTACAGGCCCATATCAAGCCTCCCCTTTATCAGCAAGATTATTGAAAAAGCGGTGTTTCAACAGTTAACACTTTCTTAGATATGACCAGCCGCTTTTGTTTCGGGTTTCGATGCTCACCACAGCACAGGGCCCTTTCTTATCAAAGGTGTTTGTGACATCCGTAAAATACAGACTGCTTGGAAGAACCACAGTGCTGGTACTATTGGACCTCAGGTGCGGCATCACTCCCATCCTGTTATGGAAAACGAAAACTGTAAAAGTGCGGAAAGCCTGAGTTCCTTTAAATCAAGACTAAAAACACATT
Source organism: Cyprinodon brontotheroides (assembly GCA_018398635.1). NCBI lineage: Eukaryota > Metazoa > Chordata > Actinopteri > Cyprinodontiformes > Cyprinodontidae > Cyprinodon > Cyprinodon brontotheroides. Next base: position 8,305,887 of record JAGKQL010000065.1, on the reverse strand, counting down.
TGTTTAGGATTGCCTTCGACTGTTCCAGTTAAACAATTCAACAAAAACATGTTTTCTTTAATCCAACTGTTTTTAATATTCTTTTTTTGTTTCTGCATTTTTATTTTATTTTATTTGTTTTTTATTTTTTCCTACTTGCTTTGATTCAATGTTTTATCTTCCTGTATTTTAATCATGTAAAGCACTTTGCATTGTCTTTGTACTGAATTATGCTATACAGAAATAGAATTTGCCTTGCCTTGCCTTGCCTTGCCTTCAGGGAAATGCATCAGTAATGAAATGGACACCATGGCCCGAGTGTCCCTGACTAGGATGCGTACTGATGGGTTTTTGCTTGCTGCGATTTTTTTAAGCGGATGATCAAAGCTAACAGCTGGCTAGCCCATGTGAAAGCATAGTAAGGTGAAGATTTTCAGTCATCCAGGTCATTGTGGATTCAAAAAACTGGACTTTTTGTTTTCCAAGTTTGAAGACGTTTCTCTTCCATCCAGGAAAGATTTTTCAATTCAAAATGTCAGGAAATAGCCGTTTAGTTCCAGGTTTTATCCAACTGGCCAACAACAAACCCTGGTTTTAGTTTAGAAAAACGTAATGCAAATAGAAGCAGGTCGGGTTACGAACGACCCAATCCAAGGGGGTGGACCCTTCACCCATCAATAGATATGTTACCATCTGCCACTTCGTAGCACTAATAGCATTAGCAACTTTTTAAATGAGTTCTCTCTGCATTAAATGCTCTGACAGCTGGAAAAAAGCTAACTCGGCGCCGTCCGCCATTTTGTTGGTAATTCTTCATTATTTATCAAATGATCTCTGAGTAGGAGTGGAAAAATTCCGATACAGGCCTGATCTGAGCGTCCAATAGGCTGACCGGATAACTGGACACAAAAAAAAAACATCACGTTTTATTCCTACATTTGTCTTCAGATAACCTGAGTCACCATGGCAACGGTAGGACGGAAGCCTCTGATGCCTCCCTGTTCCCCAAGTTCTTTAAAGGATGCCTTGATTCCTCATTGGTTCCTCTGCCCCTGGGGGCGTGGCTTAAAACTAAAATGTTAAAGGGGCGTGACTAATTTGCATATCTATAATAAAATTTTGATTTAGGATAGGTTTGTTAAATATTTTGTGTGAATATAAAATATAGACTTAGATATAAATTGCAGACAAATATATTTCTACATCCTCGAACCGTGTGGATGTGATGGGGAATGGCGGCCTGGTCTTTAGGGCGTAGAGCTTGGAAGGTTCTGAGTTTGAGTCCAACTCCACAGCCTCCACTCTGGGTCCCTGAGCAAGACCCTTAACCCCACACTGCTCCCCAGGCACCGCACAATGGCAGCCCTCAGCTCCCCAAGGGGGTGGGTTAAATGCAGTGAGTTCATTTCGTTGCTCTGTACTTGTGACAGTGTAATGACAATAAATAACTGGGGGAAAAGCATTACAACCATGATGTCTTTATTATAAGCTAATTTAAAGAAGAGCACGAAATATCGACTCTAATTAAATTTCCTGACTGAAATATTTGGATGCCGGTTCTTCCAGAAAAGAATAAACTATTTCCAACTCTTCTCAGCTGAAATGAAGGAAGCAGCCGACTCGGCGACTGAGGCGTGTTTGTTATCATGACTTTATTCAGGTTAACTTCTTCCCAGATCTCTGAAACAGAAAGTAACGGATCGACCCCAGAACTAAACGCTTTAACAGAGATGGATCAAAGGTCACTGGGGGTCTAGTCAAAGGTTTCTCACCACCAGAGAAACAGAACGCATGAATGGGAATGCCTAGCTGCACTTCACTGGAGCCATAAAGCACCCCACCATCAGGGGCCCAATGCCAGGGGCCTCTTAAGATTGCTGACAGAGGAGGCAAAAGAAACGCAGGAGCTCTGGAGGAGCTGCAGGATTACCTGGAATAAGCTGAAAAGGTTTCTTTGGAACAAGTAACCCAATGAACTGCAGGAGCCTCTACTCGCGCTCACTGGAGGCTTCGTAAGCTGGTTTGGTTCGCTAGTTTCCAATCGTTGCACGCAGCTACGGCTCAAACTGTACGATGAAAATCGCAGGTTTAAAAGTTCCCAGCTCGCGATGTTTGTTCATTCACTGTGCGTCACGCTGCTCTGATGCGATCTACCTGCTCGCACTTTGCATCCAAAAACCACACGTCAGACTCAGCGCAGTGAGATGGCGCTGCTCGCACTCATCAGTCTGAAAGAAGAAGAAGAACTCCCTTGTTTGCACACGGCGGTACTCCAGGTTCTGGTCAATCGAGTCGTCGCTCTGCTTCAACAGCAGGATTTACCACCAACACCTCAGGACGGCCGACTGAATTTCAAACCTTTGATTTTCTCCTGACGTTCCGATTCCTGATGGGGAGGTGGTCGTTAGTGGCGGACCCCCCCTTCAAAATGGCGTCAGCATGGAGAAGCTAGCTAGCTATCAGCTACACCTCTTTCTAAATGTATTCTCAGATGCAGCTGCGGTTATTTATTGTCCCTGTCTTGGTTCTTTTCAGTTTCACTTCGATCCACGTTTTCCTTTGTTTTCTAGTTTTATTGGTTTAATTTCTATTTGATTCCTTCTAAAGTTCTTTTTGTTTACACGTGTACAAAAAGACAAAATAAAATCTGTCTATTTTGTGGTGTTTTCTGGATATATTTGAGTTCTTAGGTGTTTCTTGGTTGCCCTTCTAGCCTCCTCTCTTCCCACCTGCTCCCAATCAGCTCATTAGTCCAGTCTTTGTTCAGTCTCCCATATATACTCTCCCTGTGCAGTTCCGCAGTGCTGCTTCCTCGTCCTTTCCTGGCTCCCCACCTGAGTCTTCTTCTGAAGTCGTCTGGTTTTCGGTTACTTGTCTTTTGTTATTTGTTTTTTGTGGATTTGTGCCTCAGATATTTCATTAAATCTACAGGACGTCTCCTCTGCATATGGGTCCTTAAAGCCTCAACCACACCCTGACATTTATAGAATTTACCTTTAATTCATTAATACAAAGAAAAATGGTCTCTGTTTGAAGTCCTGGGCTGCATCCTCCAAGGACCCGGTCTACCTGGACTGGATCCTTTGGAGTCCTTGAAAATAAGGAGACTGGAATAATTCAATGGTTTGTGACAAAGTTCCAATTTTAATCTAAAGTTCTTTAAGCTACAGGAACTTATTTTATCTCCTATTGTTTGTGAAAGGGTAAGATAACATCTGATCTTTCCTTCCCTCAGCTTCCTTTTATTCAGCATGTTGGTAACTTTGACTCCCAGTTTTTCCTCCCCATGAGCTCATGATCAGGCCTCCACCCGACAGCCTGACCTCACACAGACCGGGCCTGACCTCTGACCTCTGGCCAGACTGGGACTGACAGGTGGCACATTAAAATGACCTACAAGACCTTTTTTTTCCCTTAGTCAGGAGACGGCTTCACAGAGGGACCAAGGTGCCTGGAGACCTTAAGGGGGGAACCTTTCAGCCATCCTTCCATCCTTCAGCAGGAAGAGGCGTGGCTTAAAAATGATATCAAATAGAAAGTGATCAGAGCTCATCTGGAAGGAACCAGGAAAACAAATCAGAATAAAGGGGCAGAATAATCCCCTCTGATTGGTTAATTAACACATCAGTAGTCCACCTGATGTGTTGAGGACCAGCTGTTCTGTAGAAAACGTTCAAAATGTCAGCCTGTATAAGGGACCAACATCAACAGGAAGATGAAGACGCCCTCCTGAAGATGTCTGACATCAGCTTTGGCTTTTTGATTTTTAATTATCCAACATGAATGAGAAGGAAAATGTGTTGTATTGTAATGACAGGTGAACATTTTTAGTATCTAAGTGTTTGATATTAGTTCCTTAATAGTGTTAGATGACCACCTGATGGCTGATGGTCAGTATTGGCAGAGATTTCTGGATCAGAGAATGAACTCTGATGATCGGGGGTGTGGATACAGAAGAAAAACTAATTTCTAGTCAGAACAGGACAGATTACTGTAACCTAATGATGATGAACTGTTCTCTCTTTGCAAAGATAGAAAAATAAAATGCCGACTGAGTGAAATCCATTGATCCCCGTTTATTTAACTGGAGTAAATAGTTGAATACTTTTATCCCACCTGGCTTTAAGGGTTCTAAATATCAAGCTGATGTTTGGCAGCAGGACTCAAGTTATTCTTCTTTTTAATAAAACAGTCGAATGTTAATGGATGAAGTTTTTTGGTGTAATTATTCAGGCTGATTAGGAGGAGCTGAGATGATCAGCAGCTGAGATGAATCCAAAGAATAACATCTTTAAGTGATTTTAGACCAAACTCTGAGTCCTTCTAACTTTAATCACATTTTCTTCACATAAGTTTTCATAGATAATCTGGAGTTTTTATTGCAATGTTGTGTTTATTAGTTGTTGCTTAGAGCAGAGCTCCTGCTGAGAGGAAACGCTGTGAGGTTCGAATCCCACAGACTGCCCCCCCCCCAATGAGCAGGACCCTCATTCCTGGAACCTCAGCGACTCTCCTGATGCATTTTATTGGGATTTCAATGAGAAAACAAAGCTTTAAGTGACCTGCTGGGGGGGGGGTGTTCTTTACTGTCAGCTCAGCTCCTCTGTTGCCAAAATAAGGAAAACTACAAACAAGCAGAGAAAAGTTGACGCCAAATGGAAGATTTTGAGGAGAAACAGCCGGAGGGGCTTTGAAGGTCACTGACCGTCCTGCTGTTCAGGTGACATAACAGCCTTTAGCTGCTTCTACTGTGAAAACTCCTGCTGGGAAAAAAAGGTAAGACGGAAACTTCTAGTTGTAACTCAGCCTTCCTGAAGGCTGCGGTGTGACCGAGTTGTTTTACAGCTGGTCTCTGCAGCCATGGATGGAGGAGGCGATACAAGGACCGCCCCCTTTCTCCCTATAAAGAGCCTCCAGGCGGCTGCTGGGTGTAAACACGCTGCTGTCAGGTGGAGGTGCTGCACAGAGGTCTGCGAACGACCAGTGAGGCTCTACAGAGGTCTGCGAACGTCCAGTGGTGCTCTACAGAGGTCTGCGAACGTCCAGTGGTGCTCTACAGAGGTCTGCGAACGTCCAGTGGTGCTCTACAGAGGTCTGCGAACGTCCAGTGGTGCTCTACAGAGGTCTGCGAACGTCCAGTGGTGCTCTACAGAGGTCTGCGAACGTCCAGTGGTGCTCTACAGAGGTCTGCGAACGTCCAGTGGGGCTCTACAGAGGTCTGTGAACGTCCAGTGGTGCTCTACAGAGGTCTGCGAACGTCCAGTGGGGCTCTACAGAGGTCTGCGAACGTCCAGTGGTGCTCTACAGAGGTCTGCGAACGTCCAGTGGTGCTCTACAGAGGTCTGCGAACGTCCAGTGGTGCTCTACAGAGGTCTGCGAACGTCCAGTGGTACTCTACAGAGGTCTGCCAACGTCCAGTGGTACTCTACAGAGGTCTGCGAACGTCCAGTGGTGCTCTACAGAGGTCTGCGAACGTCCAGTGGTGCTCTACAGAGGTCTGCGAACGTCCAGTGGTACTCTACAGAGGTCTGCCAACGTCCAGTCTACAGAGGTCTGCGAACGTCCAGTGGTGCTCTACAGAGGTCTGCGAACGTCCAGTGGTGCTCTACAGAGGTCTGCGAACGTCCAGTGGGGCTCTACAGAGGTCTGCGAACGTCCAGTGGTGCTCTACAGAGGTCTGCGAACGTCCAGCGGTAGAAATGGCGCAAAGCGGAGAAATTCACCTGGACCAAGATAAACTCTGCTGCTCCATCTGCCTGGATCTGATGAAGGATCCTGCTACTATTCCCTATGGACACAGCTACTGCATGAACTGCATCAGGAGCCACTGGGACGCAGAGGACCAGAAGAAGGTCCAGAGCTGCCCCCAGTGCAGGCAGACCTTCAGGCCCCGGCCTGTCCTGGTGAAGAACACGGTGCTGGCCTATCTGATGGAGGACCTGAAGAAGACCCGCCTGCAGCCGCCTGCAGGAGACGGCTGCGCTGCAGGACCGGAGGATGTGGCCTGCGATTTCTGCACCGACCGGAAGCTCCGAGCCGTCAGGTCCTGCCTGCAGTGTCTGGTCTCCTACTGCGAGCAGCACCTGCAGCCGCACTTCCAGTCATCGGCCTTCGAGAAGCACAAGCTGGTCAAACCGTCACGAAGGCTTCAGGAGAACATCTGCTCCCATCACAGCGAGGTGATGAAGATCTTCTGCCGCACCGATCAGCACTGCATCTGCTACATGTGCTCCTTAGACGAGCATAAAGGCCACGACACGGTTTCTGCTGCGACGGAGAGGATCCAGAAGCAGCGAGAGCTCTGCGGGAACCAGCGGGACATCCAGCAGAAGATCGGCAGCACCAAGAAAGGCATTCTGGTGCTGCAGCAGGAGGTGGAGGCCATCAATTGCTCCGCAGATAAAGCCGTCAGGGACAGCGAGAAGATTTTTGCAGACTTCATCTTCATGGTAGAGAAGAGGAGCTCGGGCGTGAAGCAGCAGATCAGGTCTAGGCAGAGGAACGAGGTCCGGCAGGTCCGGGAGCTTCATGAGAAGCTGCAGGAGCAGCTGGTGCAGCTGACCAAGAAGGAGAAGGAGCTGGAGCTGCTGTCCCACATTGACAACCACATCCAGTTCCTCCACAGCTACTCCCTGCTCACCCTCCCCAATGAAGGGCCCCACCTCTCCGGCCTCAACGTCCGCCCGCTGCGCTACTTCGATGACGTCATGCTCGCCGTGTCAGAGGTCAGGAACAAGCTGCAGGAAGTCCTCCAGAGTGAGTGGACCAAAATCCTGATGACCATGTCCAAAGTGGACGTCTTGCTGTCTCAGCCGCAGCCGGAGACCAGAGCGGAGTTCATGCAGTACTCCTGCCAGCTCACCATGGACCCCAACACGGCTAACCCCCGCCTGCTGCTGTCGGAGGGGAACAGGAAGGCTGCGGTGATGAGAGCCAGGCAGCCGTACCCCCCCCACGCCGAGCGGTTCACCCAGAGGCAGCAGGTCCTGAGCGCCGAGAGCCTCAGCGGCCGCTGCTACTGGGAGACGGAGAAGAAGGCGGCCAGAGCCACAGTGGCCATCGCCTACCGCGACATCCAGAGGTCGGGGGGCGAGAGCGGCTTCGGGAACAACGAGCGGTCCTGGGCTCTGGAGGATTCAGCCAAGTTCATCCACAACAACGTCCGAACCTGCATCTCCGGACCCGTGTCCGGCAGGGTGGGGGTCTACCTGGACCACAGCGCAGGACTGCTGTCCTTCTACAGCGTCTCCGACACCATGACGCTTCTCCACAGGGTCCAGACCACCTTCACCCAGCCGCTCTACGCCGGCTTCGCTGTCTACGTTTATGACGGATCCCTGGAACTGTGCGACCTTAAAGAGGCGGCGGCAGACGCCCAGAGCGCCGCCATTGTTCTGTAAATGAACGACCCACATGTCGCTGTCACTATCCGCTTCGTACCGGTAGCACGATCCGCACCATCAGCTCATCTGAGGGACCAGATATACATCCCGGTGATTTGAGTGTGAAAAACACCAAAATCAAAATTCTCCCTCCCCCAAAAGAGTAAATGTACAAAAATATAAAGTGTTAAAGGTTAATAATGTTTTTCCTGAGAAAATAAATTCATTAAAATCCTTTCTGTTTTATCCTCTGTTCCTGATCTGCACAGGAAATGGGATGCTACGCTACTTCCTGGAAGCTAACTTGATCAGCTGTGGATTCAAACATAAATCTCATCTTTCTGAGTTTAATGTTTTCCTTTCATGTTAACATTATGATGAGTATAGTGCGTAATCCACAGAAAGAAACAACTAAAATGTTTCTTTAGTGAGTTAAAATATAAAAATAAGTAATTTTTAGTACATTATTAATGGTGAGCCTAGATGAATATCTGCTTACAACTGAGCTGATGGTCGCGGATTGTGCCTTGTGAAAGGATCGGGTTTCGGATCGGGTTTGCGCGCTACGGATCGGGTTTCCTGTCTGGATCGGGTTTCCGGTGCGGATGAGGGTTTCCGCTCTGGATCGGGTTTCCACTACTGATCGGGTTTTCCACTATGGTCCGGGTTTTTCGGTATGGATCCGGGTTTTCCCGATACGGATCGGGTTTCCGGTTGGGGATCGGGGTTTCCTGTGCGGATCGGGTTTCCGGTGCGGATCGGGTTTTTCGGTATGAATCGGGTTTCCGGTACAGATCGGGTTTCCGGTACGGATCGGGTTTCCGGTACGGATGTTTCCGGTATGGATCGGGTTTCCGGTACGGATGTTTCCGGTATGGATCGGGTTTCCACTAAGGATCGGGTTTCCGGTACGGATGGGGTTTCCGGTACGGATCGGGTTTCCACTAAGGATCGGGTTTCCGGTACGGATCGGGTTTCCACTAAGGATCGGGTTTCCACTAAGGATCGGGTTTCCGGTTCGGATCGGGTAGTGACAGTCACAGAAGAAGCAGAATCACACAAACTGATGGATTCTATATTCTGCCTTCGGTCTTCATCTGGTCTCTTGTCCTGGTTTCACTGAGGCTTAAGACTGTTTCTAGTACAGAAATTGTGAACATAGATCAGGCATTGAATCGTTCATGAAGACCTGAAGTGTTAAATATCTACCTCAGAATATCAGAAGGTGTTTCTATGATGAACAACCAGAGAATGTCATTAATTCACTGAATCAAACTGATGCTATTCAACGTGTCGATGTGTTTTATGAGTAACAGAATAGAGCTGAATAGAAATAGTTTTATTATCCTTTATGGGTAGGCTGTGGTAACTGATGTTTATGCAGATCTGAGTCGGGGGGAGCATAGAGATCCTGAACAGGAGGGGCCCTGAGGTGGAGCCCTGGGGAACTGGTTCTGATGGAGACCTTCACTAACACTGAACGGTCTCCCTCCTTCAGGAGGATTTAAACCGGTCTGGTTCTGGACCAGAAGGCCGACCCACTTTTCCAGGTGCTCTGATAGAATGCAGTGATCAACAGTGTCAGACGAAGCACTGAGGTCCAGTAGCACCAGAACCGCGGTTCTTCCACAGTCTGAGGATCTTTCCCAGATCACTTCATGGCAAAGAGAAAATCAAATGTCTGAAAAGTCCTTTTAAACTCAGGGAGGAGCAGCCAGAGCCGGAGCTTTCCTAAACGGAACCGGGTGACTGATCGGCTTCACAGCCTGGTCAGCAGCTCTGCAGCCGTTCATCAATAAAGCTCCAGGAAAAGGAGCTTTTCTAGCTTCAGATTTCATTGTGATTTAAAACCTTTACTGGGTGATCAAAGTAGCTCTGAGTGTCTAAATGTTGCTAGAAGCCTTTCATTGACGTCACTGCATGGTTTGCATGGTTGGCCATTTGCATCCAGTTGAAATGGTGACTGCAGGAGCAGGCAGCAACACAAACTAAACACAAATGATATTTAAACTACAAAAGGACTTTCTAGGTTCAGTATTTCTGCTTTTAAAAGTCTCTGTGGGCTCACCACCTCCAGGTGACCCTAATGTCGCCATGGAAACACGCTATCACCAGAAAACCCTCAGAAATCCTGCATCACTGACAGAATAAGAACAAAGGGTGAAAATGAAAACTTCACCTTTGGTTAAAGAGGATTTAGAGATGCGTTTACTTCATTACCAGTAAGACGCTGCCTTCTTTGCACTGGAAGTGGAATTCAGCTCCTTCTAGGACCCAGTGGCTCAACGGCAGCATTTCCTGTCTGAAGCTGGGATCAGATTTTCAGTCAAAGGTCATTCTGATCAATGTTATGACAAATGGCGTTCTTCCATCCTCTTTAGTCCCTCCCTTCTGATTGACCCCCCTCCCCTTTTTCTTCTTTATTTTTATTTCCGTGGCCTTTATTTATACTTTATTACCATCTAATAGGATTTTAACTGATGTAGTTCTTTAGTGTTGAAATATCTGTTATTCTGAATGATAATTTCCTTTAAGTTGTGAGGTGAACAGTTTGTGTCGCCAAATTAATAAAAACTTCATATGAGGTTGATTGTTTGCTTTACTCTTAATTCTTAAAAATGCATAATATGTGTCAGTTTGTGTTAATTATTATACAGAGATTTTGTGTCACCCAGTTAGAAAGGACATTTATTTTTTATTGTCATGTTCATTCCTTCCTTCAGCTCAGAGCGACTGTTTGTAAATAAAGCAAAGAACCGGGATATCTGCTGTTTTCAGTGGAGGGCGACATCTAGTGGAGGTTTGGTAGTGGTACCACTGATCCTTCCCTGATCAGGCTGATAATAACTTAGACTGAAGAATGAAACGTGAATTTTTTCCACTTTTCTTCTTTAGAATCATTTTAATTTAAATGTTCATTATTTTCTCACCCAATGATCCTCAAACTGCTGATGATCTGCTCCACCTGGAGCCTCATAAGGGCAGAAAACCTTCATTTCAAAGTGAAGCTGAACCCTGCAGTACTGCATGCAGCCTCTTGGTGTCACTGCAGGACCATGTTTGTCCTCCTGTGGCTCTGGAGGAACTGGATTCCATCCTTCTGCAGGATGGAGTTGGTTCCTGTTATCATCATCATCTCCATAGCTGCTAGAAACATGTAAAGTTTCAGCAAACATGAAACCAAAGATTTCTGATTATTATTTTTTCTGATTGTTTTCTGATTGGTCAGAAGTTACTGAGTTCAGCCTGTGGCCCAAAAATGAAACAATTCATTTTATTCATAAATATAAAGTGAATCATTTTGGAATATTTAATTTGAAATGTAATTATTTCTGTGTTTAATTGTTTAATTGTGTGTTTAATATTTAAATTATGTATTAGAATAAACAAATATAACTTAAAACTATGTGTGGTATTTTCACATTTATTATTTTTGCCCTCCATAAACCTCGAGGATCAGATCACCATCAATATGAAAACTATCGCGGCCCCCAGGGGCCCTGACCCCTACTGGAGGAACCCCTGCAGTAATTATAATAAAACAAATCTTATTCGTTTTATGCTTTAAATGTTTTTGTTGTCGATTGGAAAAATGAGACATAAGAGAAGTTTATATTTATAATAAGTGTTAATATGAGAAACAGCAGAAATGAAGCTGTAGGGAAAAGATCTCGATTAAGTATTAAAACTTAAATATGCTGCATTTAAAATTATTTCAGTTCTGCTTTATAATTAATGAAAATGTCCTTTTTATTAAAAATAACAAACTGCAGATGATTCATGTCAAGATGTTAAACTTTTGATTCATTTCTTCTAATCCAAATGAAAGCAGGAACTGATGGATCATCTGGTTGAAGCTTTTATTCTGCAGGTTCCTGTGGGTCACTTTCGTTTCCTTATGAGGGAAAATCCACCCAGTAGAATGAACCTTCTGCTGTTCTGCATGTTTTAGATCTAGATGAAATGAACCGGGTCATTAATGAAAAGGTGAGGAACCTTAGAGCTGCTGAAGAACCAGACTCCATCATCCAGACTCCATCATTTTGCAGAGTGAATCTGGTGCAAAGTTTCTTTTATTCAGGCTTTATTTCCACAGAAGATAAACTAAACAAAATAAATGAACAAATCTAATATTAACTCTGAAAGCGTCTCTGAGGAGCGATCCGGTCTGGATGGATTCATGCTGATGGAGACAGAGATGGATGGACTGCCAGCAGCTGCTTAGTGTGGACTGACCACTAGAGGGCAGCATGGCTCTTTTCAGCACTCTCGGCATCTCTGATAAAAACAGGATCATCGTTTTAAATGCGATGATGCTGCTGAGGAGGAAACATGATCATTTGATTCGATGCTGAAGCAGAGACTCGTCTAAAACATGGCGGACAGACGAGCAGCCGCATCATTTCCTGTTCCAAATGGTCAGAGCGTCTTCTGGCTGCCTCGTTAAGGAGGCTCATTCCTCTCTACTGTCGCCACCTGCTTTCTGAGGAGGAATAAAAAAGATCCTCAGCATCATGACTCTTCATGGTTCACAGTTAGCAAGCAGTTAGCAAACAGTTAGCAAACAGTTAGCTCCTTCACTCCTCAGTGTCACGATTTTAACCTTCATGTCTAGAGGCTGAAGCCAAGATTTATTATTATTTATTTAATCAAAATGAAGCAGCAAAGTAGGTTTTCTGTTGATTTAATATTTTTGCTGATTTGAGAATTAATCTAAGAAAAATGTAAAAAGAACAATAAAACTATAAAACATTTAAAACTATAAAACAATAAAAACTATAAAACATTAAAAACTATGAAAGTAATAAAATCATTAAAATCCTTCCTGCTGAATTCAGACAAACTAAAGATAAACGAGTAAAAATGAAAAATGATTCTGCTGTGAGTCCAGAACCGTTTCACTCTGAGGGAACCTGGTTTTTGGGTTTGGATCTCATGGGACCAGAACTCCATGGGACCACCATCAGATTGGAACGTCTCCATGAACATGAAATGATGCAGCTTCACTTTCTGGATTATCAGGAGACCTTCTCCTCTGCTCCTCTTCCTCATCAGCCTTTTGTATCACAGAGTTTCTACCTGAGGAGGAAGTTTGGACGTCCCTCCTCCGTTAGAACCTCCTTCTCTGCACAGAGGATCTCTGAGGATCTCTGAGGAACTCTGAGGAACTCTGAGGAACCTCTGAGGAACATCTGAGGAACATCTGCTCCGAAGCTGTCAGCTGTTGGACGTTTGATGTACGTTCAGCCTGCTTAGAGGCACCAGATCTGGGCTTTGACTAGAACCTCCTTCAGCTCCTGGTTGTTCTTCTGTGGTGTTCTGGGTTCTGCTCATATTTCAGGCTCCGGTTCTTCCTGAGGTTTCATTAGATGTGGGCGGCGCGGTGGAGCAGTGCTCAGGTCTGGTTCATCTGGCGTTTCTGTGTGTCTGCAGGATGCGCAGGTTTCCTCCTCAGACTAACCTTCATCAGATCTACCAAATGTTGCTGTAAATAAAGCATCTTATCTCATGTTTAGATGAAGCTTCATGTCATGGGGGCCTGATCATGTCCTGTAACATCAAAGGATCTCTGAACCATGACACGCCCACCTCCGTCCTGCACAGCTGCTGGAAGCCTCTGTTCCATCTAGAAGTCCAGATCTTCTTCTACCTTCTTCCTGATTTCATCCTTGAACTCCTCCAATGGAGGATGGAGTTTGCATCTGCAGGAGAAAGGAGCTGCTTTTGGTTTCCTTCCATCTTCATGTCGTCAGAGGCTGTTAGGAAGGTGTCATGGCTGACGCTGCGGGGCTTCCTCTGCAGGTTGGATATAAAACATCAAACCAACAGCAGAGCTGAGGCATGACTCAGCACCTTTTCAGCCATAGGAAGATCAGAAGAGAGGAAACCAGGAAGGAAGCTTCCAGCTGCAGATTTCAGGTGAGTCCAGGAAACCTCTGGAACATCTGATCCAGCCTGGTTGGAGGTTCAACGCCTCCAGGGTTCCAGTTTTTATCAGCACAGCCGGTTAAACATGATGTCTGGCTGCTATCTCCCAGCCTCCGCATCGGTTCCGCTCTAAGGGGCCCCGGGGCCGGGCTCGGGTGGGGCTCTCCATGTTTGCATCAGAGGATTGGGAGCTTCCTGAAGATTAGCGTATCTGATCCGTCTGATTGGCCTCTGAGATTAGAGAACAGCTGAACGGTAAGAGGATCGGCCCGCCGGGAGGGGAGGAACGCACACACAGACCCATGGGAGGCGGCGGGACCTGGTCCAGGATCAGGATCAGGATCAGGATCTGGTCCAGGATCAGGATCAGGATCTGGTCCAGGGTCTGGATCTGGATCTGGTCCAGGGCTCGTGTTCTGGATCTGGTCCAGGATCAGGATTGGGATCTGGTCCAGGATCAGGATCTGGTCCAGGATCAGGATTAGGATCTGGTCCAGGATCAGGATCTGGATCTGGTCCAGGATTAGGATCAGGATCAGCATCTGGTCCAGGATCGGAGATTAGGATCTTGGCCAGGATCAGGATCTGGTCCAGGATCAGTGATCTAAAGTCCAGAATCGGGATCTGGTTCCAGGATCAGGATTAGGATCTGGTCCAGGATCAGGATTAGATTATCCAGGATTAGGATCTGGTCCAGGATCGGGATCTGGATCTGGTCCAGGATCAGGATCAGGATCGGGATCTGGTCCAGGATCAGGATCAGGATCTGGTCCAGGATCAGGATCAGGATCTGGATCTGGATCTGGTCCAGGATCAGGATCAGGATCAGGATCTGGATCTGGTCCAGGATCAGGATCAGGATCTGGTCCAGGATCTGGATCTGGATCAGGATCTGGTCCAGCATCTGGTCCAGGATCAGGATCTGGTCCAAGATCAGGATCAGGATCTGCTCCAGGATCAGGATATGGTCCAGGGTCTGGATCTGGTGCAGGATCAGGATCAGGATGAGGATCAGGATCTGGTCCAGGATGAGGATCTGGATCTGGATCTACCAGGATGACCTCTTTTAAACTCAGTAGGCCAGATTTGAGTGAACCTATGGAAAGAGGTCTTCCTTAGACCTGATGGGTTCCACCTGAGAGCTAAAGAGGTCCTGGAAAATCCGCCGTAGAGAAGAGAGAGAAAGTTGTTCTTTTTAATTTCCTGCTGTGAATGAAAACCAACATCCTCCAGTTTCTTGGACTGTCTGGATTTCGGTTTGTCTCACTCCGATTCATCGGCTGGCTGATTTTTCCTGCGATCCGATACGATCTTCTCTTCTCTGCTGCATGACTTCATTCAGCAGCCATGGCTGCAGCCAGGGGCGGATCTAGTCAAAGACAAGCAGGGCACCCTCTGAATGGAGAAAGTGACACATAAAACAGATTCTATAACTTGGCTGTTTCTGAGCGTCAGCTCTATTCACTATATAGTGATAACACCATTTTAAATGAGTCTCCAAACGTTTAGTGGTGAAAAAGTAGTGAACTCAAAATTTCCTACAATTCACCTTGAAAGGTAGTGATCATGTGTCCAAATGGTCAGTTAACTGAGTTCACTATAAGGTCCCTGCTCTATACAGTGATGGAGGGGTCAGAGGTCAGAGGTTCCACTGTGTCAGTTTAATCATGTCGATGGAAGAAAGATAAATATCAGCAGCAGATATCAGGGATCAGTTCGACCGATGTCAAAATAATCGGGATCAAGCTGGTTCCTCTCTAGTTTTATTGCTGTTTAGATCAAATAAAGACGTCCTGTTGTTTTCTTTATATAAATGCAGAGAAAGGTTGATTAGCTGCTATAGTGGCCCTGCAGGAGGAGGACCAGGAGGAAGCTCTCATTAACCATCCTCTGCTTGGTGAATCATCTTCTGCTGCTTTCATCTCAGCTTTTTCTTCAACAATCTCATTTAGTTTAAAGTTTATTTACAAAAACCTTCAGAAACTTTTATTTTCCTGTTGATATTGTCTCATAATGGACTGAAAATGTTTAATCTTGCAAATAATTTTTTGCTGGTGGGTCCATTTGGTTCCAGTGTTCAGGTTCCAATGGTTCCCGGGCGCTCCTCCGGTTCCGTCCGGTTCCGTCCGGCTCAGTCTGGGTCCCACCTAAGGAGATGCTGGTGACACCTGCTGGACGTTTCTGGCCTTTTCACCAGAAGCTTCTGCTTCCTCAACCTTCAGACCACAGAAGGTCCCTCCAGAAAGATTTTAACTCACAAATGACAAACATCAGGTTTTATGTCTCCATGTTTTTCTGTCTGGTTTATCTGAGAACAGCAGCGTCGCTATGGCAACCTGAGCATCATCCATTCAGTCTGAATAATGACCGATGGATGGATCCAGTGGCTGGACCGGGACCTTCTGACTCTGAGCAGGGAAGTTGGAGACGGCAGGAAGTGATGTCACAGCCAGGAAGTCTGCTGTACCCATCATCCCATAATTTATGACCTCAGAAGCAGGAACGTTTCTCCCGGTGAATCATTGATGTGAATCTGCTGAATATTTCAGGAAACAAACCAACGTTTCTGAAACTCCTCCGATCGTCTCAGCAGAAAAACGTTTCTCTGGTTTGACTTTTCAACATTTACAGAATCAGGAATATTTACAGCATTAAAAACTGAATTTGTTATTTTCAGAATTATTATCTTCTTTAAATTTATTGGTTTAATGTAAACCCAGAGGTTAACAGAGCCACCAAAGTGTTAATAAAAACAACAATAAAAGCTTAAAATAAAAAATGAAAAGCCAATAAATTAGTTCATATGGTAAAATATATCTAAATACATCTAAAAGTTTTATTTTATTTTACTGTATATTATTTAAGTAAAAAGGAAGATACAAAACAATTAATATTTACATTATTAAATGGTTGGAACCCATGCAGATTTCTAGTTTAAACGGATTTTATTGTAAAGCTTCTGCAGGATTTACATCCAATCAGATCGTTGCTGGATTTACATGTTGACACGCAAAGTTCTGCAGTAAAAATAGCGAAGAAGAAAGCGCAGAAATTAAGTCTAAACCAACCTGAAAGTACATTTTGTACGACGGAGTATTAGGCTAGAGATTTTAATAAAGTCAGAAGGTTTGCAAGCAAGTTTTCATTGACGAAAATGTGACTGACAGATGACCGTTGATTCAGCTCGGCAAAGAACTCATGCTCTTCCTCAACACTGAAGTCCTCAGACATTTTTCTTTCGTTGTTTCTTTCTTTGCACAGGTAAACAGCACATTTCTTCTTCTACGCTTGCATTATCGGCAGAGCAGACGCTGAATGCGCACTTTCATCTGGTTTTGGTCTGCCGCGGTTTCCGTGGAGACTCGTGAACGCGCTTTTAGGAGATCCTATACACTACTGTTTATGCTCTAAAAACATTCTAAATGACTTCTTCGAGTAAATTCTGGATGCTACCCACTCAGGACACTTGGAATACATTGGACGAGCAGTATGGAGGAATATTGACACGTTTTTTGTGGACTTTATGGACCTTTCTGCCTCGGCCATAGACCTCCATTATTTGAATGTCAGCAGACAGCAAGAAGCCTCCCAGATCTCCAGATGCATTTGAGATATCAAAAGTACTCCAGAGTGTTGTTCAGCATGGGGGTGAGTAGAAAATGAAGGCTAATCATGTTTTGGGTGTACTATTCCTTTAAGCCAGAATGATTTGACATTTAAATATGACTTCCCTACGACTTTAAGGCTAGGCTTAAAACGCGTCCTTTTTGATAAAGCTTATCTGTTAGAGTGGCTCAGGTTATCCTGATCTATCTCTATAGTTCTGCTGCTATAGGCTTAGACTGCTGGAGGACATAGGGACCCCTTTTTCATCATTCTGCTTCATTCTATCTCTATTCTCCCACTCTGCAGAATCTGTTAGTTCAATCTCTAACCTTCTGCTCTCTCTGCTTTTTCTCATAGTAGCTTCATCTGGTCTGTTCCTGTTTGGCTGTGACTCCATCCTGGAGAAATATCAGCTGTGCTGCTGCCATCAACACCTTTGTTTCTAGATGTTGGAGTTTGGCCTGTTTTCCAGTGTAGTCCTGTTTCTCTGACTGTGACTAACTGGATGTGCTCTGACTTCATCTTCTGACATGGGAGCTGGCTCGGAGCTCGTCTGCCTGGCTGTGTGTTTCCTGAGACTGGGCCCGCCTGTGGAGCTGGTTGGCAGTTGCTTCAGCAGGTTTGTTAAATGAGGGTCCAGCCCCCCCCCCCACACACACACACACACAAACACAGCAACCCCACTGTCTGGATTTTAGCCAAGGTTACTATAGAAACGCAGAGATTGGATGGAGAACAATTTCGCTTCAGATCAGGACAGCAGAAGAAAAAAAATAAGCTTCTACTGCAGATGATGTTCAGATTTATGACAGATTGATTCATTATTATTTAAAACACTGAAAGCATCAGAGGACGTCTTTAAAACGACACGTTGCTGGATCTCCTCTATGCTAACGGTCGTTCCAGAGCTTCTGCAGGCGCAGCGGCTGGAAGCTGCACAGAAACAGGTGAATGAAGCCAACGGCTGATCAAACAGCTTCAATTAAAACGTATGTCTGACTGAAGCGGATCCCAGTGATCGCATTAAAAAATACATCAGCTCGACTGCATGCATGACAGCAGGAGAGAGCATGAATAAATGAACAGATGAAAGAGTTAGAGAAGAAGAAAGAGAAACATTAGACATGTTTAATTGATCGGCATCAAAACAGGAATATTTCCTGATGGTGAAATCAGAGCTGAGAAGGTCGTCTGTCTGAGGCGGCCTGCAGACCTCCAGGGTTGGCCTTCACAGGTGTAAAGGTTGGTACCAGGATGATGATGATGATGATGATGATGATGATGATGAAGGACAGAGGATAGATTTCCTCTGCAGGAGCCATATCAAACGTCTCAAACTTCTCCTGGTTGCTTCAGGCAGGCGATTAAAGAGCTGAAACATCCTCTGACTGAGTATTTATTCTTAAATAGCAAATGAATAACATTATCCAACAATAGAAGAAAGATTCCTCATTAATATTATATAATGAGATATTTTGCACCTTAAATAAGATAATTCAAAGGTTAACTAATTTAATCGGGTAGTAAAATCTCTCTAATGTCCTTTCTTTAAATAAAGGCGACACTTGTTCTTCCTTTAGTAAAAGCTGCTTCCTGCATCCTGACCTGCAGGCTGCAGCTTCTCCTCAGGTGAAGGAGGATAAAGCTCTGGGCTTCCTGCACTTCCCTCCATCTCTGATCCACGGTTAATGTTTGCTTTGATTAATAAAAGTATTTTTGTTGTTTTAATGGAAAGTTGTGCTTGATATTTGTGTCATTTTAAATATCTTCTGCTTTCAGCCCATTTTGGGGATGGACTGATGTCAAAATGATCATTATCAGCCTCAAAGAACCGAGAGCATTGATTGGCTGCCCAAAGGTCAGCTGATCCCTCAGCTTTTACTCACATGGCAGGGCCCCTCATGATGATACATGTATGAAAAGTAATGATGATGATGATGATGATGATGATGGTGAGTATTTTGATAACAGTGATGATGATGATGATGACGATGATCGTGATGATGATGATGACGATGATACGGATAATTTGATGATGGATGATGATGTCGATGATGATGATACGCGAGAATTCTATGCTTTGATGTGATGATGATGATGACGATGATGTCGCATGATGATGATGATGATGACCATTTTTGATAACAGTGATGATGATGATGATGATGACGACTGGATTTTGATGATGATGATGATGCGTGGATGGATGATGATATGATTATGACTGATGATGATTGATGACTATTTTGGATGATTTCGTGATTTATGATGACGATGATTTTATTTATTTACGCGATGATGATGCGATGATGATGATGATGATGTGATGATTTTTGTGATGATGTGATGATGATGATGATGATGATGATGATGATGATGATGATGATGATGATGTGATGATGATGATGATGATGATGATGAGCGTATGATGATGTGATGATGATGATGATGATGATGATTGATGCAGTGATGAGATGCGATGATGATGATTGATGATGGTTATGATGCTGCATGATGATGATGATGTGATGATGATGATGATGATGATGATGTGATGATGTTGTGATAAAAGTGACAATGATGATGATGTGATGATGATGATGGTTTTGATGATGATTTTATTCGACGATGATGATGATGATGGTGATGTGATGATGATGATGGTGAGTGATGAAAGTGATGATGATGCGATGATTTTAAAACACAGAGAATCTTCTTTTATTGATGTTTTGTTTCAGTTTTTTCTCTCTGACTGGAATCAGGTCTTTAATGGAAGAACAGGTCATCGTTTGCTGACAGCTGATTGGCTGCTGAGTTGATCCTTTTCCAGGACTTTGATCAATACTAAAAGCGGGGGTGTCCTGGAGCAGGTTAACTGTTCAGAGTATGTTACCATGGTAACTAGCCTCACTAACAATGGATCCAGCTTTGTGGTTAAACCTGAGATTACCGGCTAACCCAGTGATCCTGCTCCTTAGTCCAGGCCTCTCTATAAAACCTTAATTAAATCAAAATAAACCCGACTTGGCTGACTAAGCCTGACTTAAGGACTAAGCTGGCGGATCAATCATCCCCCTGGACGCTGCTCATCCTTCAGCAGTGGTTTGATGCGATGATGCAAAAAAATGAGCAGCAGCCGGGTGGAAAGAGGCGGCTTTGCTTTGAAGGAAGTTTTCTTCAGGGTTGGAAGAAATCAGCTGTTATTAAAAACCAAACAATTATCCTTGGCAGCTCTAGGTTGTATCCATGAAGGTCTGATCTAATGGGGCATACCATAGGGTGGCAACTGCCACCCTAAATGACAGCCTTGCCACCCCATAAATATTTTTCTAGATCCGCCCCTGGCGTGTATCATTGACTTGTCTAGGTGAATTAAAGACTTTAAAATATGATTCATGACTTTTAATTTGCAGCTTTTCTCCTGATGTCATCAAACACACGAGGACTGTGATGCTTCAGCACTTTTTGGTTCTGCTTAATTTTTTCTTTTGAGTTTTCAGTTATGCTTTGATTTATGTCATTCTGTGTTTTCTAGCTAATTGTTTTCATTTCCATTTTGTGTCATTCTACTTGTTTTCTGGTTGTATTTGAGTTCTTATTGACTCTCTGCTGCCCCCTTGTGCCAGTCTCCTTTCCCCCAGCTCCCTTCTAGCTCCTTCTGTCCACACCTGCTCCCAATCAGCTGAATACTCCATTCATTCTCCTGTTTGGCATTTATGTTCCTCCTTTCAGTTACTGTTGAAGGATTCTCTTCATTCCCTCCTTAACCTTTGTGTTCCTTTGGTTCTGGTTCTTGTTTTCCCAGATCATTTATTTTTGGATTTATGCTTCTGTTGCCACTAATCCCTTATTAATTCAGTCTATTTCTATAGCTCCAATTCCCATCATGTCATCTCAGGTCACTTTCCAGTTCAACCAGATCATCCAGTCAGATTGATTCAAAGGAAAACCAGCTGATTGCATCGACTCATTGACTCAAAACAACTCGGGCTCCAGAAAGATGGCTCCATGTTTGAGTTGCTGTAAAACTTCTTCCTCCAAGCTTGGGTTCTTCTCTGCAGAGCTTCATGTTAGCGCGGTGAAGCTCTCAGGGTGAAATCCCTCCCCTCAGGCCTCCTCCTCTTCCTGTCACATCAGCGTACAGCCGCTGCATTATCCTTAAGCGGTTCTAATATGAACGTTCCATTTAGGGGGACAGTGGGTGTATTTATTTTGGCCCCGATGGGAATCCAATCCGCTCCCAGGCTGTTAGTGCCTTGCTCATCCGATTAGAGACGGCAGAGCAGTAAACGGCGTCTCCCAGGGGACGGTAAAGGAACAGGGGACGGCATTGGAGCTGATAAATCAAACTGATCCGGGATCATTATGTAAATTCTCACCTCAGAGGGCCGTCCGGCTCGCTGTGTCGGTGTCTGTGCAGAGAGAGGCAAACACTCAGAGGAAATATCCTTCTCTGCCAGCTGAGGCCCAAACAATAAGAAAACAACAATAATAAAACCTGATTATCCTCCAGGATAACAAACCGCTGCGTTTCCTTTTCTGCATCCCACACGTCTGAGCAGCAAACCCAGGTTCTGATCCATCTTCCAATGATAGATGGGCTGTATGCATCAGAAGGAGCGGCTTGGAGAACAGCGCCTGATGGACGCATGTCAGCTTCCAGAGACGCCTTTACTCACTGAGACCTGGACGATGACATCACAGTCCCATCTAGGAAAGAACATTTCACCCAGAGCTAATCTGGACCCTCG
>JAGKQL010000065.1:8261294-8283741 GCA_018398635.1 Cyprinodon brontotheroides | reverse complement strand
CCAGCCAAGGTCCAGCCAAGGACCAGCCAAGGACCAGCCAAGGACCAGCCAAGGACAGTGGAGACATTTGAATGGCTGCTACTGTATTATGTCTGCCGTTCTTATTAGAAACCTGTGGCTGAGTGTGTGTGTGTGTGTGTGTGGTGTCGGG
Source organism: Cyprinodon brontotheroides (assembly GCA_018398635.1). Classification (NCBI taxonomy): domain Eukaryota; kingdom Metazoa; phylum Chordata; class Actinopteri; order Cyprinodontiformes; family Cyprinodontidae; genus Cyprinodon; species Cyprinodon brontotheroides. The sequence continues at coordinate 8,283,590 of JAGKQL010000065.1, read as the reverse complement.
GTTTGGGGCTGCATATTGGCCTCTGGGGACCATCTCTGGGGGGGTAGATGTGGGCCAGGTTGCTCCTGCTAGAGGGGCAATGGGAGGCCCAGGGTGCAATGCAGATGTTTAGGGGATCTACGTTGGTGGACGCTGGTTACCAGCCTGGAGGTTGAGTGGTGCCATGGAGGTCAGTCTGATGGAAGCTAGAGAACAGGGAGCCTACTGGGAACAGTGGAGGCAGGATTCCTGGGAAAACCCGCTTCCCCAGTTCTTTGCTCCCATCTCTGATGCTCTATCACCCCCCCACACACACACACAGAGGATCTTAGGGAGGAGATCATCACCAGGGTGCTGAGAAGCTGATAGACATGTGAGCACATTTCCTTCTAGCAGTGCTGATGGGGTTAGCGATGCTTTAATGCTCCCAGCGGGGGTGGGGGGGGGTTCTTCTACCTGAGACTTGGAGGGAGGGAAGAAGAAGAAGAACCCTGAGTGTCCTCCCCCTGATGCATGTTGGAATGAACCTCAGACTGGAAGCTAAATGGGAAAAATGGATTACCGATAAAACGTCAGCAGCACCCTGAGGGGGCGACGATAAAAATAAACTATAATAAAAAACAAACAAAGTGAAACCTAGAATATCCTGAATTCTGTGCGCTTCAGTCCAGCTGGTTCTGCTGTGGACCTCTGAGGGACCTGAGGGCTGCACTAGCAGGTAATTTCTAACTCCACCCATCTTTCCATGGATGCCACCATCTCAGACTGGTTAACAGAGCGCCCCCTGCAGGACTGATCCGTCTGCTCGGTTCCTGGATCCACTGGATTGGAGTCTAATGCCATTAATATCTGCATATTTAGCATAAAAACACAAAACAGGAAGTGTGGATGTCAGCAGGTACTGTGTGTGCATGTCCTGCAGATGTCTCAGGTGGCGCGGCGCCACATTAATCTCCCCTGTTAGCGGCTCACTGTGTGTGTGTTATAAATAACCATGTTAGGATTTTCTTCTTTTAGGAAAAAACCCTTATTTATCTTTTCCGTCCTCAGCTTTGTCCAAACATGCTTTAACATGCAGCAGCGTTTGGAGGAGACCAGGTGCGCCGCTGTCCTCCGTCTGTGTTAATTGTGGGTTCCTACCTGCTACGCTAATGATCTGCAGCTGTCAGTAGAAATATGGAGGGAAGCAAAGAGAGAAAATAATAAATAAACAAAATGAGCAAAATAAATAAAAAAAAAATAGTTTAAAGACTAAATTTAGAGAAAAACTAAAACTTATCTGTTGCAGCAAAAAGAGATGGAGGAGAAAAAGAGAAATAAAGAGGCTGCAGCAGCCGAAGATGGAGGAACCAGGCTAGCCTGACCCTGGAAGACTGCAAACATCAGCCTGCAAACATCAGCATCTAAACATCAGCCTGCAAACATCAGCCTGCAAACATCAGCCTGCAAACACCAGCCTGCAAACACCAGCCTGCAAATATCAGCCTTCAAATATCAGCCTGCAAACATCAGCCTGCAAACATCAGCCTGCAAACATCAGCCTGTAAACATCAGCCTGCAAACATCAGCCTGCAAACATCAGCCTGCAAACATCAGCCTGCAAACATCAGCCTGCAAACATCAGCCTGCAAATATCAGCATGCAAACATCAGCCTGCAAACATCAGCCTGCAAACATCAGCCTGCAAACATCAGCCTGCAAACATCAGCCTGCAAACATCAGCCTGCAAATATCAGCCTGCAAACATCAGCCTGCAAACATCAGCCTGAAAACATCAGCCTGCAAACATCAGCCTGCAAACATCAGCCGGCAAACATCAGCATCTAAACATCAGCCTGCAAACACCAGCCTGCAAACATCAGCCTGCAAACACCAGCCTGCAAACATCAGCCTGCAAACATCAGCCTGCAAACATCAGCCTGCAAACATCAGCCTGCAAACATCAGCCTGAAAATATCAGCTTGCAAACATCAACCTGCAATAATCAGCCTGAAAATATCAGCCTGCAAACATCAGCCTGCAAACATCAGCCTGCAAACATCAGCCGGCAAACATCAGCATCTAAACATCAGCCTGCAAACATCAGCCGGCAAACATCAGCCTGCAATAATCAGCCTGCAAACATCAGCCTGCAAACATCAGCTTGCAAACATCAGCCTGCAAACATCAGCCTGCAAACATCAGCCTGCAAACATCAGCCGGCAAACATCAGCATCTAAACATCAGCCTGCAAACATCAGCCTGCAAACATCAGCCGGCAAACATCAGCATCTAAACATCAGCCTGCAAACATCAGCCTGCAAACATCAGCCGGCAAACATCAGCCTGCAAATATCAGCATCTAAACATCAGCCTGCAAACATCAGCCTGCAAACATCAGCCTGCAAACATCAGCATCTAAACATCAGCCTGCAAACATCAGCCTGCAAACATCAGCCTGCAAACATCAGCATCTAAACATCAGCCTGCAAACATCAGCCTGCAAACATCAGCCTGCAAACATCAGCCGGCAAACATCAGCATCTAAACATCAGCCTGCAAACATCAGCCTGCAAACATCAGCCAGCAAACATCAGCCGGCAAACATCAGCATCTAAACATCAGCCTGCAAACATCAGCCTGCAAACATCAGCCAGCAAACATCAGCCTGCAAATATCAGCATCTAAACATCAGCCTGCAAACATCAGCCTGCAAACATCAGCCTTCAAACATCAGCCTGCAAACATCAGCCTGCAAACATCAGCCGGCAAACATCAGCCTGCAAACATCAGCCGGTAAACATCAGCCTGCAAACATCAGCCTGCAAACATCAGCCTTCAAATATCAGCCTGAGAACATCAGCCAGTGCAAACATCAGCCTGCAAACATCAGCCTGCAAACATCAGCCTGAGAACATCAGCCTGCAAACATCAGCCTGAAAATATAAGCCTGCAAACATCAGCCTGCAAACATCAGCCTGCAAACATCAGCCTGCAAACATCAGCCTTCAAATATCAGCCTGCAAACATCAGCCTGCAAACATCAGCCTGCAAATATCAGCCTGTAAACATCAGCCTGTAAACATCAGCCGGTAAACATCAGCCTGCAGCTCAGCAACAACTTCTAACCAGAGATTTTTTCACCTTAAGGCGGAAATACGTCACCAATCCCAAGAAAAATTTAATGAGGCTTTACTAGTCATTAAAGATTAAATATTTATCTTACACATCTAAAAAATATATGTCAATATAATTCAACATATTTTTAATTTTTATTTAAAATTAAATTATAAAAAATAACTTTCCAACAGTGATTTTTTATCAGCTTAGCAGTGAAAAAGAACAATAAAGTGCAGCAGAACGTAAACGAGGTGCAGAAAGGCGCCGATGATGAAGAATCAGAGCAGTGAAAAATAGATCTGATGCTAAATGCAATAGAAACACTGAGCTGAGTTCTATCAGAAGATTCACCATGAAGTTCAGGTTTATCAGAGTGATGCAGAGTCTCTAGTTGTGACTGGATTTAGAGTTTAGGGAACAAGCTGTTCCAGAACCTGCTGGGTCAGAGGTCAGCCCACCAGACCCAGTCGGACCTCTGATGGAGGATTTTCTGTTGGTTTCTCTGCCTCGTCCCACAGTCAGTAAAGCCCTTTGGCTTTTTGATTAATGACTCTGACTCTGATAGTTCTGCGCTTTTATCGTCTCCATCTTTTATTTCAGCTCCGTATTTCAGCTACTTCATGTTTTTCAAAATTCTCTATGACGAACTACTGACAGTCGCCTCTTTTCTATCTTATCAAATATAGTTTGGTCCTAAATGGTCTCCATGTTGGAGGTTTGATTTCAGTACCTGGAGCTGGAGTCTCTAGTTTGAAGGATGCTGTAATGATGCTCATCTTTAGAATGCAGTGTCTCATTTCCTGCTATTTTCTTTAAGTCAGAGCAGGCAGCCAAAGGAAGCTAATAGCAGCAGCTAATAGCAGCAGCTAGCGGCAGCGGTCAGGTGGGCTGTGAAACTTTCCCTGGTTCTCCTGGTTCTGTCTCTCTGATGGACTAATTATGTTGGTTGTTCTGCCACTCGCGCTGCTGGCTGCCAAATGGAATTAAAAACCAATTATTGATAAATGAAGAGTGGCTGTAGCCGTGTGTGTGTGTTTGTCTGGAACCGAGCCTAGACCGCAGCTCTACATCTGTCATCCGAACGCCATGACGACCACTCATGTGTGGAGCAGCATCCTGTGCATTCAGCGCACACATCTGCACGGCGACGCCCTTGCTGCAGGGCTGTGTGTGTCTATGCATCTGCGCCTTCAGATGTGTGAGGCTGCATGTTCATGCATGCAGGTGTGAGTGCAGATGCTTGGCAATGAGTGAAGGGTGATTTAGCTGCATGTTTGTTGCCTGTGTGACAGACTGACGTGTGCACAGATGGAGGACCATGAAGATAGGAATTTTACTTCACATTTGTTGGGAAACAGTTTCCCAGCAAATGTCAGCAGTGTTTTAGCGTCAACATTTTATTGGAAGACTGTTCAAAAAGGGGACTGGAGGGTGTGCTCCAATTACAGGGAGTCACACTCTTAAGCCTCCCCGGCAAGGTCTATTCGGAGGGTGCTGGAGAGGAGGGTCCGCCGGATAGTCTCTGGGTGCTCGGATTCAGGAAGAGCAGTGTGGTTTCCGTCCTGGTTGTGGAACACTGGACCAGCTCTACACCCTCAGCAGGGTCCTGGAGGGTGCATGGAGTTCGCCCAACCAGTCTACATGTGCTTTGTGGACTTGGAGAAGGCGTTCAACCGTGTCCCTCGGGGGCCCTGTGGGGGAAATTCTCCGGGAATACGGGGTGCCGGGCCCCTTTGATCTGGGCTGTCAGGTCCCTGTATGACCGGTGTCAGAGTCTGGTCCGCATTGCCGGGCAGTAAGTCGGGCTCAAGCTTTCCGGTGAGAGTTGGACTCCCGCCAGGGCTGCCCTTTGTCAAATGACATTCTGTCTCATTACCTTCATGGACAGAATTTCTAGGCGCAGCCAAGGTGTTGAGGGGATCCGCTTTTGGTGGCCTTAGGATTGCGTCTCTGCTTTTGCAGATGATGTGGTCCTAGGCCGGCTTCATCAGGTCGTGATCTGCAGCTCTCGCTGGATCGGTTCGCAGCCGAGTGTGAAGCGCTGGGATGGGGATCAGTGCCTCCAAATCCAGGCCATGGTCTTGAGCCGAAAAGGGTAGAGTGCCTTCTCCGGTTCAGGGGTGTCCTGCCCCAAGTGGAGGAGTTTAAGTATCTTGGGATCTTGTTCAACGAATGAGGGGAAGAAGGGAGCGGGAGATCGACTGGTGGGTTGGTGGCGTCTGCCGTGAAGCGGGCGCTGTACCGGTCCGTCGTGGTGAAGAGAGAGCTGAGTCAAAAGCCGAAGCTCTCGATTTACCGGGTTTGCGCGATCTACGTTCCTACCACTCATCTATGGTCATGAACTCTGGGTCATGACCGAAAGAACGAGATCGCGGGGATACAAGCGGCCGAAATGGGGTTTCCTCCGTAGGGTGGCTGGGCTCTCCCTTAGAGATAAGGTGAGAAGCTCGGTCATCCGGGAGGACTCGGAGTAGAAACGCTGCTCCTCCACGTCGAGAGGAGCCAGTTGAGGTGGCTCGGGCATCTGTTTAGGATGCCTCCTGGACGCCTCCCTGGTGAGGTGTTCTGGGCACATCCCACCGAGGCCCCGGGGAAGACCCAGGACACGCTGGAGAGACTATGTTTCTCGGCTGGCCTGGGAACGCCTTTGGGGTTCCTCCTGAAGAGCTGGAAGAAGTGGCTGGGGAGAGGGGAAGTCTGGGCCTCCCCTTCTTAAGCTGCTGCCCCCGCGACCCGACCCGGATAAGCGGAGGAAGATGGATGGATGGATGGATGGATGGATGGATGGATGATGGATGGTTGATGGATGGATGGATGGATGGATGGATGGATGGATGGATGGATGGATGGATGGATGGATGGATGGATGGATGGATGGATGGATGGATGGATGGATGGATGGATGGATTTTATTGATCTGAGGGTTTCGCCCCATTGCTTGTTGGATCCTGTTGGATCCCGGTTTAGAGGAGGAGGCTGCCATCATCTTCTCATGGTTTTGGTTCTGAGTTTTCATTGATTTTATTTCCATTTTTGTTTTATTCTAGTTATTTTTGATTGTATTTGAGCTCTTAGGTATTTCGTGTTTGCCCTCTGCTGCCCCCTTGTGTCAGTCTCCTTCTCCTAGCTCCCTTCTAGACTCCTCTGTTCACACCTGCTCCCAACCTGCTGATTAGCCTGGTCTTTGTTTCTCTCTCCCATATATTCTCCTCCTGCTCAGTCGCTGTTGCTGGTTTGTCATCATTACTTTCCCGCCTTATTGTTCCTGGTTTTCAGTATTTTTGGGGATTTTGTGGATTTATGTTGGTGGATTTTATCAATTACCCCTTTTTGTTGTTAAATCTGCTAGAAACCAGTGCAGCTTCAGTCTCTGCATTTGGATCCTCCTCAACCTGACCGATCCTAGAGGTCTGCTGTAGGTGTGGAATGATCAATTCATTGATTACTGAAATGATCATCAACTGATTTGTTAATCAAAGGAAATTATTATAATAGTGGTAAAACAAACAGAGTTCTTCTTTTGACATGATGGTGGCTAAAAAATGATCCTGTTAATGTGGAAACTAGACTGTATGACTACATATGATCTATAGATGGAGAAAATATCCTTTTTTTCTGTCAAACATCCATTGATCTTTGTCTATTGTTTTCTCTGCAGACGTTCGGTTTTTAGTTTTAGACCCTTTTTATTGTTATTTTATTGTTTGTATGTTCTGCTTATATTCTGAAAATTTAAAAAACACTTACGCATACACACCCATTCTCGTTCTGCCATCCTAGTGAGGACCACGCATTGACTTCCATTGATTTTCAGTCATTTTCAACCCTTTCTATGTCCTAACCCTAAAACTAACCATTACCAATGCATACCTAACCCTAACCTTAACCCAATGACACCTTAGCCCTAAGCCTAACCATTAGCACAATAGCATGTAAGGTCCGGCATAATGTCCTCATTTTGCAACAACTGGTCCTCAGTTTGATGGGGAAATTAGAAAAAATGGTCCTCACTCTGGGACCCTCAAGCCTCCAGGCCTCTGGTAGAGGCCCCCAGCTGGGAGGAAAAAAGGGGGGGGACCACCCATGGTGGGTAAGGAAGAGTATTTATATATATATATATATATTTATATATATATATATATGATAAATCCTGGAACCGCCACCTTAAGGTGGTGGAGGGGTTTCGCTGCCTGGATGATCCCAGAGGCTTTGTTGTCGAGGGCCCCAGCTAGAGTCTCCCAAAAGCTTCTAGGCGGCAGGTCAGACAAAGAGCAGTTGATGAACCTCTTATGAAGGTTATAAAGTCGAGGCCAGTGACCTCATCCAGAGCTGAGGCCTGAGGTTGGCATCCATCAGCGAGCCCCCGGTGCTCCGGTTGTTCATGAGGGACCGGTGCTAAGAGGGCTGGGCTGGGACTCTGAGGGACTCTGGGGAAAATCTGCTCATCTTCAGTCATCTGGTGTTGGAGATCCTCGAGGTGGAGAGGCTGTATCTGCTCAGCTTAATGCAGGCAACGTCTCTGACTGTGGGTTTAGCCAAACAGCAGTACGAGGGTACCAGGCCTTCTAGCATCCATCATTCTGCTGAGGGACTTCAAAGGCCATCCTGGGTGTGATTAAGAACGAACCTCCAGCTCAGTGATGTTAGTTTATCGAACTTCTGTGCAAGACATGGATTGTTCATTATGGACACCATGTTCAAGAAGAAGGACGTCCATTTGTTCACCAGGACACCCTTGGCCCAAGAGTTAGGGTTAAAATATGAATTTAGTAGATTGTATAGAATAGTAGGAGTTAGATCTTGTTTTATGTGATAATGATGATTGGAATATTGAGTATGAGATGACGTACAGGTGGTACTAGCGGCTGGCTAGCTCAAGTGGTGAGTCACCCTTCATGCAAACAGGTAACTGGATGTGCTCTCATCCTCTGACATGGGCTGGCTCGAGCTCGCCTGCCTGGCTGTGTGTTTCCTGGATCAGCCTGCCTGTGGCTGGTTGACAGTTGCCTTTTTGTATCTATGCTTTTTCTATGTCTGCTTCTGTCTCCTTCTTTTAACCTCTAGTGGGCCTCAGCAGATGGCCGCCACACTGAGCCTGGTTCTGCTGGAGGCTCTTCATCCTCTCAAGGAAGTTTTTCCTCTCCACCGTCGCTACAAGCATGCTTAGTGTGAGAGGGATTGCTGAAGAGTCAACAGAGTCATGCAATCAGCTGGGTTTTCCTTAGATAGAAAACTTTGAATCAATCTTGACTGATGATCTGGTGAACTGAGTAACTTGAGATGACATGATGGGAATTGGAGCTATAGAAATAGACTGAATAGAATTGAATTTATATATACACTCAGCGGCCACTTTATTAGGTACCCCATGCTAGTAACGGGTTGGACCCCCTTTGCCTTCAGAACTGCCTCAATTCTTCGTGGCATAGATTCAAGAAGGTGCTGGAAGCATTCCTCAGGAGTTTGGTCCATATTGACATGATGGCATCACACAGTTGCCGCGAATTGTCGGATGCACATCCATGATGCGAATCTCCCGTTCCACCACATCCCAAAGTGCTCAGTATTGGATTGAGATTCAGTGACTGTGGAGGCCATTTGAGTACAGTGAACTCATTGTCATGTTCAAGAAACCAGTCTGAGATGATTCCCAGCTTTTATGACATGGCGCATTATCCTGCTGAAAGTAGCCATCAGAAGTTGGGTACATTGTGGTCATAAAAGGGATGGACATGGTCAGCAAACAATACTCAGGTAGGCTGTGGCGTTGCAACGATGCTCAATTGGTACCAAGGGGCCCAAAGAGTGCCAAGAAAATATTCCCCACACCATGACACCACCACCACCAGCCTGAACCGTTGATACAAGGCAGGATGGATCCATGCTTTCATGTTGTAGACGCCAAATTCTGACCCTACCATCCGAATGTCGCAGCAGAAATCGAGACTCATCAGACCAGGCAACGTTTTTCCAATCTTCTATTGTCCAATTTCGATGAGCTTGTGCAAATTGTAGCCTCAGTTTCCTGTTCTTAGCTGAAAGGAGTGGCACCCGGTGTGGTCTTCTGCTGCTGTAGCCCATCTGCCTCAAAGTTCCACGTACTGTGCGTTCAGAGATGCTCTTCTGCCCACCTTGGTTGTAACGGGTGGTTATTTGAGTCACTGTTGCCCTTCTATCAGCTCCAACCAGTCTGGCCATTCTCCTCTGACCTCTGGCATCAACAAGGCATTTCCGCCCACAGAACCGCCGCCACTGGATGTTTTTCTTTTCGACCATTCTCTGTAAAACCCTAGAGAGATGGTTGTATGTGAAAATTCCAGTAGATCAGCAGTTTCTGGAATACTCAGACCAGCCTTCTGGCACCAACAATCATGCCACGCTCAAAGTCACTCAAATCACCTTTCTTCCCCATACTGATGCTCGCTTTGAACTGCAGGAGATTGTCTTCTGCACCATGTCTACATGCCTAAATGTGCTGAGTTGCCGCCATGTGATTATTGCTTAGAAATTAAGTGTTAACGAGCAGTTGGACAGGTGTACCTAATAAAGTGGCCGGTGAGTGTATATAAATGCAGAGTAATATTGTTGCTTTGTACTGTGACAGTGGAATGAGAATAAATGTTTTTTTTTGTTCTTCTCTTCATCAACCTTATTTTGTGTTTTTTATTTATTCATTTTCATTATACTGTTCATGTTTACATTTATATATAAATCGTCTCTTTCTTTGCTCCTAACTGGCTTGAAATAGAAAACAACCAACTAACCCTGTTCAGGTCATTTTCCCAGTCAGGATCCCAGTCAAGCCTCCAATGATCCAGTCAGTCCAGTCTCAGGACTCCAGTCTGATGTCTTTTATCTGTATTCCTGATCTCTAACCAGCGTCGTAGAAAGGATGATTCTAAATCCTCCATCCTGGAATAAATACGCTCTGAAAGGAAGGAGTTCTCTGGTTGCTCTGCAGCTCTGCAGCCCAGGTAGGGAGATGATGGCCCTCTGCCTCCTTCCAAACTACAAAACCCAGACATGTTAGATGAGTTGTTGACTCTGAATTGACCTTATAAATGAGGGCTTAGTGTTTGGAGTTGATGAAACTCATGAAAACATGCATTTCATTTCATTGGGCCCATCCACCTCACCCTGGATACTCTTATTAATCCCAGCTATAATACTGCAAATCCATCAACTGATCCCTATCTGTGTAAACGGGGCTATTTTTAGAGCAAAGAAACGTTTGTTTAACGTTTCCCTACATGTGTGTGTGTATTTGGAGAGGCTGCAGACGAGGTTTCCAGAAAACGGTTCTGTAATTACATCTGCATGGGGGAGGAAGTGGTTATCAGCGTCAGCGAGCGGCCGAAGGCAAACGCTTTGAAATGTGGCTCCTCTTCAACGCAGCAAACGCCGAAACACCAGTAGGAACGATAAAGCAGCCTGTAATTGCATCTATTAGCATCTGTAAACGATGCGGCTGGAGGTGAAAATGTTTGCTGTGGAGGCTGGGAGCGAGGTGTGAACCGCGCCGCTGCCGACGCACGGCTAGGTTTGAAAAAGTACGTTTATCTGCAGTTTACGTCTGAGGATTTCTACTACGACAAAATTATTTAGAGTTTCAGATCATTTCAGATCGACACCAAGGAGACTCTGATGTCCTTCATTAGGACTGTTAGGTTTGAATTGTTTTAGTTTTTAGTTTCTGAAGGTCCGACCCTGACAGCCGGACTTTGACTAGACCTTAGATTTAAGGACGTCACCATATTTATGATAAACTGACTGAAAAGCAGTCAGGACCCAAATGAAGCTGGAACTGAACATGGATTTAATGTGATCTAATATTTATTAACTATCCATTTTCTACTGAATGCACCGTCACATTTTCTGTTACCTGCAGCTTTGTTTTGAATAACTTTAATATTCTTTCAATAAAACTCTATTTGGTGATTTTTTTATTTTTTTTTAAGTGTAGATTAATTATATTTACTTAAAGTTGTAGGGAAGTCATATTTAAATGTCAAATCATTCTTAAACATGTATATAAATGTTCTCTTTATCAGACCATATTGTCCCAAAATTTAGAACATTTCTATCTTTAAAAAAATCCAGTCTTAAAATCTGTGTTTTTTCCCTGTTATCTTCTGCAGGCCAGTTAGTTCTACGCCAGCCTGAACACCTAAATTCGGCCAATCATATATATCAACGGTCATCTGTCAATCAAATGTTTTCGGGTCATAGTATCTTGATTCATGTGTCGCAGCTAATATATGCAACGGTTGAAACCAGAATCCTTTCCTTTCCCATTGAGTTGCGCCCCAGTGTTCACGGGATGGACGTCTGTGTTCGGGCAGGCGTAGAGCTAACAGAACTGGCAGCTGTTATGCAGGCAAGGGCTCAAACATGCACGGGCTGGAAGCCTTCTACACCAAACCAAGCTTCTGCCGCCTCTGGCGCCCTTCTTCCACAACATCTTCGGCCCCGCTTTTCCTGCTCTAAATACAAAAAATGGATGACGGAGGAGACTCATCCACCTCCTGACCTCCCACACTAAACTCTCCTCCTTCTTTGCATGCTTCCTCTGTCCATAGCGCCTCTTGACAGCCATGCCAAGCTTCTAAGTCACCAATTTAGTGCTACTTGTCCCAATGGGATTTCCCATTGGGAACCTGCTAGCACTAAGATGCTAACTGGTTAGTAAAGATGCTTCCCACAAACCGCCCACAACCAAACTTGCTTGCAAAACCTTCTGCCACAACAATCCCGCCCCCTTGATAATCGACCAATCCAATCACATTCAATTTATTCAGTCATATAAAGTCAGGCACCACTGGGAGAATTGCTTTGGTCAGTTTTATGTATGAAGAGTTTACCTGCAAAAACAGAACTCAATTTTTATACATTTTATAAAAAACATATTTATTATTTTTTCAAAAATGACATCTATATGTTTTTGCAAACGAACTCTTAATGATTTTAGTTATTTACAAAAAAATATGAACAATAAAGCTTAACCTAGAAAAAATACTTCCATGATACTTTAACACCGGTGTTTCCCATCAGATGCTGTGGGATGATGGCGCTGAAAGCTGAACTGAAGTCAGAGGGGATTTACCATTAGGCAATACTAGGCATTTGCCTAGGGCCCCAAGTTATTGGGGGCCCCATGAAAGTAGCCTATGTTATGGTTAATACAACTATTCCTTATTTATGCACATTATGTTTTTGATCAAATTTATTGCTTATATTATTAAGTGTAAAATTTCTGTATCTGTATAATGGGTCTGTTTTATGTGTTAGCTTCTCAATTCAGAGGGCCCCTGCCTGTCTTCTGCCTAGGGCCCCAAATTTCCTTAATCCACCCCTGACTGAAGTCCAGAACAGCATCCTCACCTGGGTGTTCTTCTCCTCCAGGTGTGCCAGGCTCAGGTGGAGAGCAGCAGAGATGGCGTCCTCAGTGGAGCGGTTCCATCGGTAGGCGAACTGGAACGGGTGGAATGTTGGCGGCAGACTGGAGACGTTGGCCGTGTCTCAATTCACTAGAATGCGAGTACAGACTCGTGTCCTCTCCAAGTCTGTTCTTGACTAGAACCCAGGAAGTTTTGGACTGGTTTTGAACTGGTGGGGAACGGGAGCACGCAGCATAAATATTGTGACAGGCTCTGCTCTGTTACTGGTCTGATCCACCATTCATCACACCTGCTCCACTGTAATCAGCTCTTACTGGTTCCACCTGTTTTCAACTCATTTAAACTCTGTGCAGATCAGCTGCCAATGCCAGAATGTCTCTAACCACCCACACAAGCTACGCTAACCTTAGCCCTCCTTGCTATCACTACGCTACCTCCTTGCTGTTACCATGTTTACATTAGCCCTGTGGGCTATCACTATGTTAACATTAGCCCTCGTTGCTATGGCCATGCTAACATTACCCCTCCTTGCTATCACTATGCTAGCATTAGCCCTTCTTGCCATCACTATCCAAAACATTAGCACTCCTTGCTATGGCCACGCTAGCATTAGCCCCACATTGTTATCACCATGCTAACATTAGCCCTCATTGTTATCACCATGTTAACATTAGCCCTCATTGTTATCACCATGCTATCATTAGCCCTCCTATCTATCACCATACTAATATTAGCCCTCTTTGCTGTCACCATGCTAACATTAGCCCTCCTTGCTATCACCACACAAAACATTAGCCTTCATTTTTATCACCATGCTAACATTAGCCATCCTTGCTATCACCATGCTAACATTAGTCCCCCTTGCTATCACCATGCTAACATCAGCCCCCCTTGCTATCACCATGCTAATATTAACCCTTCTTCCTATCACCACGCTAACATTAGCCACCCTTGCTATCACCATGCAAAACATTAGCCTTTATTTTTATCACCATGCTAACATTAGCCCTCCTTGCTATCACCACACAAAACATTAGCCTTCATTTTTATCACCATACTAACATTAGCCATCCTTGCTATCATCATGCTAATAATATTCCTCCTTCCTATCACCACGCTAACATTAGCCCTCCTTGCTATCACCAAGCAAAACATTAACCTTCCTTTTTATCACCATGCTAACATTAGCCCCCCTTGCTATCACCATGCAAAACATTAGCCCCCCTTGCTATCACCATCCTGACATTAGCCCCCCTTGCTATCGCTATCTTAACATTAGCCCCCCTTGCTATCACTATCTTAACATTAGCCCCCCCTTGCTATCACCATCCTGACATTAGCCCCCCTTGCTATCGCTATCTTAACATTAGCCCCCCTTGCTATCACTATCTTAACATTAGCCCCCCCTTGCTATCACCATCCTGACATTAGCCCCCCTTGCTATCGCTATCTTAACATTAGCCCCCCTTGCTATCACTATCTTAACATTAGCCCCCCCTTGCTATCACCATCCTGACATTAGCCCCCCTTGCTATCGCTATCTTAACATTAGCCCCCCTTGCTATCACTATCTTAACATTAGCCCCCCCTTGCTATCATCATGCAAAAGATTAGCCTTTATTTTTATCAACATGCTAATATTAGCCTTCCTTGCTATCACCATGCTAATATTAGCCTTCCTTGCTATCTCAGAGACAAAGAAACTTTGGTAAACCAAGCATGGCTAAGTGCTAATAGTGCTAACCCTACATCCACATTAAATCCTTGTGCGTTCCTGCAAGAAAAAAAAAATAAGACATATGAATATGATTTGTTTTTTCGCTAAACATGAATTTAAAGACAGGATTACATCATCAGAATGTTGGACTGTGACGTAATTTCCCTCTGGGATTATTAAAGTATTTCTGATTCTGACTCCATCAATGCAAAGCTGGACCTGAAAAACCAGCAGGAAGCTGGAAAAGGAAATCTGTTTGTTTCATAGAGGCCTGATTATAATCTATGGTTTCAATGTTTACACATTTATTCAATCTGATGCACTAAACTCCTGTTTTCATTAAGGTTCAGTTTTCCTTGTCTGTAAATGTTTGCCAAACGAAGGACATGTTAGGAAATAAGAAATGTTTCTTATTTCTCTTTGTAGTTGAGCCTAACTTTGCCAGTTTTCATTTCTGTCCTGGAATCTGAAAGCATCCACAGCAGGTTGGCGGCTGCCTGCGAAGGTGTTCCCTCTGCAGAGGATAAACAGTCTGGAGATGACCTTATGACCTCTCCCCGGTTAATGAGCGCCAGCAGCTTCTTGATAATCTTGCTGATGTTTTTCCATCTCGGCGTTGTCCTCACCCTCACCTGTCTGCTTCAGACCAGCAAACTTCCTGCTTCTGTCTTTATTCTGTGTGTTTTCTGCTGCCTCTGTGTGACGCCGATCATCTTCCCACCCTCTCTCCTTCCTTGCTCCCCTCTCATGTGTGACAGGGGTGAGGATGTCGGCGTCGGTTTAATTAATACCACAGAATATCCGCGCTCCGCTCCGCTCTCCGGATCCGGACATTAATCAGAGGTATTTTCGGGGGAAGCGAGGCGGCGCAGGTGCAAATCGTCGGGGGCAGAGAGGGTGCGTGGAATGATGTATGGAAATACACGACCAAACCTGATCTGGCCGTCCAATCATCATCCATCAACATCGGCTCGCCGGGCGGGCGGAGGAGGCTTTCCTCACCAATGGAAAAAGAGCGAGGGGGAAGAGATGCGTCTGGATTTATCCGAGGCAACAAGCTGGACGGTTTGAGAAGGAGGAGAACAGGTTCCTCCTTCTGACGGCCTCCAGCCACAGCAGGTGGATCCTGATAGAAAATCCTCTCTGCTTCATAGAATGCTGCAGGTTTACTCAGAAAACAGCTGAAATATGATCAGTTTGCATTTAGAGGAAACCTCCTTTGTCTGTAAACCTTCTGAACGGCTCTGGTGGAGGTTGGACTCCAGCTCTGTTAACAAATCTCCTAATAAGAAACAAAAAGCAGCGCATCAGACGGCATCATTTCTATTAGTTTGCAAAAACTGTTTTATGTTGCGGTCCCAGTTTCTCATATATTTCATTTTTATAATGTTTTTCTTTAAGTCATAACTGGTTAAGTCCAGTTCCATCCCTTTGGTTCCATTTCCAGGAGCTAACTAATGCTGCTGACCAATCAGTGACATCTGCCGACCTCACCAATGAGTCTGATTGGTCAATATGATGACCGTAAACGACATGATGAGACTGTGGAGCTGATTCTGTACGATCTGAGTCTTAATGTATGATGTCACTAATGTGGGAGGAGTTAGAAGTGAGATCAAACATCCATCTTTCCACCGTTTCCCAGTTTAAATCTCTCACTTCGTGATACTTTACTGCAGCTCCCACTATTATTTAGATTTTTTTCAGTTTTCTTTGCTGTCTGAGCACTACAGTTGATCACTTCTACCATGAAAAGAATAAAATCTTTCTTTTTTACAATCAGTAAATGTTCTGCAGTGTTGGGACGCCGCTCCAGAGGTTTTTTTCCCACGGTTGGTTCGGGTCTTTCTGACTTGGATTAGATCCTTTTTTTCAGCTTCAGCAGAAGTTATTCTGAGCTCTAATTTCACTTCTCTGATCTCTTCAGATCTTTGCTAACTTCCCATTCTCGATCAGCAGCAGTCTGTCTCGGAGCTCGAGGAGAGCATGCGCCATAATATCATTAAGTTCGTAGGAGCAAAACATGCAGAAATGAACGCTTAATTTAATAAGACATATTAAAAAAATCCCCCTCAGCATCCAGCAGATGTGTGGTTGGATTGCGCACGCCATGTGCTCCATCCAATGCAGACCATTGGCTCCACCCACATCTAGTGAAAACTAGTGCTATTGGATGAGTCATAGAACGCAAACACTCATTGGTTAGCTAAAGGAAACCATCAGAAGCCAGCAGGTGTTCTTCAAACTGCTAACGTGAATTGTCTATGCCATGCTACAATGTGGGATTCAGAAAAAGATGCTGAAATGTCTGAAAGGTCGGACACAGGAGAGAGCGTTAATCGGAGACGGAGACCAACAAGACCTCCCTCATCCTTTGCCCTATCTCAGAGAAGTTTTAGAAATAGTCGAAAAATTGAGCTTTCAGTTCATATAGCGGCATCTGGCTGTTTTTTTAAAGGTTACTTTAGGTCTGACCGCTCTCAGCTTCCATATGTTAGTCCAAAGTTATTTGATAAAATATGAAATAATAAAAGGAAACAACATCTCTATAGAGTCCTGTTGTGGATCTGAGTTTATCAACTATGAACTCTAACTTTCACATAGTCACCTCTATAGTTCTGCTGCTATAGGCTTAGACTGCTGGAGGACATAGGGACCCCTTTTTCATCATTCTGCTTCATTCCTATCTCTATTCTCCCACTCTGCAGAATCTGTTAGTTCAATCTCTACACCTCTCTACATCTCAAACACCTTTGTTTCTAGATGTTGGAGTTGGCCTGTTTTCCAGTGTAGTCCTGTTTCTCTGACTGTGACTAACTGGATGTGCTCTCTTCATCCTCTGACATGGGAGCTGGCCTCGGAGCCTCGCCTGCCTGGCTGTGTGTTTTCTGGACGGGGCCGCCTGTGGAGCTGGTTGACAGTTGCCTTTTGTATCTATGCTTTTTCTATGTCTGCTTCTGTCTTCTGGGAGCTGGAGAAAATCCCATCTTTCTCCAGCAGAGTCCGCCGTGGATCCTCTGAGGGAGCCTCCTGCACAGGTGCAGCTCATCAAGACCATCAGAGGATCCACTACTTAAGCTGTCTTCAGACCTTGCCTCAACGCCGCAGTGTTGTTCCAGTTGGTCAGCGCTAAAGCCTTGCTCCTTGTGAATCTCCATGACTTTGAATCCAGATTGGATTCTAACTTCTCTCTCTGTGTTCCCAGGAAACCCGAGTCTCCTCTGTGAAAGCTCTAGGAGAGCTAACCTGCCGAGCCGACCCTCTGAGCCAAACCCTGAAGACTTTCTGAGAACCCCCAAGCAGCTCAGGACTAGAGCTGGAAAAACCAAACCAAGGTCTGTCCGAGCTAGACGTGAGACGCTGAAGCAGCTACGGACTCTGCTGATAAACTCTTCTCCAGAACCAACAGAAACTCCCCCAAGGAGAATAACTCAAGAACCCTCAAGGTACTATCTGAGCTCACTTGAAAACCAAACCCTGCCAGCAGTTCATAACAGCTCTGTCTCTCACGCAGACTCCAGTGAAACCAGGACCCAGGCCCGAACCAGATTCCAGTACATTCTGTGTTTGTGCTTTAATAAACTGTTAAACTTTTATCCTCGTGTCCGCCTTGTGGTGTTCTGCATAACTGGGTCTCCATTTGAGAACCCATCATGACAGAACACTGCGGCCAAACACAAGGCCCAGCAGATCACCTCACCCGTCGTTTGGAGGAACAGGATGCCCAACTTCAGGGACAAACCCAAACGCTCCGTGAGTTATACCATTTAGTTGGGACTCATAACCAAATGCTACAGAGTTGTGCTAATTTCCTGAATAGCGCTAATGCTGCATCTGTACAGCAACCATTTCCGGGTCCAGTCCCTCCCCCGAGGTCACAACCTGTGACGTCATCAGAATTTCGTCCTAGTCTACCTGAACGATTCTCCGGAAACATGAAAGATTGCAAAGGATTTTTATTTCAGTGCCGGTTGATTTTTCAGAATTCTCCAGGTTGTTTTTCTACTGATCACAAGAAAATAACGTTCATTCTTTCTCAGTTAACAGGAAGAGCCTTGGAATGGGCTCAGGCAAGATTTGCCTCTGACGACAGTTTAAATTGCCTTTTCTCTGATTTCATTACTGAATTTACCCAGGTTTTTAACCAGGAAACTGACCAAACTATCGAGATTCCAGAGCTCTTTTCAGCCTCAAACAGGGAAATTCTTCGGTGGCAGATTTTTCGATTAACTTCCGGGTTAAGGCGGCAGCTTCCGGATGGAACCAAACATGCTTTAAAAAGGAGCTTTTTCATCGCGGCATTTTCGTAGATGAACAGATTAAAGATGAACTAGCAACCCTCGACGAACCAGCTTCCCTCGAGATTTAATTCGCCTCTCCATCGAGGCTTCCGATAATAGAATTAAGAGCGTCGAAGCTCTTCTATTCTGAAGCAGAGAATATTTCTCCTCCTGCACTCTGCTCAAACGTGACTTCCAGTAGTGTGTCTCCTTCTACAGAGCAGATGCCCACACCAGAGGGTCCCCAGCCCCAGTCTCTTTCATTTTCAATTCCGAAGCCTCCTAGGCCAGAGAAAGGGACGTCCCCAACCCATGCGCGGTGGGACACTACAGGCTGCTCGTGAGAGAGAGCGAGAGGCGGGATCACAAATAAACGGTGTATCTACTGCGCGCAGTGGGGATGCTTAATCGCTTCTGCCCGGCAAGATAAAAGCGGGCGCCCGCCAGTGGATCTGAGGAGTCTGGCGGCCTCAAGGTACCAACACAACAAATGTGTGTCCTCGGTTTGTCAAGCTTCCAGCCACCCTCTTCTTCTGTGATAACCAGAGTCTTCCTTCGCCGCACTTCATCTACTTCAGGCTGTGAGTGTAACACTTTAATTCAGCACTCTAACCTCACCCAGCAAGTCTTCACACATCAGTGACCGCTTCCCCCTCTCTACAGCCTCTCGGTGTTTTGGCAGCCATCGACGGAAAAGACTCCAGCACCGTGGTTACTGCCACTCAAAACCCAGCTCCCTCAAGCTATTTCTATCAGGTAACCACCGAGACAATAACCTTCTTTGTTTTCCCTCTGCATGTTCCCAAGTTGGTCCCCAGGTTTGAGTGATTGGAGAAGCATAACCCTCACATTAACTGACTAAACGCCTTACTGGAATCATGGTCCACTACTTGCGTACGAGAACATATCTTCGTTCAGCTGCCCCTATGGTGGGGATTGCCCTGGTGCATTGGGGGAGATGGACTCTTCTGACGCTTTCTTTCCTTCTGAATCGTGTACTCAAGCCATTGTCGCTGTTTTTCCGTGCTTACGTCGCTACGCCCCTACCTCCACACAGACCATACCATTAGCGCCATTGAATCCTTTTTACCTGGCGCTCCTTTACCAAGCAGGCAGACTGGGGCATAACATTTCCAAGCCTGAAAACGCCAGAGAAACTTATGCCAAATACATCAACGAATCATTAGCTGCTGGAATTATTCGCCAGTTCTTCATCCTCTCCGTTGGTGCAGGGTTCTTTCTTCGTGGGCAAGAAGGATGGTTCCCTGAGGCTATGCATTGATTATCGGGGTTTGAAACCAGATCACAACTAAAAAATAAATACCCATTGCCTCTTTCTTGCTTCTGCTTTTTGAACCTGTACAGGGTGCTACAGTGTTTACTAAACTGAGACTTAAGAAACGCCTATCATCTTCTGAGGATACGAGAGATAGGGCTATTGAATGGAAAACTGCCTTTAAGACTCACTTTGGGCCAATTCGAATATCTGATAAATACTTTAGGTTTCGCTTTCCAGCCCGCCCTCACCTGTTTTCAATTTCCTCATTATCCCTCTCCATGTTCTAAGACTTTCTCAACGTATTTGTTTTCGTATGCATTACGACCGGTTTCCATTCTCATTTCATTCCAGGAACCTCGCGAACACAAAGAACATCATTATATACGAGGCATACTGAAGTAAGCTTCATTTAAAAATTAATGAAGTAAATTCCACTCAACGTCATGCCTTTTGAGTTTGTGCTTTCGATGAATGAAGCCCTTCCTGAGGATCAGAATCAAAAACTGTTTTGGCTGACCCAGGTCCCTGAGAACCATCCCCGAAGTTTCAGACCAGCTAACTTCTATCGTCGATTCATAAGAAACTACAGTCAAACAGCCCTTCCATTAACCTCTCTTACTTTTCCATCAAGCGAACCTTTCCAGTGGTTGAGGGGCTCAAGCGGCATTTGAAAAACTAAAAATCCCTTGTTTTCCAGAGCTCCTGTTCCTAATTCCAGCCTGATCAGCTAAAACAGTTCATCCTAGAGGTGGATGCTTTGATTCGGAGTGGGGCGGTTTCTCTCCCCAAGGCTTCGACTCTGATCAAAGGTACACACCTGTGCTTTCTTCTCCCGTGAGCTTTCTTCGGGCTGAACAAGAACTATGGCGTGGGGCGACGTGGGCCAGTGCTCCTGGCTGACAAACTGGCGTTGGAAGAATGGAGGCGTGGCTGGAGGGAGCTGAGCATCAGTTCTCTCGTGTGGACAGACCACAGAATCTGGCTCACATCCAGTCAACTAAACAGGCAAATCCTCGTAATCAGGTGGTCAATCTTCTTCCTCCCGTTTCAGCCTTATCATTTTTTCCTACAGACCCCGGATCCAAGAGCATTGAAGCCCGATTCTCTCTCTCGTCTCTACTCCGTCGATCATCCTGAGACACCTGAACCCATCCTCCCAGCTTAGGTGTACCATAGGGTGGTCAGCTGGAATGTCGGTTCCCTCATCATTCTGCCCCTACCACGGGACCAGACCCAGGTACCGGTCCTAGCCTAACGCATACATATGTCCCATCTTCAGTCAGGTCCGTCTCATCCAGTGGATGCATGCCGTAAATTCACCGCTCATCCAGGGTGAGTAGGACTATAGCTCTCATCTCAAGCTTCTACCCAATTTGGCCCACACTCCACAAGAGACATTAGGTATGTGTTGGCTTGCCCTACCTGTACCGCAACAAAGCCTCACACCAACCCCCACTCCTTCCTGGCCTGCTTCAACCACTTCCTGTTCCTAGCGTCCCATGGTCTCCTTATAGCTTCCCCTTAGATTTTTGTCACCCGGCCCTCCCTGTTTCCCGGTATGTCCACTATTTTAACCATTGTTGATCGTTTCTCGAAGTCCTGCCATCCTGAAAGGTTCCCCTCAGGAAACTTCCACGGCCTTCAGACAATGGCTATTAATAAAACATGTTTTCCGCGACTTCATGGCATTCCCAGGATACTATGGGACAGAGGGTCCACAATTCATCTAAGCAGGTATGGAAGGCTTTCCTGTTCTGCAACCGACACCCAAACCATCTCTCACTTCAGGTGCCATCCTCCAATCAAACGACCCAGACAGAAGCATGAACCAGCAACTGGAATCCCACCCTCCGCTGTCTCACTTCCAACAACCCTGTGGATTGGAGTCAATACCTCCGATGGATAGAATATGCCCATAACTCTCTCCGTTCTGCATCCCACTGGTCGGTCCCTCACCCAGGTCAGTCTGTACCAACCACCTCTTTTCCCTGCAGATGAGAGAGAGATATCGGTGCTGTCCGTTAACCATCACATCCGTCGCTGCCAGAAGTTTGGAGGGAGACAATCGCCACCTCAACAGTCAAGGGGATAATGCAAAGAAACTCTCAGCGAGATTCATTGGGCCTTTCAAAGAGTTTCGCATCATCAGCCCCTCCTCTGTTAGGTCTGCAACTACAGTCCTCAGTATCCATCCCGCTTTTCCATGTTTCCCCAGATCAAACCTGTTTTCCTCGAGGCCCCTGTACCGTCCGACTCCCACCACCCAGCCTGGAGATTGGAGTGGCCATCACGGCCTTCGCGATGCGCCGCATCATGGACTCCCGTCGACGAGGTCGCGGATGGCAGTACCTCGTCGACTGGGAGGGCTACGGACCTGAAGATCGTCAGTGGGTCCCAGGCTCGTACATCCTCGACCCTGCACTCATAGAGGAGTACGAGCGTTCCTGTCCTTCCACTTCCTCCGGACCGCCAAGGGGCGGTCGTTGAGGGGGGGGTACTGTTGGGAGCTGGAGAAAATCCCATCTTTCTCCAGCAGAGTCCGCC
>JAGKQL010000065.1:8193322-8253641 GCA_018398635.1 Cyprinodon brontotheroides | reverse complement strand
GAAAACACACAGCCAGGCAGACGAAAGCCCGAAAGCCAGCTCCCATGTCAGAGGATGAAGAGAGCACATCCAGTTAGTCACAGTCAGAGAAACAGGACTACACTGGAAAACAGGCCAAGCTCCAACATCTAGAAACAAGGTGTTGATGGCAGCAGTTTTTGAAAAATTAGCAACCAGTCATCATACTGCTGCCTAAAACATTTAATTCATATTATCATTTAATCTTAAAATTCCCATTTCCAGTTTACGATCTGGATCATCATACTGCTAATTAAATATAATACTATTAGCATCTTTAAACTTTAATTCATGAGCAAATCAAACCATTTTCCCTCATTCAGCCATAAACCAACATTTTTAACTGAACTTCAGCTGATTGAATATATTTTCTCAACTTTTATCATTGACTGTGAAAATCTAAATGTCTTTATATCAGACATTAGCATTTTTTTAATAATAACCAAAACAGATTTACCCATCAGTGCTAAATAGGAATAAATAAAGAAGCTAAATAAGCTAACATTTTAAGAAAGTAAATAAGGTCAGTGTGAGCGGCCATCTGCTGAGGGCCATCTACCATCACACACCATGAAACTGCTCTAGATGCTCTCTTTTCTATTTGAACTTTAAATATTGGATTTTTCTTTTTCTGCTCATAAATCTTTACTTATCAGGTTGAAACTACTACAACTGGTGACCCTGAAGACTGCTAGGAAGGTTAACCTTTGTTAAAGTCAGCAAGGCAGCTGACCGGGTTAAGCTAGCGGCTATTAGCTAGTCAGCTAAACCAAAAATGGCTAATTAATCTTTACTTATAGGAGCCTACATTTTGTCAAACCGTTCAACACTAAACTAAAGAAGTCATAGTTTAATATTTTACCGTCAACTGACCAGACTAATGGTTACTGAGTTTACATTTTGTAATACTAGTTTGAGTAGAGCTATCCATTAGCATGCTATCTAGCTACCAATTAGCCCAGTAGGAAGGTTATCTCTGACTTCTAACCTGCTGGAAGTTAGAAATAACAACAAAAGCCAATATAATTATTTATGACTGTTGTTTATTAGGCTAACAGAGTAATTAGCACTTCCACCAGCTTTAGCTTAGTTGGCTAAGTTAGCTACCTAATATCTGTGCTAGGTAGGCTAGCACCTGCTTCTTTGCCTTGTAGTATTTAGGGGTTGAGGCAAAGCGAGTGTAGGTGACCAGAGATGCTATAGATAACTGTAAAATAAGCTAATTTCACCACTAGCTTCTCTTCTGGCTCTGATGAATGTCAGCGTTCAGGTTAATCAGGTTTATAACGTTTATTGTTGTTCTGGGTAGAAATCCAGAAATCCTAAAGTCAGAATAGAGTCAATCTGTGAACGTAGACGTTTGTCATCAACCATAAATCTTTATTTTAGCATCATTTAGGAGAATCACCTGGTAAACGTGAAATTACAGCTGATTAAATGTTCAGGTGGCTTCATTTCTAGAAGAGTGGCGGCCTAGTGGTCAGGGCACAGAGGTTCTGAGCCCCACTCCCACTGACTGCCTCTCTGGGTCCCTGAGCCAGACCCTTAATCCCACACTGCTCCCCAAGGGGAGGGGTTAAATGCAGAAAGAGAATTTCTCCAATGTGAGATGAATAAAGTTCAGTTATTGTTATTATTAGTGAAAGTTATTGTGGTCGTTCAGCTGGATGACGTCACCTACAGGTTTTATAAACCGCCATGTCTTCCTCTCTGTGCCTCCAGCAGATGGTCACCACAGCGGAGACCCCTGGAGCAGCAGCGGCAGCACTATGAGCCAGCAGGGTTACCACAGCAGCATGCTGGCGGGCGGGAACTCAGCACACGGCCCCGCCCAAGGCTCCTCCTACTGTGGGATCCATCCTCATGACAGACTGGTGAGCTGGGGGGGTCACTACTGTGGTTCAGGAGAAAAGAACCAGGCTCTGCAGCGAGGCTAACCTTTTCCTTTCTGCAGAGCTACCCTTCACACTCATCAGCAGACCTCAGTTCCAGCCTCCCCCCCATGTCCAGCTTCCATAGAGGGGGGGGCGGCGGAGGCGGAGCCAATCACTACAGCACTGCCTCCTGTACCTCCGCAACCAACGGCACAGACGGCGTCGTAGGGTAAGAAATGGCCGGGATGGTCCACGGCAACCTGCCTAGCAACAGATGTGGATTTGTAGAGATATATAAGCAAAAGTGATGGAGCTCCACCGCTCACCTCTGACCACAATAAAAAGTTAAACTACTATCATTATGAAATTATATGGATTTTATTTGGGGCAAGCATTATCCCTCACACTAAGCATGTAGCTTGTAGCGACAGTGGAGAGGAAAAACTCCCGCATGAGACAGGAAGAAAACCTCCAGCACAGCAGAACCGGAGGCTCAGTGTGAGCGGCCATCTGCAGAAAGGAGCCCAGGCTGGGTCTTCAAGGAGACAAGAAGCAGACATAGAAAAAGAAGTATAGATACAAAGGCAACTGTCAACCAGCTCCACAGGCGCCCCGGCCCAGGAAAACACACACAGCCAGGCAGACGAGCTCCGAGCCAGCTCCCATGTCAGAGGATGAAGAGAGCACATCCAGTTAGTCACAGTCAGAGAAACAGGACTACACTGAAAACAGGCCAAGCTCCAACATCTAGAAACAAAGGTGTTGATGGCAGCAGCACAGCTGATATTTCTCTCCAGGATGGAGTCACAGCCAAACAGGAACAGACCAGATGAAGCTACTATGAGAAAAAAAGCAGAGAGAGCAGAACGCTAGAGATTGAACTAACAGATTCTGCAGAGTGGGAGAATAGAGATAGAATGAAGCAGAATGATGAAACAGGGGTCCCTATGTCCCTCCAGCAGTCTAAGCCTATAGCAGCAGAACTATAGAGAGATAGATCAGGATAACCTGAGCCACTCTAACTAGAAGCTTTATCAAAAGGAAAGTTTTAAGCCTAGCCTTAAAAGTAGACAGGGTGTCTGCCTCACAGGACTAAAACTGGTAGTTGGTTCCACAGGAACTTCAAGAAATAATGACTAAATTAGATTAAATTTTTTGCAGTGTGATTAATGGATTATTAAAATAGTCATCAGCTGCAGCTCAGCTTCTCCACCTTCTTCCAGTGGCTGCAAACTGAGAGCGGCTGCAGAGAAAACTTTGCTTCCTGGTTGGACATCCAGAGCGAGGCTGATTTCCTCTGCTAATCAACATGTTTTCGCAGCTCCGATCGGACCAACTGAATAATTAAACATGTAGTCGACAACATGCTTATTTACCAGAAGGCTTCCCGCCCCGCGCTCCCCTGAGTGTTTGTGTCTCTGTGTGTCACAGCTAACCGAGCGCAGAGCGGCGCCGCCAGCAGCTCCCAAACAGGAGCTGCCTTAGGGAAAGCACTCGCCTCGGTCCAGTAGCTTCTCCTCATTGGCCTTCTGCAGCTGCAGCTCCGCCTCCAGGATGCGTTTCCTGGAAGGAATAATCTGGGTATAATCTGGGTCTTTGCTCCATGTTCTCCGCTCAGATCTACTCTCCAGATCACACCAACAACAGCTTCTCCTCCAACCCCTCCACCCCCGTGGGATCACCGCCCTCGCTCACAGGTAAACGCTCACATTCACACCAACCAACCAGAGGGGGGTCAGAACCTGGATGGACCTGAGGACAGTCAGAACCTGGATGGACCTGAGGACAGTCTGCCTGCATGTCCAGGTTCTCAGTCATTCAGAAACCACGAGTCAGGCTGTAATCTCGGCCAACTGGACGTTAGAATAATGGAGCCAGGCGCCAGCTGGCTGCGATTTAAACTGGTTTTCTGGGAGAATTTCTGTTGTTAAATACCTTAGAAATAAATGTTTTTAAATGATTTATAGACGCAGCATAGATGGGCTTCAAAGATGTTGGATTTATCCCAGTTTATACGGTCCACTCCTCCTCCAACATGTCTGACCCATGTTCAGAATCAGAATCAAGGCCAAATAAGTTTGCACTTACAAGGATTTTGACTTGGTGTTGATGGTGCAGACTGCTTATAAATATATATATATACAGGATACAGGACCTATAGCTATATAAAATATAAAACATAATAAATATACTAGATACAATATGCTGGTCCGGTTCCTGATGTCTCTGGCCCGTCCAGATGAAGCTGGGTTTCAGGCGGCCGCCATGAAGGACGGGTTAGAGCGGGCGCCATGAAGGACGGGTTAGAGCATGAAATCAGCAACATGGATGGACTTCTTGTTTCCAGGTTTGAAGACGTGTTTCTCTTCCATCCAGGAAGATTTTTCAATTCAAAATGTCAGAAATAGCGTTTAGTTCCAGGTTTTATCCAGCAGCCCAACAAAGCCTGGTTTTAGTTTCTAGAAAACATGCAAATAGAAACGGATGTGAATCCGGTCCCCCCCTTGGAATGGGGGTCGCAAATTGGTTTACATTGAAATGAAGATGGTTCCTGTAATCTGCAAGTTTCCTAAGCAATTTCTCATACTCACCCATTATTTCGAGGGCGTCATTCCCAAATTGGAATGTAATATGGTCCATGTGATTCCCAGTCGTCCGGGTTTTAGTCTATAAAGTAAAAAAACAATCCACTGGACTTTGGAATGACTAAGACCCGGATGACTGAGAATCTTCACCAGCATATTGCATCCATAATAAAGTTGCTGCAGAATTGGTTCGTTTAGAGAACCAGAGAAAAAGCAGAACGTTAGAGATTTTTATTTTATTTTTGTTTATTTATTTGAATAGGGACAATGCACATTAATGAACATCAGTATAAAAACAGATGTAAATATGCCGGATTATAGCTACAAAGCTAGTTTCCATCCGTAGTCCCTAGGCGAGGCAAATACATAAGAAAGAACATATAAAACATACAATACAAGCATCACAAGGAAATGTTAAGAGTTTAGTGGCCATTTACATGACTGGTTTTGTTTTCATCTGTAGTTTGAGTTGGGCTTTGAAGCTAATCAGTGTGGGGCTAATCGGGGTATGTGCAGAGGAAGCACTGTTCCAGATGTTAGTGGCTCTCACAGAGAGTGTGTACTGACCAAAAGTTGTTCTTCTGTGAGGAACCTCACAGTCTCCTCTCTGGAGGAGGCCCTGCTTCTCAGGCCACCCGAACTCTTGTGTTTGAACAGAGTAGACATAGGAGGCGAGGGGCTAGTCCATGTAGGAAAGCTTTATAAGTGAAGCATACATACTTAAAATTTATAAAATTTTCAAAATTTAAAAGATTGTACTTGTTTAAAATATTACATACATGGAAAGGGATTAGGTTTTTGGTCAAACACTTTTAGAGATTTTTTTGTACAGTGATTCAATTGATTTTAAATTGGTAACTGTGGTGAGAGACCAACTTGTGATGCAGTATTCAATGTGAGAGAATAAAATCATTGAGTGGAGAACCATTCTAGCAGCACCAAGTGTTAAAAAGAACCTGATTTGTTTAAAATTTTTAAGGTTAAATTTGACAGTATTGGCAGGTTTTTTTGATATGATTTTTAAAGGACAAAGTGGAATCAAGTATCACACCAAGGTACTTGAATTCTGTGACATTCCAGTAGTTGCTTCTAAGCTCAGAGAATAATGCCCGGAGCTTTTTATTTCCTTTTGATTGCTTTGAGAACATCAAACAGACACGTTTTTTTTTATTGAGAAGCAAAACATGACTTTAAAAAGCCGACGGTATACATATTGAGGTCAGAACATAGTTGCCTCTCAACACTCCTTGGATTGGGAACTAACAGATTCTGCAGAGTGGGGAGAATAGAGATAGAATGAAGCAGAATGAGTGAAAAAGGGGTCCCTATGTCCCTCCAGCAGTCTAAGTCTATAGCAGTTAGAACTCCTGCGAGATAGATCAGGATAAACTGAGCCACTCTAAACTATAAATCTCAGCATAGAAATGTGAATGCCTCTTAGACCTGACCCCTAACCTAACCCTAGCATAGCCAGGATATAGCTTTGAAGGTGTTTGCTGTGCGATGAGGCGTCATCAGGATCCAGTGGTCGGCACCTCCTGCCTGGAACATGGACTCCCTCTCAGGATGTGACTCATTTCTTGAACTTTGACCTTTCACCTGTAAAATGTGTTTAATTCTCGCCTGTTAGTTTGGGATACTTACTGCCTGGTTGATGTTTTTAGATTGTTTTGCTCTGATAAATGGAAGTCCTTCCTGTGTCCGCTCCAGACGCCTCCACCTTCCCTCCTCCCTCCCCTCTCCAGATGCCATAAACCAGAGCCGCCCCTTAAAGTGAAAAATTACTTTTCTAATAATAATTGTGTCAAATTTGTCTGTAATTGTCGGCGCTGCACACGCCGTTTGCTGTTCAGAAAAGCCAATATCGTGTGACTGATAGCTTTAATTACGAGCACCACTTCCACAAAACGTTCACAAACCTGCCGGCTCTGCAAACACCAGCCCTCTCCCCTCTTCCTCCTCCTCCTCGTCATCATCATCATTATAGCTGACTAGGATATTGCCTGTGAAACCATAATTGGTGTTTATCATTGTGTCAGACTTACTCCACTTTTAACAAATTAGAAATGAAGCCTATTAGAGCAAAATACATGCAAATTGATAACCGAGGCGAACGCCGCGAGGGCGTTTTACGCCGTCGGACCCGGAATAATTTAGCCGCCGTTTAATACATATATTTGTATTTGCACATGAATGTACCCAGGTGATTATACATTAATTAGCATATGTAAATGAGTGTGTAATATGAATAAAGGAGAGGGGAGAAAAACCAGGACCAAGGAGAGAAACGAGCTAACGAGAAGGAATCAGGGATACAGGGTGGAGATGACAGGTCCGTCAGGTCCTGATCCGTCAGGTCCTGGTCCGTCAGGTCCTGTCCTGGTCCGTCCTGATCCGTCAGGTCCTGGTCCGTCAGGTCCTGGTCCGTCAGGTCCTAATCCTGTCAGGTCCCGGGTCCGTCAGGTCCTGGTCCGTCAGGTCCTGGTCCGTCAGGTCCTGATCCGTCAGGTCCTGAGGTCCTGGTCCGTCAGGTCCTGATCCGTCAGGTCCTGGTCCTAGAAAACGGTTCATCTCCTCCTGCTTGTGCTTTGAGTTCTCCTTGTTCTCCACTTCCTGTCCTGATGATGTCATTTCCTGTGCTCTGCTTCCAGCTGCCAGTTCAGCCGTCTGGTCGAGGAACGGAGGACAGGGAGCATCATCGCCAAACTATGAGGCTCCTCTGCATTCGCTGGTGAGCAGAAACACGCCAGGCCTTCCTCAGCGGTTAGATGTTCCTCAGCGGTTAGACGTTCCTCAGCGGTTAGACGTTCCTCAGCGGTTAGATGTTCCTCAGTGGTTCTTTAGATCCAGTCAGAGGAACCTTCCAGGAGGACCGTCTCCATGTCCCTTCCCTCCATCCTGAGCTCTGCTGATTGGTCGATCAGGTCTTCTGTCCAGGAAGACGTCAGCAGAGCATCAGGAGCCATACGACAGCTTCCTGTCTGTAGCCATCATGGCCGCTCTCTGTAACCTCAGGGTCTATGTCCTCTACTTCCTGTTTCAGCAAAGTCGCATTGAGGACCGCCTGGAGCGTCTGGACGATGCCATCCACGTGCTGCGGAGCCACGCCGTAGGGCCGTCCACGGGGATGACGGGCGGTCACGGCGACATGCACGGTCTGATCGGAGCCGCACACACGCACAACGGCGCCATGGGTGGACTGGCGAGCGGCTACGGGACGGGACTGCTGTCCAACAGACACTCACTGATGGTAGGCGCTGTTTGATGATGTCACTGCTGGGTCAGAAGGACCGGTTCAGCTCTGGTTCCTCTGCTGAGCTCATTTTATTAAGATAGTTTCATCTGGTGACTCCATGATGTTTTAACCAACATTTTATCAAACTGGTTTCCTATAATAAAACACGACTTCAGCTCCAGAGAAGCTAAATAAACATTATTTCAGTTCTTCTTTTCTTTCAGGTAGACATGAATTAATTTATCTGGTATGAAGTGAAACGTTTTGAGGCGCTGGAGCTCAGCAGTGAATATTTTCCACATTCAGGCCATAGAACAATAAACAGCTGCAGGCTGTGAGGAGACATGGAGGCAGGCTGGACAGCGGGCATGTCGGCACGCCTCAGGGCGCCGCTCCGCTTCAGCTTAGAGGGTTTGACCTTTTAGAGAAGTGCTGAAAGATTTAAGGAACTGCAGAACAAGTCAATCATCATCATCATCATCATCGTGTCATTGATGGCTGCACCAGAAACCAGACTGGTTTAAACTGGATTAATCTCAGCATGTGTCAGGGAGGCAGGGGGAGGCAAGAGGTGAGTTTCTTGATGATTTAACGAACTGTTAACAGACAGCTGAGGCAGGAATCCAAAAATCAAACCTGAAAAAAAGTCAAACAAACCAGAAACCATGGAGACATCAGAGGAAAAACAATCATGAGAGGTAGACTCAGCGAGACGGAGATGGAGGAAGATAGACGAGGAACCAGCACTGAGGAACGGCACAGAGAGAGTATTTATGTGAGACAGAACAAAGACAGGACTAACGAGCAGATTGGGGAGCAGGTGTGAACAGAGCAGACAGGAGGGGAGCTAGGGGAAAGAGGAGAACACAAGAGGGCAGCAGGAGGGCAAACAAATAAAAAACCTGAAAAACTGAAAAACAACCAGAAAACAACAAAAAAAAATAAGAATTAAAACAACTAAAACTAGAAAACATGGAGTGAAAGGAAAACTGAAAACTCAAAAGAAAACAGAACAGAACCAAGACTGACAGGATGCTTAAGCAGAAAGCGGAATGACAGTGAGATTTGATGACATGACAGTGAGGATATGATGACATCACTGTGATCGCAATATATCGATTATCCTTGTTTCTGGAACTATGGAACTGAAAGAAACCTGGATAATAAATCCATGAATCATTTTGGTCTGAACCGAACAGAACCGTCCCAGCAGAGGCTGACCCAGGGTTTCCGCAGGTCTTTAAAAATGTCAACCAACTGAGTCATTTTTAAATTAGATTAAGGCCTTAATTGGTATTAAAATTAATTAAATGTGAAGATTGTGTCATTTAAAATTGCTTTATTTAAAAAACAATTTTATAAAAAAAACTTTTCAGTGAGATATAATATATGTCGCAAATATATTTAGCATGGAACTGCTTCTGTATGGAGGATAAAAGTGCCAAAATTAAATAAATAAATACAGCATTAAATAATATTATTAAATGTGGAATTAAATAAATAAATGTGTCATTTATTATTAAAACCACGTTCACTAATATAAAGTGCCACAATTAAATCAATAAATACAGCTTATAAACAATTAATTAAATGTGTAATTCATTAAATAAATAAAGAATTAAATATATAAATGTGTCATTAATTTAATAAAATAAGTCTTCATTTTATTAAAAAAAAATATATATATATATATTATTTCAGTGTGTGCATTTAATTATTTCATGGTCCTGTGTCGCAGTGCATTCGAAACCATTAAAAGAATCTGTCAAACCCACCCATCAAAGTTAGGGGGGGTTACCTAACACCTGATAGGTCAACCTGCACATTAAAGGCGAAGCATATAGCAAATCGTTACAGAGACTCGACTTCATGCTAAACCCCGCCCCCAACTTTGACATTACCAAGGTTTTTGTCGCGTTATATATATATATATATATATATATATATATATATATATATATATATGTGTGTACATACATTCAGAGCTCTGCAGTCCTCGGTTAAGGTCAGAGGTCATGATTGAATGAGACTGGCCAGAGGTTGAAGGTCAGAACCACTGCTGACCCAGAAGAACTCTGAGGTCTGTCAGACAGCCAGGCACGGTGGTGGTAGTATGATGGTGTGGGGCTGGATGAGCGGCTGTATCAGAGCCCTGAATGCTGGTAAAAAGTGAAGGTGACCCTGACCTGATGGCGAATCGGAGCGGAGGCGTCTGACGGGGAACACCTCACTGCTGAGGAGGTCGTGTATATTTTCAGCGTAAACAGGAAGTGTGGGAGGAGGACGGATGTTTAAAAAAAGTGACGCCATTGTGTTTTTTGTTTTCCCCTTTTCCTCTTGCTGGTGTTTTGATCTGGTTTTTAACTCTTTCCCTGCCTGCTGTTTTACAGGCTCTCACTTTTCCCTCCACACGTTTACATCTGATTCCTGTTTTGATCTTCCTTCTCCATCGCCTTTTAGATTTAGACAAACCTTTATTGTCCCTTTGTACACAGCGTAAACAAAAGGAAACTTTGTTTACTAACAGCTTTCATGACATTTCCATTCCATAACGTGATCAGATGTAAAACACTGGGAGAAAAAGGCATTGATATGGAAGTTCAGAGCGTTAGATTTTCACACACACACACGGCCGTCTGCAGTTTGGCAGCGTTCAGGCCGAGACGCTTGCAGGCTGAGATCATAACTCTGGGAAAACAGGTGGCGGGCCGATGTGGGGCTGCGTTCACAACTCTGAGTGCATCACAAACACAGAAGCAGATGCATGTGTCTGAACAATCAGCGGCGTTTCAGTTCGAGGTTCCTGCTGGACCCTGAGAGCTAAGAGGATGTGGTGACCTAACATGTTTGGATCCAGGTCTGTTTTCTGCTTCACTCGAGTCTTAAAATCTTACTGAAAACCCAGAGATCCAAACTAGAAAATTTAATTAACCCCTAAGATTTAGACAGAGTTCACCAACTTCCTGTTTCTCCTTCTGCTTCTCAATTCACTAGGAAAACGAGTACGGACTCTTTTTCTCACCAAGTCCATTCTGACTAGAACCCAGGAAAGTCTGACTCGCGGAGAACCGGGAGCAGAATAAATCTGGGTCAATTGAACAGCAGCAAAATTGATGACATCACCAATATTCAAAGCCTGCCTGGATGCATTTCACCTCCTGTTATTAATAGTCTCTAGATAATAATAAATTAGACTTTTTTCATTTAGTGGGAGGACACACAATGAAAAGTTTTAAATAAATATAACAATCAAGCTCATCAGAGCTACAGCGTCTCACACACGCAGTTGGCCAGCAGAGAGAGGGTTGCCGCGAGACGGGTTGGTCCATAGCCCTCGCCGCGAGACGCAGCTTAACGCTAGCCCTCTGGCCGCAGACGCAGTTAACGTTAGCCCTCTCTCGCCGCCGCTGCAGGTCAGGTGCTAATCCAGCCCCGGCCGCAGCAGAGTTTGCCAACGCCAGCCCTGGTCGCCGTTATATCGTGCTAACGTTAGCCCCGTGTCGCCTGCGACGGCTAACGCTAGCCCCGCCCAGCAGACGGGTTAACGCCAGCCCCCACGCCGCAGACAGGCTAACGCTAGCCCTGGCCGCCGCAGACAGGCTAACGCTAGCCCCGGCCGCAGCAGACGGGTTAACGCTAGCCCTGGCCGCCGCAGACAGGCTAACACTAGCCCTGGCCGCTGCAGAAGGGTTAACGTTAGCCCTGGCCGCTGCAGATGGGCTAACGCTAGCCCTGGCCGCTGCAGAAGGGTTAACGTTAGCCCTGGCCGCCGCAGACAGGCTAATGTTAGCCTTGGCCGATGCAGAGACGGGCTAACGCCAGCCCCGGCCACTGCAGACGGGCTAACGCTAGCTCCTGGTTACCCAGACGGGTTAACGCTAGCCCTGGCCGCGAGACGGGAAGTTAACGCTAGCTCCCGTCGCAGATCTGCTAACGCCAGCCGCCCTGATGTTAGCCTCTCTTGAGCTCCCGCTGGTTGCCACACGTCCTCAACATCAGAACTTTTTTTAAATTCCCGCGACTTTAATCTGCGTAAATGTTCCATATAGTGAAGCTTAAAGTATATTTTTCTCTTCTCAGACATCTTAAACCCTACTTTATTGAACAACTAACAGAAAAGAGAATCCTTTAACTTAATCCTCTGAGCTCTGTGAGCTAACCTGGAAGTGCTGCCGCCGCAGTGCATGCTGGTAAAGATGGGAGGCCGAACGACATCCGGGACAGTACGCTTCGCAGTCGCTCGTAATGAGTAAGTCAGGATGTTTTAGCATCATAGCATCATTCGTTATAAAAACCAATCAGTCGTTGCTAATTGCAGGGTAGTTCTGCCATCCATAGCAGTTAGCATGCTAACAGTTAGCTTTAGAGCACAGTAACTTTGCTAGAAGAATAAACGGCCGATCTTCAGAGATTCAGCTGATGTTTTTAGGAAGAGTGGATTTCAAACGATGCTAAAAAAAAATGCATGTTACTGAGGCAGCAGATTTTTCTGGATTTTTTAATTACTAACCAAATAATAGCAAAGATGAACCCACTTCATGGCGTGCAGTAGAATGTGTTTTTTATCAAGTGGGAAGCGTGTGACCGTTGGAGGCCGAGGCGGCTTTAAACCAGGTCAGAATGGCTGTTTGGGCCTAAAGTCCTGCTGCTTGCTTTACTGTTTAAAAGGAAACTCTGAGAAAGGTTAAATGAAGGCTCTCTTTCCACTAAGCTGTGTCACAGTAACAGAGATGCCTCATAATCTGCATTAACCCCCCCTTTACTAAATGCATCCTATAAGCTGATAAAAGTTGGATTTACTCCAGTGTCGGTGGTTGGACTGGTGAACGATACGCAGACATGTCAGGTTGGAACTAATCCCGGATGAGTAACATCTTATGGAAGCTTCCAGGGGGGGGGGGGGGGGCTCTGAACGCTCGTTACGATGGGAGCGACTGAACGTCCAACAGTTAAAGGAAACAGTCTGGGAGGTTTTCTGTGTTCTTCGTGTTTTAATTTAGATTTCCGACTAAATTAGTTTGATTCTCAGAAGGATTTAATCCAGGAATATTTCATAGGGTGTCCATCTTGGTTTGTCACATCTTTGTGAGGCGTAGGGGGGTCTGGGGGAAATGGAAAAGGTTGAAATTTAGACTCTGAAACGCTATTTCCTGCAGAAGCAGCCGCTTTAGACTTTCTACCCGCTGATCACAGCTAATATAGCAAAGCTGCTCCCTGGCATCGAACACAGGAGGAGGCAGCAGCAGAAAGCAAATCTGGACTCACTTTACTGGACGGCTGACCTTAAAGAGGATCAGTGCTAGCGGCTGAACGTAGCATTATTCATTAAAATAAACCAAGCCATTAGCTGCCATTGTTCCAGGCAAAGACAGGATAGAGTAAAGCTCCTCTTCAATCGCGTATCAGAACCACTTACCAATCACAAGAAAGCCAGAGCAGCAAAGATGCTTCATATCCGCCTCAGAACCAAACTGCACAATGGCAGAAAACTGGCCAGTTAATAAAGCGTTTCTCTTGTAGAGGAGTGATCATAGCGCCTGCATCAACAGCAGTGCCAAGGCTTGACCTCCTGCCAGCTCCCCAGATCGCGCTTCCTATTGGTTGATGCGGGCGCGCCCAGCGTTGCTGCCGCAAAAGCCGCCGCCATGCTTCTGATGCTCATTGTTTTCATAAGGCGCAGCCGCGCTGTGATTCACGCAGGGACCATCGCCTGATGAGCGCTGGATGGGCTACGATCGACTTTGCATGGGAAACCCTGCTGCTTCTGCAGCCGCCTGCGTCTGAACCTATAGCGTTAAGACTTTTATTAGTTTTTGTATAACTAATGGTAACAGTGTCAAACCTGAACTTTTGAATATTAAAAACTATTTAATTTAGGTATGTGGTGAGCAACAAGTTGGGGCAGCACCGAGTCCAACCACACTGAAAAGAATAATTGGTTCGATGAAACTGTAATTTTTTTTTTAAATGCTCAAACAGGGCCATAATGAAAATGAGCTTACATGAAACAAAACTAACGAGGGTTTTTTAAAAATGTAAGAAGTAGAAGGAAAAAGTTGTCTAAACGTTTTTTATTCAGGCGAGAAATGTTAATTCATTAACAGGTCCCCTTTTTGTTGATTAAAATGATCTGATTAATTAAAACATGTATCTGTAATAAAATCTATGATTTATTTTAATAGAAGTAGGTCTGGGAAGTTTATTGCATTTGTAATATCGCAATTTTCAAATCGCAGAGGCATCATTTAGCAAGAGTTAGACACTGCAGTTCTTCTTCCAGCCCTTTAGGGGGCGGTAATACGCTTAAAGACGGGAAGAGAGAGACGCAGCTAGCGCAGAGATTCACGCCTGCAGATAGAAGTTAGCGCTTTGAACAAAGGTTACGTTAAAGTCCTGCAAAAATCTGGAAATGCTTCCGAGATCCGGAAAAATCCTGAATCCTCTAAAACATTTATAGGATTTTATTTTTCCTGCGTTTTATCGTCATTCCACTGCAACAAGTACGGAGCAACGAAATGCGCTCTGCATTTAACACATCCCATTGGGTAGCAGTATCTATCAGGGAGCAGTGGGGAGTTAAGGGTCCCAGAGGCCACCCCCCTATATGAGGAATATTAATATACAATCAGATATTGTTTTAAAATAATCACCATTTTAGTTTTTAACCCTGAATGTTAATATTTAACTCCAGATGTTTCCAGATGTTTCTAACTTCCACCTTTATTTCCCGTCTATGTGGAATAAATCAAACTGCTGTGAATTTAAAGACCGTAGAATCTTGGTCGGCGGCTGCAGGTTCTGGTTCCACCGGCTGCTGGAAGCTTCCTCATGAACGCCGTCATTTTCCATGTTGCTCCTTTTTCCTCCTCCTCCTTTAGCAGAAATTAAATGTTTGATGAGGAGCAGCAGTCTGTCTGTCCTCTCAGAGCGACGCAGTGGAAAATGTTGCGGCGTTTTTCCTCCAGTGGGCGTCCCGCCTCGGTCTGCTGTGTTTTAACAGGTGCTTTCTGTCAGAGGTTCAGCACAGAGCAGCGGCTTTATGGCCGTGTTTGGATACAGGCAGGCTGCTGCTGACCGCCTTATTTATACGCTCAGCCCCTCATGTGTGTCTCTGCTCAGAGGATGCATGAAAAACTGAATTCTGCTTCATCTGCTCTCGCTTTTTTCACACTAAGACGTTTCAGCTTCAATTCAATTTTAAAGGAAAAGTTCGGTGATCAAGGAATAACCAATAGATCATTATTTATACCTAAAACTAAAACGTTTGCTGTGATTTAATGAATTTAGCTTCAATCAGTAAAAAAATTAAAATAATTTTCGTCCCAATCACTGAATCTGGGAGCGGCCATCTTTGCCCAAATATAGTAGCCCCTCCCTCCTGCCATCTTCCAGCAGTGACGTCACGTACGTGCGGGTTAGCTCTAGCGCCATTCTCCCCTCGCTTCCAAGCTAAATCAATGGGGAACTACTAGGACACATCTGCAATCAACAACAATTATTGAAGATTTCCAGAGGACTTCACCATTGAAATTCACCAGAGCTATAGTGAAACTGGAGGCACAAGGATCCTTTCAGGGAAAGGAGTCTGCTGTCAGCGTCCTGTTTTCTTTTATCAATGCCAGTAGCCATATTCTGCTATAAAGTGAAGAATAAAATACCAATACTCATCTTTCATCAATATAACATCAAACGTTTCACTTTAAGAAGGTTGGAACTGAGGTTAGAGTGAATTCGATCAGCTCTTCCTACTCGGCAAAGGGAGAATAATCCAGTCAGGAATAACTACCTCTGCAGGCAGCGCTGAAAGCTCCCAGCCTGTGGGGGATTTCCTCCGGCTGGAAGTTAAGAGAAAGTGTTTTTAAAGGTATAGTGGAGGATAGGGATGCACCTATATTGGGGGATTTCTACCTATATCCCATATATGCCGATATTTTAAAACTCATGTAGCCGATAGCAACCGAGCATCATACACCGATGTTAAAGCTGGACAAAATAAGTAGTCATTGAAAATAGCAGTTTTGTTATCCATTTCTGACACTTCTTTAAAATACGAAACTTCCAAATAGTATTTTCAAGTATGCTGATATCAATAGATTTTTAAAAACGCCGTATTTCCACTATTTTACTTTCAAAAATCTGGTGAAATTTCATCGCTCTGTTACAAACTCTCAGTATATTTTGCGTAAATTCTGTGAGATTTTGTTAGTAAAATAGATCGACAAATACAATAATATGGTCGTAACATATAAAAAATATGGCTAAAATTTCAAGTATTTCTTGGGGATTTCGTGAGGCATAAATCTAATTTACATATAGCAATATTTCATTAGTAAAAGAGATTGATATGGTGTTTTTAAATGGCAATATATCAGCATATGAAGATATTGGGATATTTTAATGGGTCAATATTTTTCCTCGCCTTTGTAGTCTGTAATCTTAATCAGAAGTTTTTGAGTTTTTTTTTTAGACTTTAGAAAACTTGTGAAGCTGATCAAATATCGGGTTAAATATCGGTGGGGTGGCCGATGTCCCATATTCAGTTTTAAGGCCGATACCGATAGGGGGCCCATTATATCGTGCATCCCTAGTGGTGGATGTTGTTTTTCCAGGTGGATCATCTCAATCAGTGGTCCTCATACCTGTCAATCATTCTGGTCATATGTTTCAGTACGGCCGTCCTACGCACTCGTCCCCCCCATTTTACTGACATGGTGGGAAAAATGGAAATCTTCTTTTGGAAATTCCAATTAAGTTAAAATCAATCCTCTTGGACTTTGTTTCCAAGGTTTGAAGACGTTTCTCTTCCATCCAGGAAGATTTTTCAATCATTCCAAAATGTCAGAAATAGCGCTTAGCCCCAGGTTTTTTATCCAGCAGCCCAACAAGCGGATGCCTGGTTTTTGGCTTTCTATTTTGAAAATACATCTGTATAAATAGAAACGCTGATCATCAAAAAGCATCATCTGACGATAGCCCAGAAGATGTTTTTAGCGGTTTTAATTTTCTGAGTTCACCAAGTTATTTTCACCGTTATGCTGCGCGTCTTTTGGATTTGCTGATTTGACAAACTGATTCTTATGGAAAGTAAGCTTGTAAGCCCATATCTCCTGGTGCACGCTCTCGCGCGTGTTTGATAGGCGTTCCCTGGAGCGGCTACAGGGTTGGGCGTGTTCATCTTTTAAAGCATGTTTTAAAAAATACGCAAAAATCCTCCATTATATCTTTAATGTTTGTGGTAAAAACTGCAAGAACCAGAATATAAAATCCAATATCTTTCATCTGCAGGTTTTCTAGTTAATTTGCGTTTTTATAAACTGTTCCTCCATAGTTCATAAAATGTTTTAGTGCAGCGATCAGAGCTGCTCTCTGTTCCTTCTACATAATGATCCTGCTGGATCTGCTGGATCAGCTTTTCTGATTGGTTGACGCTCCGGCGTCCAGCGGGAAAAGTTATGTTTGCTAAAGTCCAGCGATGGCGTCTCTGAAGGCGGCGCTGGACGCGTGATGGCGTCCCTTATAGAATCTGCCTGTAGACCAGAACCATGGCGCCCAGAAGGCGGCCAGTGTGAAAGCGGGATGAAAGCTTTACTGGTGTCACAGAATAAAACGTCCCCCAGAAACGATTGCTGGTCTTGTTTCTCTGCTTTGGGTTATTTTGGGTCAGCAGCCTCCCGTTCCTTTGGTTGACCTCTGACCTTTAGATGTCCTGACTGGGCTCCTGGGTGATTCTGCTGCTGGGGGGAAGGTCGGCCTACTTCGTGCTGTCAGATGTCTCCTATTTTGGGCCCTTGTAGTGAAACCTGTGGATAATCGCTGGCAGCTCTTCTTTCCTAATAAACTCCTGGATGTCAGAGACGGCGTTCCCAGATGGGAAGGATGGGATTTAGGGAATTCTCAGGGTTTAGGATTGATTCCCTTTGGAACTCAGACTGGTATTAAAACCTTTTCTAGGCCGTTATTGGAGTTAAAGACGGAACAGTTAAAACTGGTTTCATGGTGGCGTTAATGAAACAAAAAGGCTTTTCTTTAGGAATCCTTCGGATTCATGGATCCATTCAGATATTTTTAAATGTAGCTTTAGATCAACGATTCTCTGTTTTCTCCTCCATCGGTTCGACTCATGGCTGAAAGAAACATCGGGAAAAGCCTGGTTGGTGTTTGAGGTCGGCGAGCGACGCTTAGAGCGACTTTCCCAGCTTGATCCGGCGGATGGGAGCTGCTGAGGAAGCAGGAAGGGTTAATAACCTTCGTTTACCTCGGATCGCCTCTCCTCTGCTCTGCTGCTCTCTCCTTCTGTTTGTTCATGAAGATAATCAGAAGCGACCGTCGGCGATATGCGGCTAATATGAGCTGAAATATTCCATCTACAGAGTTGGCGGAAGGTTGGCGTTCTGAGCGGCGTCCCGCAGCAGACGTGTCCGTTACCGTTTACAGCCGCCTGATGAATCTGTCTGAGGAGGCGGGTCGTCCCCCGACTCTCCTTCCTCTTCCTCCGTTCTCCTTCCTCTCAAACACGTGCCCCTCCCACCCATCAGCAGGATCACACATGACAGCCGCCGCCGCCGCCGCTCCCCCATATTTATCATCATCAGTTCCTCCTGCAGATAAACTTCATTAGATCAGAAAAAAATGTAAAAAACAGAAAAATCTAACATTTAGTTAGAGATTATTGATTGAGAGGGAATATAATCCAGATGCTGACCAGGTGTTCATCAGATTAACCTGCTAATTTCACCTTTAACAGATTAATGAGAGAAAATAGATTCAAGATTATGAAAGCTTTATTGAAACAGGAAAGAAGTCACCACTGAGATTAAATAATCTAACCCCTCCTGATTAATTAATTATTATTGATATTCAGACTGAGATTATTCTTTAAATGATGTTTTCTCAATGAGATAAAACTATAAGTTCTTTAAACTTTACCTCCTAAATGTTCAAAAATAATCTCAGAAAAAAGAAAAAGCTCAATTAAATTTCTCTTTCTGCTCATCGGAGGATTTTCACTGATTCAGGCTTCAGTTTGATGCAGAAATGAAGCAAAGCGACTCGATTCTATTAGCAGCAGAAAAAAGGTCGATTTATGGAGAGAAAATTAGATTTATTGGGATGATGATGATGATGATGATGATGATGATGATGATGATGATGTGGTCCAGTGGATGAAGGCTCTGTTTATGTTGGTTCTTTCACAGCAGGGGGATCTTAAAAGCAGGATTTTCTTTTTAAATCTGTTAGATCCGGTCAGGGCTGAAATATTTTGACATAAATAAAAATTGCGAATATTTTCAACCAAAATTGTGATTTTATTGTGATTTTCTTTTGCATGAGGAACAATCATGAGGATGTTCTACTCCAGGTTTTTAGTTTTTCCATACATTTGAAAGCCTGCTTGTCCAGAACGCAGCGCTGCAGGACTTTACTGTAACGTGAAAAAGTTTTTATTCCACTATAAAGCATAGATCTATGTGCTAGCTCTGTGCCCACTTTAATCCCATTACTGCCACCTAAAGGTGAAATTTAGTGTCTAACTGTCGCTAAATGTATTGGAACTAGAAAATGGAGCCTCTGAATCCGTGTAAGGTTCCTTCTTAAAAGTTATTTCATTTCAAAACAAAATGAAAACAAAACAAGCATGTGGATTTTTGTTTTTCTGTTTTTAAAACGAAATTAGAAAAACGGCATTTGCAAAAATGAACAAAAGGAAAGAAAGTTTTGGGATTTTTTAACTGCAATGGTTAAACCAAAGACAAACTTTTATTTTGTTGTTAATTCAAAGGACCTTATGGCAGAACCAGGAAATGAAGACCTGAACTCCCAACACAAAACTTTTTAAGTTACCAGTAGGTGGCGTAATGTATGCCTTCAATTTCTTGCTAACCGCCATTACAATCCAGCAAGAAGAAGAACTTTTTCAGTTAGAACTACTCAAAATGGGGAACGCCTTGGCTCTGTTCGAAAACCTGAGACTGGATCCCTCCAAGGACGCGGTCTACCTTGACCTGACTGGATCCTTGGAAGTCCTTTTGAAAATAAGGGGACCGGAAGAGTTCTGGCTGTGAATTCTAACAGTGTCTCACCCTTCGGGCGGTTTCCGGTCTAGCGTCATGCTCTGTTGCTTAGCAAACCATGAAAGTTGACACAAAGCAGGAAAAGAATGAATACAGAAGTTTTCAAAAAAAAATTTTTTCATTATAGGTGGCAAAACAAAACTCAAACGCTTTAGTTTTTCTATTTATTCGATTTTTCATTTTTTCGATTTAGGTTTTTTAGCGGGAAAACGAAAAACCGCATCGATGCTTTTTTTTTTTTTTGTTTTGCATTTTTGTTTTGAAACTTAAAAACAAAGAACTCCAACCATATTTTGCGATTCCCGAACGATTTTTCCTAAATTAAGATTACCCGTATTTTCGGACTATAAGCCACTATTTTTTTGCCACGCTTTGAACCATACAGCATATAATGAGCTGCGGCTTTTCTGTGGATTTTTCCTAACAGCCAGAGGTCAAAGTTGGAAATAAAAAATAAGATAATAATTTTCATTTAGCACAACAACATGCTAGCAGCAGGTTAGATATGGAACAAACGTTCCAAATTTACACAATTTTGAAATTTATTTGCTGCTGCATTAAAGCTGCTGAAACAATGAAGAGAGACTGAGCTGAACTCCTGCAGAGCTGAAATAAAGAGCTGATGAAGCTCCATCTTTCATTAGAGGCTCTTAACTGCTGCGAGCCTAACAAGCTAACAGCAGCTAGCATTCTTCCCTCCCTACTCCAGGGAACTATATGTAGAGCTCCCCTACAGGTTGATGGAAGACATTTCAGTAGATATCAGCAACTTATAGCCCGGTGTGGCTTTTATATATATATATATATATATATATATATATATATATATGTATTCTTTTTTATGTAGTGGGCGAACCCGGTAAAGTGAGGCGCACTCTATAGTCGAGAAAATACTGTATGTTGCAAATGCAATGAATCGCCCAGCCCTAGTTTCTAAAATAGAAAATGATTTTAATGCTCAACAAGTTGGAAATGATTTAAATTATTAAAAGTTAGATGATTTACACAAAAATGCAATTTTAAAGCATATAAAAACAATAATAAAATACTGCAGATTAAGGTTTTAACATAAACATGTGCAGTTATTAAAAATGTACCAAATGTTCTGCTGGTGAAGACTAAATAAAAAAAAACTATTTCACAATAAGTGAGGAAAAAAGGTTTTAATAATAATGAATTCTTCATTAGTCTTGAATTAATTTTAGATTTTTATTCGTTAATTTTCAGACGACAGATTCAAAAAGGCTTCAGGAATCTGTTCATTAAATCACACAATAAAGCAATAAAAGCTGAAGACGAGAGAAAAGGTTTAAAGATCGGATCTGTTTCCCATCGGTTTATTAATCATTATTTATAAATCATTTATTTATAATTTTACTTTTAGTTAGTTTGATAAACAGATGATACAGAATCAGTTTTAGTTTTTGCTTTTTAATTACAGTTTTTATTTGTTTCATTGAACAAAATTGGGACCTGTCCATTTTTTGGGACCTTTAATAACTTTAATATTCCTTAATTCTTTATTATCGTCACTTTTAATGATCTTAAATCTGTTTATCGTTCCTTCATTTAAAGAAACCCTCGATTAAAAAAACAAGAAGAAACTTTTTCTTCCTGTTCTTTCTTTAAATGAAGGAGAAAATGGAAAACAGGAAAAAATATAATTTCTTTGAATGTAAAGAAAACCTTTTTATGAACATGAAGACATTTAATTTGTTAAATAATCAGAATTGTGTGTAAAATCAGTTATTAATGAATGAGAATGATTAGAAACAGATTCTTAGCGGCGTTCCTGGCGCTCCGTAAAACATCTTTTCCTGGTTGAACTTAACGGCTTGTTCATAACAGCAGAGCGCCCTGTCTGTCCGCCTGCTGCCATTTTGCATTTTGGAATGCGGGCGGCGATGAAAGGCCGAGGATGGGAGGAGGAGGAGACGAACCGGCCGCTTTAAAGCTGCGCCGACATTCAGTGATATTTGCAGGAAGCGAGACGAGAGTTTGGCATCAGCCGGCGGGATTAACCGGCAGGCTGGGATTCCTGCCTGGAATCACTTTGTTTTCTCTACGGCGCGTCTAAAACCCAGGTGGGCGGAGCCTCTGAAAACAGAACCAATATCAGCCCATATGAAGATTAGTCATTTATACAAAAAAAACATTTTTAACCGATTTAATTCAAATAAAAACTCAGCAGGAGAAATAGAGACGATTCTATTAATTTTACTGTTTTAAATTAAGTTAAATTCCATATTGTTAAATATGTCAAAGTACATCGACTCTGTTAGAGTTATTATAACAACAACTGGATCTAGATAAACACTATGTAGATAGTTAATTCAGATTAGGACCAAATGCACTTAGATTGGTGTTAAATTTAACTCTTAAAGTGTTAAAATTAACTGGGTAGAATTTAAATTAGATTTTTTTTATTTCTCTGTGACTGAAATCTAATTA
This sequence comes from Cyprinodon brontotheroides, assembly GCA_018398635.1. Classification (NCBI taxonomy): domain Eukaryota; kingdom Metazoa; phylum Chordata; class Actinopteri; order Cyprinodontiformes; family Cyprinodontidae; genus Cyprinodon; species Cyprinodon brontotheroides. Next base: position 8,231,407 of record JAGKQL010000065.1, on the reverse strand, counting down.
AAACTTCTTCCCATGAATTTCAGTAAAGTCGGATTAAAATCTGGAGTTTTGATTCGGTGGAAACCAGTGAAGCTGAATCGGACTCGGAGGTTTAGGAAGGAGAGTCCGAGTCCAAACAGAACCTCAGACGTTCAGAGAGACCTGAAGGTCCAAACCGCCTCTGAAGCCGTTTGAACCTGCACTGCAAAATATTCCAGATTAAATATAAAGTTCAATCGTAAATGGTTTTGAAATCCCAATCAAAGAAAGGGTGAAAAAGATTAGAAAAACAGTTTAAGAAGTTTTATCCATAGAAGGTAAATAAAGCACTCACAAATCCAGCCATAATGGAAAAGTAATCACACCCTCAAGATTAAACGCTTTTACAAGCCTCATCCCAAAAGAATAAAAACAAACAGAAAAATTAGCGCTTTTTGGTTTAAAGTAAACTTATTTAGCCTCTTTAACAAAATATGTGCGAAAGAAAACAGAAATACGACGATGATATTAATAATTTATTACTATGCTTATAAGTCAAGATTATTTTTTGTGTAGTCTTTACTTGTCATGGTATTTATCAGGGTATAATGCAGATTGTGCACACACCAGGTTTTTGAGCAAAGTTTTTACCGAGTAAATTATGCAAAAAGATTAATCCAGACGCGAGAAGTCTAAAACTCTTGTATCAAAATAGCGATACATTTGGAAAAATTTTCAGGGTTTAAATCACTTCCAGACTAACTGAGATCAACCAGACTGGATTACAGGATAATCCATAGTATCGATAAATCAGCTGCACAGAACCCGTCTGGCAGCAGGAAGTAGGCTGAGAAACCTGAAACAATCAGTGAGAGAAAAGCAAAGATGGTGGAGCAGAGATGGTCCAGATCTGAGCAGCAGTTCAAGGTTAGGAAGCGGCCTAGTCCAAGTCTGGACTCCTTCAACGGGCTCCTCATGATGCTCCCTGCTGCGTCCTCGTCTCTCCGGGCTCAGATCCGTCAGCCCAGCCGCTCACATTAGAACAAAGCCCAGGGAAACCAGGGAGCGGCCATTTTGAAGCGCTTCCCAATCACATCCTGTGCCAAAACAGCGAGTCCCCGCTGGAAGCTGCTCCGAGCTTTGGGAATTAGAAATCCCACAATTAAACATATGGGCATTCAGATAATTGTCAGTTGTGCTGCGGCGTGTTTGTGTGTGGCAGACAGATGGACGGGATCCAGCAAACTACGCTCACCCAGGAAACGGCAAAACAAAAGATGGTCAGACCTCCAGAGCTGAAGGAAAAGCTCATCTCTGACGTCTGGATTTACATTCGGACTAAAAGTGACAGACGCTGACGGACGTGAGGAAGAGGAGGAGGAGGAAGGAGAGTCCAGGGGAGCCGCAAACTCTCAACAGAAACTTCTTTCATTAAGGAGGAGGGACGGTGCCCTCTGCTGGCCAAAGATGGAACTACAGCATCTCTGCAGGCAGAAAATCTAGAAACAGAATAAAAAGAATTTTACACACAGATTATTAATATTTACACAACTACAGAGAATTATACGTTTATTTCAATGAAAAACACTTAAAAATGGAGATTAAAAATAAAGATAACATAAAAATGATTGAATGTGAATTTATTCAGAATAAAGTGAAGCATCTGCCAATAAAGCAGATGGTTGTCCGACTTTCAGGATTATTTTCATTCGCATCGGCTTTGTTTCCTCCTGTTTAAACACCGGGATTCATTTGAAACTGAAGGCCAATTTAATCCCATTTAATCCAGGATTTCTTCCCTTGATAAATGAATCTGAATTAGATCCATTCGGTTCTAATTAAATACAGTCCAAAATATCTGATTTTATCCACTGTAGCCCAACTTTATTTAATTATTGTGAAGAAATATTCACAATAATTTACTGAAAAATAAAGTTCTTTATGTACGATAATTCTACTATAATCTAATCCAACCAATCCCAGTTTTACTGCAAAGAGCTGCTGATCAGCTCAATCAAAGATATTTATAAATGAGATTTAATTTATTTCCCATTAAACTCTCAGGTTAGATAGGATTATATCCATGCATCTCAGTTTAATCTGGATCATTAGTTTCTCTCGAATTTAAATTAATCCCAATATAATCCAGATTATTCCAAATTAAATCCAGCTTAATTTTTTCTCACTCTTTAATTTCATTTAGTTAAATTTAATTGGAATTAACAAATCTATTAAAAAAAAATGAAAACAAACAAATTGTGACCAAATTCAGCCTCTTTAATCCCAGTTAGTATTACTCACCAGATTAGATTATTAATAATCACATTTAATAATTGTTAATTTAGCAAATGACCGTTAAATATTCAATTAAAGGTTAATTTTTTCTCTAGATATAAAGTCCAATTATTTACCAAATATTTTCTCTGTATCCATTAGAAAAAAAGGAATTCTTTCTAAATCCAATTATCGGCGTAATTTAATCTGACTTGTTAAGTCAGATTAAATTAATAAATTGGTTTCAAACTGCGGTTTATATAAGATTAGGTCGCAGTTTAATTTGAATCCTGATTTAAGCCTGATCAGTTTCCAGGGAGCTGCAGGTCATCTTAAGCTCAGCTTAAATCTGATTTTAGGTTCATTAAGTTTAAAGATTAATTTTTCTGTTAATTTTCCGTAATTTAATCCCAGCAGTTAGTGGATGTGGGCTAATGATGGAGGCGTCGGTGCAGCTCCTCCAGTGAGGCGTCATGGATCAGTTCTGGGCTCAGAAATCTTATTTTTTCACTTGGATGCTGTTTACTGCCGGCAGGTTTCACCACAGCGCCCCCTGCTGACAGCTCTGATGGTTGGGTCTCCTTTGTCTGTTTTCCAGGTGGGCTCCCACAGAGAAGATGGCGGCAGTTTGCGAGGAGGTCACTCCATGGCGGGTCAGGTGTCGGTGCCTCAGCTGCCGGTTCAGTCGGCCACCTCGCCGGACCTCAGCCAGCCCGACCCCTACCGCGGTAAGATCTGTCACACACACCCCACCCCCCCAACAACATGAGATCCTCACCCAGCATCAGTCAGTGCTGACCCGTCAGAATAAAATAGGACATCGATCTGGATTCTCCACCAGAGGGCATGAAACATTCACCTCATTACTTTAAAACATCTGTTGGTTCAAATCATCAATAACCTCAACTTTTAATGTGGAAGGCTTTCATGTTTAACCATTGGTCAACTTTATTTTGAAGGTCCAACACATTCTTTTTGTTATGTGAGAACACTTTAAAACACGCTGGTTATGAGAAGCTAAAAGTAAGACTTTGATTCTAAGCTTTATTTTGAAAGTCCGGCGTGTTTTTCCATCAGTGGTTTAAGTCTTCATGGCGCCGCTTTGCAGTAACCAGGTTGTAGGTTTGACTCCTTTACTTTCAGTTTGTGTTCTAACCTCTCTGGATGATCCTGTTTCCTCCTAAAGACCAAAACCTTTCTAAATTACCCTGAGGTGATTAAAATATGATATGATGACCGCTCCAATTAGCTTTTCCCATTTAAAATCAGCGTCTGGTTTAGAACGCTTGATTTAGAATATGGTATCAGGGGTCCTTGGTCTATAGCAGTGGAGTCATGAGGTCCAAACACTCTAACCTCAGTTTTCTTCTCGTTAGAATGTAAAAAGTTCAGGACCCTCCAGGCTTTAATGTCTGAACAGTTCAATAAAGACCGTCTCCCTGTTTTAGGGCCAAATAGAATTTGGTCATCAGCATAAAAATGGAAATCAATCCCACGTCTTCTCAGTATGGAACCCAGAGGCAGGGGCCCTAAAACTGAGCCCTGTGGGACCCCGTAGGATAAGGAAGCACCAGGCAAAAGTGAAATATTGAGGCTTTTACTTTAAAAATCTAACTTAGGCCTCCTTTTAAAACTGATTTATGCTTTTTAGAAATATGAAAGATTTTGTGATAAAAACATAAGCCTGAGAACGAATTAGTTTTATTGTGAAAGTCCAAAATAATCCCTTTTAGACTTTTGGTTTAAAACCATCAGGAGATTAGATGCAATAATCCAGCATCTAGAAAATCAAGTCTCTTATTTTGAAAAGAAAATTTAATTCAATTTTTTCTTTCTTCAGCTTAATCTTTTCAGTGGGTTTTACTTTGAAAGTCCAGTCTAACCCTTTTCCTGTCGGGGCCTGAGCATCCACCCGCCCCCGTCGCCATGGTGAACGCCGCTTTCTATTACGCTGGGTTTGGTTTTTTAGTTGTATGATGTCCGTTCAGGCATCCTGTCAGATAGACGTTTTGTTTGTTTTTAGGCTGTCGCCATGGTAACCCCAAACATAAACAAAAGGGGGATCCTGCTGGCGAGCCGCATCGATGGAAGGATAGAGAGTCAAAATGAACTGAACTCTGTGCTGGAAACCAGTCAGAATAAATAATAAAAACCATTTGGTGAATAAATTAGTGGAACTTTGAGCATTAAGACCTAAAGGAGAAGGTCTGGACTGAGGAAGAGGAGGAAGAGGAGGAAGAGCGTCAGCGTGCAGCAAATGATCCCAGAGCTGCTTTTCTGTTATATTATGATGATGTCATGTGTCGTCGTCCATCCCTGACCTCCTTTTCTTCATCCAGGTTTTTCCTCAGTCTTCCTAAATCCTGTGGAACCTTCCGGATCTTCCTGGTTTTCCTGGTAAAGGTCAGATGATGTCTAACCGCTGGTGTCCTCTGTCCTCCTGCAGCTCTGTCTGGCGGTCTTCAGGGCCAGAGCGCGTCCTCAGTCAGCTCAGAGATCAAGTCTGAGGACGAGGGAGACGAGAACCTCCTGCAGGACAGCAAACCCCTGGACTCCAAGAAGGAGGACTTGGACAAGGAGCTCAAGGCTATAGAGAGGTCAAGATCTAGGTAACCCGTCCACCTCCCAGACGTTCGCTTCCATCAAAACCCTCAGCTGGACGTCTTCCCCACACCCCCCCAGGCTGCGTCCTGCGCGTCCCTTTGGACGCCGAGCGGGACGGTGAGCTGGGAGCGTTTGAGGAACCAGCCTCTGAACTTTGATGAAGTGATCAGTGTGATGAGAAGCAGCTGAATACTTCAGACTTCTGGCCTCCACCAGGCGCCTCCTTCTCTTTCCTGGCTCCGCCCCTTCTGGAGGACCGCTTGGAGCCGGGGCGGCGGGGCTGAGGAAGGGTGGAGGCTGCAGGTGGAGCAGCTCCTGGTTGCTCCTGCGTGTCTCTCCAGGTCTTGAGCCTGGATTCAGCTGCTTCTCACGCAGCAGAGTAGAGCCCTCCGTCAATATGGTCAACGAAGCTCCGCCTCACTGCGCCCAGGGTGGGAAACCAGCAGCAGTACGATCCCAACCTGTTTCTGCAGCGGCTCGGCTTCCTCAGTCCTTCATCATCATGATGATGATGATGATGGAAACCTTCTTCCCACCCTGGATGCCGTCGGAACGGCTTCCCTCCTCCTCTGTTTCCCAGGAGGATAATCTGGAACATTCGGATCCTGAACCCCAGAGTTTGGCCTTGTTGGTGGCGGCCATGTTTACCATGACGATGATGATGATGATGATGATGATGATGATGTTTTAATGGTGAAACATGTCTCTTCTAAGCTTTTTTTTCCCCCAGAGTTTAGAAAAAGGGTGAACACTGATGATTTTGTATTTTAAGATATATTTATTTATTCATAGATTTAATTATCATTTATTTTAGCTTTTTCCCAGATATACATATTTATTTTATAGTAAAATGGTTCAGAGTCAGAGGCTACAGGAGCCACCGATAATTAGCATTAGCTAAAATGCTACATGAGGCTAAGGAACAAGATTTGGTTTCCCAGAATCTTTACTCTTGCTCTGGAAAAGTATCGATACGTATATAAGTATTGATACTTTTCATAGTATCGCTACTTTTCAGAGTATTGCTACTTTTCCAGAGTACCGATACTTTTCAAGAGTATCGATACTTTCCCAGACTAATTTCCAGAGTATCGATACTTTTCAGAGTATCGCTACTTTTCCAGAGTATCGCTACTTTTGCAGAGTATCAATACTTTTCCAGAGTACCGATACTTTTCCAGAGTATTGCTACTTTTCAAGAGTATTGCTACTTTTCCAGAGTACCGATACTTTTGCAGAGTATCAATACTTTTCCAGAGTACCGATACTTTTCCAGAGTATTGCTACTTTTCCAGAGTATCGATACTTTTCCAGAGTATCGCTACTTTTGCAGAGTATCAATACTTTTCCAGAGTACCGATACTTTTCCAGAGTATTGCTACTTTTCAAGAGTATTGCTACTTTTCCAGAGTACCGATACTTTTGCAGAGTATCAATACTTTTCCAGAGTACCGATACTTTTCCAGAGTATTGCTACTTTTCAAGAGTATTGCTACTTTTCAAGAGTATTGCTACTTTTCCAGAGTATCGATACTTTTCCAGAGTATTGATACTTTCCCAGACTCTTTTCCAGAGTATCGCTACTTTTGCAGAGTATCAATACTTTTCCAGAGTACCGATAGTTTTCCAGAGTATTGATACTTTTCAAGAGTATCGCTACTTTTGCAGAGTATCAATACTTTTCCAGAGTATCGATACTTTTCAAGAGTACCGATACTTTCCAGAGTATTGAACTGAGTATCGATTTCAATAACTGCCCTTTTAGGCAGGCAGAAGGCAGCAGTTCAAAAATAACTCCATAACATCCTGGATTGCTAATCTACACCAATTTAATCCAGGCCAATCAGATTAGGACTTGTTCTCTCTTTCATTTGGCTTCATTAAAACGGCTGTTAGCATGCGGCTAACTGCTCCTTCATGGAACTCAGGAAAAAATCAGAAACTAAACGTTTTGCATCACCATGGAGAATCTATGCTCAGATTCTATAATCTGGGATTAAGATCTGATGGATGGAAAGGTTGATGAATCTTTTCAGCGTCTGGCTCTCCAATGCGCTGATGTGTTGGCTCCCTGTGTGACATCAGCGCTGCAGTGAATGCTGGGAGGTGTAGTTTGATCTCAGCGACCAACTTTGTTTGCATAAAATGTTGACTTAACTCCTAAACCTCTGTGTGATAAACTAAACGCTCTTCCTTTGAAACGTCTTGGCTCCTCCCATCATCCTCACCTTCCTCCTGGCTTATCATCTCAGCAACAACGACGACGAGGACCTGAGCCCCGAGCAGAAGATGGAGCGGGAGCGAGAGCGGCGGATGGCCAACAACGCTCGGGAGCGGCTGCGCGTCCGCGACATCAACGAGGCGTTCAAGGAACTGGGCCGGATGGTGCAGCTGCATCTGAAGAGCGACAAGCCGCAGACCAAGTTACTGATCCTGCACCAGGCGGTCGCCGTCATCCTCAGCCTGGAGCAGCAAGTCCGAGGTCAGCCTCCAGTCAGCCTGTTCACCGTCTGGGAGTCCTGCTGAGTCATCATGATTTTACATCCATAGACTAGATGAGTTAGAAAGGCCTGAATTTCAGCAGCAAAAACAGCATAAAACTTCAGCTAAAAATATTTTAAAACAACTTTAAATTGATAAAATATTTACTTTGATGTTTTTGTCAAACTGGACTCTGGTTGAGCTCCAGCAGGGGGCAGCAGATCTCCTGTTGATTGTTCTGCTTTCTTTCTTTGCAGAGAGGAACCTGAACCCCAAGGCAGCCTGCCTGAAGCGCCGCGAAGAGGAGAAGGTCACATCAGATGGGACCCCCCTCTCGCTGGCTGCCGCCCACCACGCCGCCGCCGCCGCCATGGGCGATGGACCAAACCCCATGGGACAAATGTAAACCGCAGCAAACTCTCCTCCCCCCTGAATGGTCAGAAGATTTCACTTCTGCACTAACCTGCTGCTGTCGTACGTTTGACTCAGATCAGGCCGACAACCAATCAGCTTCCAGAAACCATCCTCTGTGTTCGGGATGGAAGGAAGGTCACATGACCAAAAATAACCACGTTCCTTTAATTTAGGAGATTTAGTGTTAATTACGGCTTTCCTTTAAAATCCCATTTTACAGATTTCACCGTCTATATCAGCATTTCTATGATTCCCATACAGAAAGCAGACGGTGAAATCTGCAAAGGAAAGAAATTCATAAAATTATCTCCCAAAGTAAAAAAAAATAAATAGCTAAATAAAATCTGAAAAAGAATGAAACTAAAAGTGGAACACGTAATAATTTACTCTTGAATTCTATTATCTTCCAGTAATATTAGAACCAGTTTCTAAATGTGGAAATTTTAACTTTTTTAAATGAGTAATTATTAAATCCACACGTAAAACTAGAGGCCAAAAGCTGAAGATGCCGTTAATTTATTTTATTTCCAGCTAAACACATAACCCTGTTTTCCTTTGATAGAAAACTTTTGGACCAATTTGAAATGTTAAATTGAACCTGAATTAAATTTAAAATTATTTTACCAGTAAAAATGTTTTAACAAAACTAAACCTTTGATAAGGTTCAGAAATGTTGAAGAAAGTGTTTCTGTTTGTGATGATGATGATGGTGATGATGATGACGATGATGATGATGATGATGATGATGATGATGATGACAGCAGGACCGTGGAGCGTCGCCACAGCCGTGGAAATGTTGCTTCACTGGATTTAGAACCGTTCTACGATACGGCAAACCCTTTGCTCATTTTATTGCTGCGCTGTAACGCTGCTGTTTACGTCTTATTGCCCCGCTGACCCAGCAGTCACGAACCGAACTTTAATGGCCGCTCTGACCCGGTTTCCATCTGTTCTCCAGGTCCAAGGTGCCGGAGTTCATCAGGATGATGAGTGACCACTTCCTCTGACGGCGTTTTCCACCCAAACCCGCCAATCAATCACAGTCGCTGTCACTCCAGCCCGACCAAGTAGTTCCTGTGGAAGTCAGAACCGCCGTCGCCTCCGACTCTCCTCATCGCCATCGTCGTCCTCTTCCTCTCCTCCTTCGGTCCAGAAAACGTGGAACTCAGAGTCGCATTTTGTGGCTTTTTGGTGTCTTTTTATCTCCAGCTGAAGCGAACTGGATGTTTCTGATGGGAGACGTTGGACCGGCTGCTGCAGACGGCAGCGGACTCGCTTCTCTGGAAACGCTTCATGTTTTATCAGCATTCCCAACACAAAAGGTTCTATATGGATAAATATAGTAAATTTACATATATATTATATGTGTTTAAGAAAAGAGAAAATGTATAAAAAGTTGGATTTGACGCAGGCAGCGAGGACGGTTGGGGTTAAGGAGGTCTGAACGGAGCAAAACATATCAAACGCTGCGTTTAAATGCAGCGACTGAACGCAGAGATCGAAGGCCTTCAAACGCCGTCTTTGAACGCAGCGACTGAACGCAGAGTTTGAACGCAGCGGTTGATTGCAGTGTTTAAACACAGCGACTGAACGCAGCGTTTAAACCCAGCAATCAAATGCAGCGGTTGAACGCAGCGTTTAAACACAGCAATCAAATGCAGCCTTTGAATACAGCGACTAAACGCAGAGTTTGAACGCAGCGTTTGATCGCAGCGAGCAAACACAGCGACTGAATGCAATGTTTGATCGCAGTGATCAAAAGCAGCGGTTGAACACAGAGCTAGTTCGCAGCTTTTAAACGCAGCGATTGAACGCGGTGTTTGATTGCAGTTTGATCACAGCCGTCGAAACCAACAATCGAACGCAGCTGCTGGAACACAGAGCTAGTCCGTGAGGCTTTAAAAGGAGCGAATGAAGGCTGCGCATCGAACGCAGTTTTTGAACGCAGGCCGCTTGATCGCAGCGCAGCAAACACAGTGATCAAAACGCAGCGCTTGATCGCAGCCAGCAAACACAGTTTACTCAAACGCAGCGCTTGATCGCAGCTGTTGAACGTAGAGTTAGTTCACAGCTTTTAAAATGCAGCTTATCGTAACGCTGTGTTTGATCGCGAGCTTTAAACGCCAGTTTACCGAATGCAGAATTTTATCGCAGCTTATCGAAAAGCAGCGTTGAACACAGCTGAAGTTCGGCAGTTTTAAATGCAGCGACAAACGCTTTGAACGCAGAGTTTGTTCGCAGCTTTAAAACGCAGCGAATGAACGCAATGTTTAAATGCAGCCTTTGAGCACAGCAATCGAACGCGTGCTAGAGTTTGAACGCGAGCGGCTGATTGCAGCTTACTGAACGCAATGTTTGATCGCAGGGCGATCGAAAGCAGCGAAGTTGATCGCAGGCGACTGAACGCACGTAAGCTGATCGCAGCTGTTGATCGCAGCTTACTGAACGCATCTTTGATCGCAGCGTTGATCGCAGCTTACTGAACGCATCGTTTGATCGGCATTTACTCGAACACAATGTTTTATATCGCAGCGATCGAAAGCAGCGGTTGAACGCAGGGCTAGTTTGCAGCTTTTAAACGCAGCGATCGAACGCAGCGTTTGATCGCAGCTTTAAAATGCAGCCGACTCGAACGCTAATGCTTGATCGCAGCGATCGAAAGCAGCGTTTGAACGCAGGGCTAGTTTGCAGCTTTTAAATGCAGCGATCGTACGCGGCCTTTGAACGCAGTGATTGATCGCAGCTTATCACCCCACTGTGGACAAAGTGGTGCCTGACCTCTGGGATTAACGCACACTGAGGGGATTTGGAGAAACAAAACCTCCTGCTGAGGAGGAGAAGCGACCAGCTGCAGCCGACGGAGCGTTTGCTTTTTATCGTTGCTTCAGCTGGAATCCACGCAGATTCAATCACCCTGAAAACTGATGTCTTTGTTGATGAAACCTGGAAATTAGCGACCAAACGGCCCGACAGGATAGTGACGGTCAGGGAGGAACTGAACCAGAACCAACTCTGACATGGAGGTGAAACCAGAACCAGAGAAGCAGCTAGGAAAGGGGGCGGAGCTTATGACGACGCATCGCTGACAGACGAGCGATTCATCGACGGTCGGAGACTGAACCACAACAGGAATCACATTCCTTGAGCCGCTACTTGAATCAAGTGCTTGAACGTCTGGTCGGCCCAGAACCGCACCGGGCCGCAGAACCACGGAGACGATGGAGAACCCTTCGCCATGGCGGCACTGCAGAGGAAGCGAGGGAACAATCATCGGGGCGAGGGGTCTGCCATCATTCCGAGGGGCAAACATTCCCGCGGTCACGCTGCTGTGATCCCCCTCCCGGTTCTGATCCGAATCCGCCCACCCGCCGAAGAAAGGAGGCTTCCAGACGGGGAGTTCCAGAACAGAGCGAGAACTTCTCAGCGGCGAGGTAATCTGAAAGAAAGATGTCTGACCTGTCGTCCCGACACGAGTTAAACCGATTGAAGGAAGGGTTAGGGTCCGCCCCCTACAGGCCCACCTGCTTCCTGCAGTAGAGCTGCTGCTCCTCCACATGGAGGGGGTCACAGAGCCTGGTTAGCATTGCTGAGCTGAGCCTCCTGAGGCGGATACGTCCGTCTGGATCTCAGCTTCTCGCTCCAGGAGCGGCGATCCGAGGATCGCAGCCTGAGACGGTCCAACTGGAGCCACGGCCGCCGCTTCCTGGGCCCAGTAGAACTAACCTGATGGTTCTGTGTTTCACCGTATGGGAACCGTTTGGTTCTTTCACTCTTCGGTCCGTAATACACTCAGCAGGTCGCCGTCTGACCCGGTCGTTAGGAACCAATCTGTGTTTGGAGAAGCAGAGATCCCAGTCTGGAAGCCTCCTTTCAGCCCAGTTGGACCGACCCGTCCCAGTTTGGACTGATACCAGAACCCCCCATCCCCCTCCCTCCCACAGATGCAATCTGAACATTCTCGATTCTACCGACGTACCTTTCTTAGAGTCCATATCACAGAGGAGGACTTTGATCCGGTCTTTTCATAGGATGCAAGCTTGGAGGTTCGGTTCTATGCAGTCAGGTTTTTTACCAGACCTGGGAATTTAAAAAAAGAGAAAAAAAAGGACAAAAAAGTATTTTTTGGATAAAAAAGTATCCTGTATTTAATGTACTGTACGCTAACATGTAATTAGACGGTGTGTTCTGGGATAGACGCCCCTAACCCCCAACCCCCGGTTCCCGTTCTGGTCCCTCCTCTCTGTCCAAGATGGACGACGCGTCTCTTCTTGTATTATAGCTTTTATCAATATTTGATCGGCTTGTCTGTGAGCCAATGTAGTCTTCAGTACAGTGTGTGGTTGTATGTCGTAAAACTTTGTTTTTCCTCCCCACTTTCGCCCTTTCCTTTTTTTAAACATTTTGTTTCTGATGCTTTTTGTTTCGGTTTCCATGTCTGATAGAAAAACTGTAAAAAAAAAAAAAAAAGTTAAAAAAAAGTAAAACTAAAGAACAGAAATCGCCATGGAAGCAGCGGCGTTCTCCGTCGGCGGATCGACGTCGACCAATCGAATCCCTGCGACTGGAAACTGGAAAAGAATCTATTTGAATAAATCAGTCTATATAGAAATGTACAAAAGTATATAGGATATATAAGGAGGGCGCCGTTCCTGGTTTCTATTGATATTATCAGTGTTTGATTCAGCGGAGGAGTTTTTGTTTTTTTAACTGGCAGAGACGGGCGACGCCCCTCAGTGTTAGAAATGTTCGTATTGTTTGTTGTTGAAGCGACAGCAGCTACGGCTCCCTGCACAGGACAAAAACACGGGACCTCCATCCACATGCCCAAGGCCACAACTGACTTTTGTAAATTGTATGCAAGAAAAATTGCAAACTTTACCATTATTTTGAAACTGTGTATGTAAAAGTTATATTTTTACATGTAGACGGTCTTTTATTTTGTGTTTTAGAAATATGTTGTATGGTTTTGTTCCTTTTTTTTGTTAAAAGATGAAAAAGTACAATTCAGTGTGTGTTAAAAATGTGTCACATTGAAAATGTTCTGAGATCAAAAATAGAAAATCATTTGGATTTTTAATGTTTCTAATCTTTGAGGAGTCAGAGCTCCAAACAGAGCTCCTTCTTTATGTTTAGTTGCGAACATGCGTGTAAATATTCATCGCCGGTTTCTGGGGGTAGGAGGTCAGCCGTGAGACGCCACCGCCATTGAGCTCAGACTCCTCGCCAGGCGCTAACGTTGAGTTTTGGTCTCCGCGGTGTTTTTGGTTCCGGATCAAATCGTCGTCTTTGAGCTCGACGAGCTTCTCTTCAATCAGGCCTCTAGATTCTCGCCAGAAAATCGTATCTGAATATTTTTCAAATTGTCAGATCTTTCCTGAATGCGTAAAGGTTGGTAGCCAAAGAGTGTAAATCTGCTTGGCGCCCCCTGGTGGCTGCCAGTCGACCATGGATCGCTATTTTTTGGAAGAAGGCGCATAAATGTGGAATGAATGGAAAACCCTCGGCACCTAATTGGAGATGAATATATGATGGCAAAGATCGGAGCGTTGCTAAGATAAACCAGCAGCTCATCTGCGAACAATCGAATCAGCTACTTCCCCAAAAACTGATCTGATCGCGTGCGCAGCACTTTTAGTCGCAGTTTTTCAGTGTTTGCTGCCCTGACTCGGAGCTCCTCTGACTCAGGGCTGCTCTGACTCTCAGCTCCTCTGAATCTCAGCTGCTCTGACTCGAGCTGCTCTGACTCAGAGCTGCTGTGACTCCGAGCTGCTCTGATTCTGAGCTGCTCTGACTCTCAGCTGCTTTGACTCTCAGCTGCTTTGACTCTCAGCTCCTCTGACTCTTAGCTGCTTTGACTCTCAGCTGCTCTGACTCTTAGCTGCTCTGACTCTTAGCTGCTCTGACTCTTAGCTGCTCTGACTCTCAGCTGCTCTGACTCTCAGCTGCTTTGACTCTCAGCTGCTCTGACTCTCAGCTGCTCTGACTCTCAGCTGCTTTGACTCTCAGCTGCTCTGACTCTTAGCTGCTCTGACTCTTAGCTGCTCTGACTCTCAGCTGCTCTGACTCTTAGCTGCTCTGACTCAGCTCCTCTGACTCTCAGCTGCTTTGACTCTCAGCTGCTTTGACTCTCAGCTGCTCTGACTCTTAGCTGCTCTGACTCTTAGCTGCTCTGACTCTTAGCTGCTCTGACTCTCAGCTGCTCTGACTCTTAGCTGCTCTGACTCAGCTCCTCTGACTCTCAGCTGCTCTGACTCTCAGCTGCTCTGACTCTTAGCTGCTCTGACTCTTAGCTGCTCTGACTCTCAGCTGCTCTGACTCTTGCTTTGAGCTGCTCTGACTCAGCTCCTCTGACTCTCAGCTGCTCTGACTCTCAGCTGCTCTGACTCTTAGCTGCTCTGACTCTTAGCTGCTCTGACTCTTAGCTGCTCTGACTCTCAGCTGCTCTGACTTGGACCTACAGGTCAAAGACCAGGATTGACTCTGTGCTTCATGTGCTTTTATTAATGTTCATTTTGAAATCCTTTGGTTTTGTATTTTCTTTGTAAACTCGTCTCCTAAATAACAGTATCCTCATTTTTACCCCTATTGGCTGTTGAATTATTTTCTTCTTGTACATAAACGCCTCATTTCTCTTTTTCAGTGACTGTGCCATGAGCTTTGTAATCTGTTACTCTGTACCAGTTTAACTGCAATAATGAGTTGAATTTGAAAATGTGTTTTTCTGTCCTTATTTCATTCAGATTATTTTAAAATGTTTCAGTTAAATACGATAAAACTGTTTCAGTGATAAGTTTTAATTTATTTGATCTGGTTCCTGTGATGAACGGCAGGAAAACGAAGCTCATTTTTAGGATCATTAAACCTGAAAACATTCTTATCACTAAAATGTTTGTTAAATTCTGATCTTTATGGTTTGATGACTATGATCATCCTTTTAGGGCCGAATCTTTGTCAACATTTACAGACTGGAATAGATCCAAATCTTCATAAGTCATTTTTTCTTAAAATAATTTGTTCTTGGATTCAGGAGATAAAAGACATTTTGCCGACGGAACGAGACAATTTACACTTAAAATAAGAAAACAAATTTGCATTGTCTTATTTCAGGTGAATATTATCCAATTATCTTATTTTAAGAGTAAAAATCCTCGTTCCATCGGCAAACTATCTCATTTACTGCTCAGATTAAGAATAAACACACTTTATTTAAGACATTTTTACTTATTTCTAGATTATTTTTCTAGTGCAGTTTTAATTTCCTGTTTGGATTTAATAGAGCTGCTGTATGTCACACCATTAGCCCCGCCTCCTCCGTCACTGTTAAAACCAATCAGCCAACAGGTGAAGTTCTAGGATTGGCTGAGCGTTCCACAAACTGGGACCGGTGGATTTCTGCCCACTGGGAGGATCCAGAGGAGCCGGATTATCTTTCATAGATCATGTGCCTCATATTCAGATTAAAGATGGAAAAACTGCAGCTTTGAGGCCACAGACCGACCTTCAGCTTCTGACCCGCGAATTTTCCCAGATTTAAAACATTTCTACCAAAACTATGAGCTGCAGGTGGTTCAAGATAACGGACAGTATCAGCAGAGTTCAATTCTATTCAGTTTATCTCTATAGCTTCAATGTCACTTTATAGATCCAGATCAGTCAGATTGATTCAAAGTTTTCTATCTAAGGAAAACCAGCTGATTGCATCGACTCATTGACTCTTCAGCAATCCCTCACACTAAGCATGCTTGTAGCGACAGTGGAGAGGAAAAACTCCCTTTGAACAGGAAGAAACCTCCAGCAGAACCAGGCTCAGTGTGAGCTGCCATCTGCTGAGGCCAATAAAGGGAAATAAATTAATTTAAAACTAGAACAAACTGGTTTGGCGTAAAATCATTAAACTAAAAGTGAAATATCTTTAAATCTGCTGTAGGAAGGAAAGATTTTACCTTATACCTGCAGCGATCCACCAACCTAAACATGGAAAACTAAAGGTCACATGAGGCGGGTCACAGGAAACATGTCATCCATCAATCCGCTCTGCTGAGATGTTTGTTCCTGCTGATCTTCTGAACAACAGAAGGAGAGAAATGTTGGCGCCACCATCTGGAAGAATAAAGAACATCAGAGCAGCAGGAACCTGACGGTTCCTCAGTGAGAGTCGATACGACCAGAACCTTCAGTCTCCTCACAGGCCCAGAACCTTTAGAGGAACCAGGGAGAAACCATAAACCATGAAGGTCAGGGAGGTGACGGGGCGGTCAAACCCTCCAATCATCTCAGGCTGATTTATTTATACTATCTGATCCATCTATATGTAATATCTATGTTTGATGATGTCACCTATTTAAAGTAAACACCAGAGGCAGCCAGGATGGGATTTGAACCGAGGACCTTCTTGCTAAAAGGCTACGGAACTGTTCAGTTCAATGAAAGAATAAATAAATTTATATAATTACTGATTTAAAAGAAACTTGTGAATCAAATCTGGTTTTTCTGTCTTTACTGACTTACATGACATCACCTGTTTTTAGAAGGAAAACTAAACAGATCAAAAATAAAAATGACACAAGTAGAGAATTCAGCCTAAAGTAACATCCAGTGAGATCCACAGAAAGATAAAGACTCATTTAGCAGTTAGACGACTGAACAAGGCGAACAGAAATTAAATACAGTCTCTACTGTCACCGCCTGATTCATTCTGGAACCACGATCTGTACGGATTCTAAAAGTACATATTTTATCCTTAACTCACAAAAAAAATTTTTTAATGACTTTTCTGAGACAATTTTGATGTTTTTTCCATTTTCTCTGTTAAACTTCTTCTCTGACATCATCATGGGACACGATCAGAGCAGTAAATCTGATTAAAGCATGTTTATCTGCATTTTAGTTGTTACTTTCTTTACATTACGCACTATATAGCATAATGTTAACATGAAAGGAAAACTTAAAAGACTAGATTTATGTTTAAATCAAAAGCTCATAAAGTTAGCTCCAGGAAGTAGCGTAGCATCCCATTTCCTGTGCAGATCAGGAACAAAACAGATAAAATAGATTCAAATGTATTTATATTCTCAGGAAATACATTATTAACCTTTAACAATAATAGTTTAGTACGCTGACTGTTTTTAGGGAGGGAAAAACATCATTTAGGACTTTTTTTACAGAAAAAAGCGACCCGGGTGGATATGTGGATGATGAGCTGATGGGACGGATCGGGTCGTGACTGGAGATGAATTTGGAGGAAATTTATGCCTAAATCTTCGTTCCCTCCAGTTTCAGAGTCGACAGCAGGAAGCGGAGCAGCGATGGATGTAAAACCAGTCCAGGGTGGCTCTGCTCCCACTGCACCAACTGGAAAACAAACCAACCAAACATCCTAATAATTCACTGAAACAGTCTGGATTTTATTGAACCCTTTACTAATAAAAATAAACACGTTTATTGATCTACGCTGTATAAAGGAGTCAGTCAATCAATCAGTTACGCTACGTTATCATTCACACATTGAAGGAGTCCAGTTTTGGTTCTTCTCTGATTCCATAGAGACGCCATGATGGCTGCAGTCATAACTTTACCGTTTCCCATAAAATGTAAAAATGTTCTGAAGAAAAAAAAACATATTTTGCTTTTTTTCCTATTTAACATTAGAATATTAACGGGAATAATTAATTAATTCCTGCGACTTTGTTGTTGGTTTTAGTTAAAGGTTCAGTGGAGGATGTTGTTTTTCTCAGTGGATCATCTCAATCAGTGGTCCTCCTAACTGTCAATCATTCTGGTCATAACGTTAGCCCGCCTGCAGCTGCCAGGGCTAACGTGCTAGCTCGCCTCTTGCAGCTGCCAGGCTAATGTTAGCCCTGCCTGCAGCTTCCAGGGCTAACGCTAGCTCGCCTGCAGCTGCCAGGGCTAATGTTAGCCCCGCCTGCAGCGCCAGGGCTAACGCTAGCTCTGCCTGCAAGCGCCAGGGGCTAACGCCTAGCTCCGCCTGCAGCTTCCAGGGCTAACGTGCTAGCTCGCTTCAGTAGCTTCCAGGGCTGGAACGCTAGCCCGCCTGCAGCTTCCAGGGCTAACGTTAGCTCGCCTGCAGCGCCAGGGCGCTAACGCTAGTCTGCCTGCAGCCACCAGGCCAATGTTAGCCCGCGCCTGCAGCGCCAGGCTAACGCAGCTCTCGCCTGCAGCTTACCCAGGGCTAACAACATAGCCCGCCTGCAGCTTCCAGGGCTAACGTTGGCCCGCCTGCAGCAGCCAGGGCTAACGCTAGCCCGCCTGCAGCCAGCCAGGGCTAATGTTAGCCCGTCTAGGCAGCGCTAGCGCCCGCCAGGGGGCTAACGTTAGCCCGCCTGCAGCACCAGGGCTAACGCTAGCCCGCCTGCAGCGCAGCCAGGCTAACGCCAGTAGCCCGCCTGCAGCTTCCAGGGCTAACGCTAGCCCGCCTGCAGCGCCAGGGCTAACGCAGCCCGCCTGCAGCCACCAGGGCTACCGCCAGCCCGTCTGCAGCCTAGTGCCAACATAAGCTCTGGCCAGGGGCCGCCCCGCCTGCAGCGCCAGGGCTAACGCTAGCCCAGTGGCTGTGCTCGTGCAGCTTCCCCAGGTCGCTAACGCGTAGTCCGCCTGCAGCGCCAGGGCTAACGCAGCCGCGCCTGCAGCCATACAGGGCTAATGTTAGCCTGCGTCAGCGTTGCAGCGCCAGGGCGCCTGTTAGCCCGGGCTCTGCAGCGGCCAGGGGCTAACGTTAGCCCGCCTGCAGCAGCCAGGGCTAACGCTAGCCCCGCCTGCAGCGCCAGCGCATCAGGGCCCGCTTCCAGTATGGGCTAACGTCTGCAGCTGCCCAGGGCTAACGTTAGCCTGCCTGTGCATTGCCTTAGGGCTAACATTAGCCCGCCTGCAGCGCCAGGGCTAACGCATGCGCCTGCAGCCAATTGTGGGCTAACGTTAGCCCGTTCGCAGCTGCCAGGAGCATCGCGCAAGGCTAACGTAGCCTCTGAGGTCAGTGCCAGGGCACCGCCTGCAGCCAGGGCTAACGTGTTAGCCCGCCGCTGCAGCAGCGTCAGGGGCTAACGTTAGCCCGCTGCAGCCTGCAGCAGCAGGGCTAACGCGGGCTAACCATGCCTAGTAGCTTGCCAGGGCTAACGCGCCTGCCTGCAGCAGCTGGGCTAACGTTAGCCCGCCTGCAGCGCCAGGGCTAACGCTAGCCCGCCTGCAGCGGCCAGGGCTAACGTTAGCCCCGCCTGCAGCCGCCAGGGCTAACGTTAGCCCGCCTGCAGCCCGCCAGGGCTAACGCTAGCCCGCCTGCAGCGCCAGGGCTAACGTTAGCCCGCCTGGGTAGCGCCAGGGGCTAACGCTAGCCCGGCCTGCAGCCGCCAGGGTTAACGCAGCCCTCGCCTGCAGCAGCCAGGCTGGCTAACGCTAGCCCGCTCTGCAGCTTCAGGGCTAACGCGTTGTGAGCCCGCCTGCAGCTTCAGGGGCTAACGCTAGCCCGCCTGCAGCTGCCAGGGCGTTAACGCAGCCCGGAGCTGCAGCGGCCAGGGCTAACGCAGCCCGCCTGCAGCAGCCAGTGGGCTAACGCTAGGCCTAGCCCGCAGCGCTAGGGCGTAACATGCAGGCCTGGGCTAACGCTAGCCCGCCTGCAGCGCCAGGGCTAATGTTAGCCCGCCTGCAGCTTACCAGGCTAACGCTAGCCCGCCTGTAGCGTTAGGGCTAACGCTAGCCCGCCTGCAGCTTCCAGGGCTGAACGCTAGCCCGCCTTCAGCGCTGAATGCTGAGATCCGGGTCAGTCTGTAGAACTTGGACCGTGGGGATGAACTCAGACATCCGGTTGTTGATTCAAACCTGGTCACTAAGGTCCAGTGGTTCCACCTGGAGAAAGAAATGAATCATTTTAGGATGAGTTGCTGTAAACTTCAGAACCACAGGTTGAATCTGATCTGCTGGTTCTGTTCGGGCCGCCAGAAGCTCATTTCTTTCTGCTGGTTAAACCCGACCCGGTTCAGGGCAGAACCTCAAGAGCTGCGTCAGTCTCTGCCCTCACTGACCCGCCAGCATCCACTAAAACATGAACTCTGGAAGCTTCTGCTCAGTTTTTAACTCCCAGAGCTTGATGATGATGATGATGGCCGATGCCCATCTTCATCTCCTCTGGTCCTGTTTGGACTGATTTTATCTGCATGAAGCCTTCATCCTGCTCATCATCAGTGTCTCTGTAGACGTGGACCCATCAATAACTGTCTGGGTTCAGCAGACAGAAGAACCATCGGTGTCCCGAGTTCGACCCGTCTGCTGGATCATCAGTTCATTCCTGATGATGAAAACGCTGGAGGTCATCAGAGTCTTTAGTCTGTGAGGCAGACACCCTGTCTACTTTAAGGCTAGGCTTAAAACTTTCCTTTTTTGATAAAGCTTTCTAGTTAGAGTGGCTCAGGTTATCCTGATCTATCTCTATATAGTTCTGCTGCTATAGGCTTAGACTGCTGGAGTGAATCATAGGGACCCCTTTTTCATCATTCTGCTTCATTCTATCTCTATTCTCCCACTCTGCAGAATCTGTTAGTTCAATCTCTAACGTTCTGCTGCTCTCTGCTTTTTCTCATAGTAGCTTCATCTGGTCTGTTCCTGTTTGGCTGTGACTCCATCCTGGAGAGAAATATCAGCTGTGCTGCTGCCATCAACACCTTTGTTTCTAGATGTTTCTAGTTGGTAGCTGGAGTTAGTTGGTAGCTGGAGTTAGCTGGTAGCTGGAGTTAGTTGGTAGCTGGAGTTAGTTGGTAGCTGGAGTTAGCTGGTAGCTGGAGTTAGTTGGTAGCTGGAGTTAGCTGGTAGCTGCAGTTAGTTGGTAGCTGGAGTTAGCTGGTAGCTGGAGTTAGTTGGTAGCTGGAGTTAGCTGGTAGCTGGAGTTAGCTGGTAGCTGAAGTTAGTTGGTAGCTGGAGTTAGCTGGTAGCTGCAGTTAGTTGGTAGCTGGAGTTAGCTGGTAGCTGGAGTTAGTTGGTAGCTGGAGTTAGCTGGTAGCTGCAGTTAGTTGGTAGCTGGAGTTAGTTGGTAGCTGGAGTTAGCTGGTAGCTGGGGTTAGCTGGTAGCTGGAGTTAGCTGGTAGCTGCAGTTAGTTGGTAGCTGGAGTTAGCTGGTAGCTGGAGTTAGCTGGTAGCTGGAGTTAGTTGGTAGCTGGAGTTAGCTGGTAGCTGGAGTTAGTTGGTAGCTGGAGTTAGCTGGTAGCTGCAGTTAGTTGGTAGCTGGAGTTAGCTGGTAGCTGGAGTTAGTTGGTAGCTGGAGTTAGCTGGTAGCTGCAGTTAGTTGGTAGCTGGAGTTAGCTGGTAGCTGGAGTTAGTTGGTAGCTGGAGTTAGCTGGTAGCTGGAGTTAGCTGGTAGCTGAAGTTAGTTGGTAGCTGGAGTTAGCTGGTAGCTGCAGTTAGTTGGTAGCTGGAGTTAGCTGGTAGCTGGAGTTAGCTGGTAGCTGGAGTTAGTTGGTAGCTGGAGTTAGCTGGTAGCTGCAGTTAGTTGGTAGCTGGAGTTAGTTGGTAGCTGGAGTTAGTTGGTAGCTGGAGTTAGCTGGTAGCTGCAGTTAGTTGGTAGCTGGAGTTAGCTGGTAGCTGGAGTTAGTTGCTAGCTGGAGTTAGCTGGTAGCTGGAGTTAGCTGGTAGCTGGAGTTAGCTGGTAGCTGGAGTTAGCTGGTAGCTGGAGTTAGTTGGTAGCTGGAGGTAGCTGAGCCCAGCTGCAGTTAGTTGGTAGCTGGAGTTAGCTGGTAGCTGGAGTTCGTTGGTAGCTGGAGTTAGCTGGTAGCTGCAGTTAGTTGGTAGCTGGAGTTAGTTGGTAGCTGGGGTTAGCTGGTAGCTGGGGTTAGTTGGTAGCTGAAGTTAGCTGGTAGCTGAAGTTAGCTGGTAGCTGGAGTTAGCTGGTAGCTGGAGTTAGCTGGTAGCTGGAGTTAGTTGGTAGCTGGAGTTAGCTGCTAGCTGGAGTTAGCTGCTAGATGGAGTTATTTGGTAGCTGGAGTTAGTTGGTAGCTGGAGTTAGCTGCTAGCTGGAATTATTTGGTAGCTGGAGTTAGCTGGTAGCTGGAATTATTTGGTAGCTGGAGTTAGCTGCTAGCTGGAATTATTTGGTAGCTGGAGTTAGCTGCTAGCTGGAGTTAGTTGGTAGCTCATATTAGCTTCCTGACCTGTTCTCAAACCTAAAACCCTGAGAATCAGAAAACAGAACAAGTTAATTCCACTTTCAGAAACAAACCCAGGTGAACTTTGAATGTATTGCTGGGTGTCGTCAGCATCGCTATGGTAACCGATGTTGTTGTTTATTCAGATCTGAGTCAGGGGGAGCATGGAGATACTGAATAGGAGGGGCCCTAAGATGGAGCCTTGGGGAACGCCACAGGGGATCCCTGTGGTTCTGATGGAAAGTTACCTGCTGACTCTAAACAGTCTCTGTTCTTCAGGAGGATTTAAACCAGTCCAGTTCTGGACCAGAAGACCGACCAGGTTCAGAAATTAGAAATATTGTCCCAGACTGAAAATAGCAGGAATAAAACCAGAAAAGTTATAAAAGCCTGAAGAGAGTGAAGGCTTAACAGAACCTGTGAAACAAACCAAATGAAAGAGCGTAGAACTACAGCTGACAGATTGGCTACAGGCATGCAGTGTGTAGCTCTGCTGTTATGTAAGTTCCTGCAGCGGAGTGAAGGTTGCTCCACCTGGACTCTCCCTCTGCAGCTCCTTTCTGCTTTTATTAGCGTCACACCCTGAACGTCCAGGTGAAACATCACAAAGTTCTCTGCTGCGTAAGCGACACGCTCACTACGCCGCGTTTCTCCTCAGGCTGTTCTAAGGTCAGCAGGGAGGGACTGACACGTCTAAACCGGGAAGGAAGTGGAACCGACTGATTCATCTTCTGTGAAACAAACAATTAAAGCTTTAAGGTGTTTCTTTGTTTGATCATTTCAGACCACGAGAGAAACTTCTGAAAGTATTCAGGAGCTTTTCTGGCAGCTGAAGGCTCTGAATGAAGCATTGCTGATGGGTGGGTGCTTCCAGCTCCTGATCACAGGAGGCGTGACAGGAACACGTTTTGGCGCCATGGCAACCAGCGGCTGTTTGAGCAACAGTCGCCCCCCCCTCTGGCTCGATGCCGGGGGCCTGATGTGCAGGAGTGACGGTTTGGTCCTCTGCAGAGCCAGAGAACCTGGACTAGATGAGCGAGTAGGTCTCCATGGTGGACCTGAAGAACTGTTTGCCATTCGCTTTACTGCTTGCTACTGTAACCAAGGCAACGAGTTTTCTAAACATTGCTCAAGCAGCTTGTCCAGTCAGGATGCTGATTGGTGGTGGGTGAAGATGCTGGCCTCACCTGCCCAGGATGATGCTGGCTCCTCAGACAGCAGCTGAATGAGGATTCAGTCTGGGTCCAAACCTGTTGAAGACCTTCTAGCTAAAACCAGTTCCCCCCATTTTTAGGATCTATTTCCACTCTGGCATCAAACAATAAGTTATTGATGTTGTAGTGTCCAGTATGAGAAAAGCAGAGAGAGCAGAACGTTAGAGATTGAACTAACAGATTCTGCAGAGTGTGGGAGAATAGAGATAGAATGAAGCAGAAATGGATGAAAAAGGGTCCCTATGTCCTCCAGCAGTTCTAAGCCTATAGCAGCAGAACTATAGAGATAGATCAGGATAACCTGAGCCACTCTAACTAGAAGCTTTATCAAAAAGGAAAGTTTTTAAGCCTAGCCTTAAAGTAGACAGGGGTGCCTGCCTCACGGACTAAAAAACTGGTAGTTGGTTCCACAGGAGAGGAGCCTGAGAATCTAAAAAGATCTGCCTCCCATTCTACTCTTCTTTAGAAATTCTGTGGAACCACACTCAGTAAACCTGCAGATTGAGAGCTTAAGTGCTCTGTTAGGAACATAAGGAACAATCAACAGATCTCTGATATCAGATGGAGCTTGGCCATTTAAGGCTTTATATGTGAGAAGGAGTATTTTAAATTCTATTCTGGATTTAACAGGAAGCCAATGAAGAGAAGCCGGATAGGAGAGATATGATCTCTCTTTTTTCATTTTCATCAGAACTCTGGCTGCAGCATTTTGGATCAGCTGAAGGCTTTTAACTACAGTTTGTGGACTTCCCTGATAGTAAAGAATTATAATCCAGTCCAGCCTTGAAGTAAATGTAAAATGCATGGACTAGTTTCTCAGCATCACCCCTGACAGGAGATTGCTCATTTTTGCAATATTCCTCAGATGAAAGAAGGAAATTTGCTGTACCTCCTTGATATGGGATTTAAATGACAGGTCCTGGATCAAAAATAACACCAAGATTTTTACTTTTATTACACTTTGAAATCAGCTAACCCCATCCAAAATAGAAGTACTGACTAATCAGCTTCTCTTTTCAGAGACTCGGGTCCAAAGAATTATAACTTCTGTTTTGTCTGCATTCATGAAGCAGAAAGTTAAGAGTCTGTCTCTAGGTTTTTACTCTGTCTTCAGACATGCCTGTAATCTATGCTTAATGGGTTAGCTTCATCTGGATTATAGACAGATATAGCTGAACGGGTATCATCAGCATAACAGTGGAAATTAATCCCATGCTGTCTAATAACTCTACCCATTGGGAGCATGTATAAATAGTAAAGAGAATTGGTCCTAATATCCTCAGATATGATCTTAAATGGCTAAAAGATGTAGTTACTGAATGTGATGAAAATCTGCATTTCTAAATAATCAAAGAGAGAAAATAGAGAACTGGTCCTAGTGCTGATCCCTGCGGTACTCCACGGTAACCCTGAAACAAAACCTTTCAACATGGAGCTGATTTCAGCCGTTAATGTAGGGAAAGCCTCAGGCTGGGCAGATTCAGGAGATTCAGACCTAAAACTTAAGCAAAATCTTTACATCAATTATTTATTATCTGAAGAATAATATTTTATTTGAAGATTTGGACAAACGAGTAACAATTAATGAATGGTAAAGACATAAAGGGACAGCCAGGGAGAAAGGCTTAGCCTGCACTGGTTGATGTAATGTCCTCTGATGTCCACTAATGTCCTGTGATGCCCTTTAATTTCCTCTGATGTCCTTTAATGTCCACTAATGTCCTCTGATGTCCACTAATGTCCTCTGATGTCTACTAATGTCCTGTGATGTCCTTTAATGTCCTCTGATGTCCTATAATGTCCTATAATGTCCTCTGATGTCCTCTGATGTCCTATAATGTCCTCTGATGTCCTCTGATGTCCTCTGATGTCCATGAACCTGACCAACTGTCTCAGGCCATCATGTCTCGTCGGGTTCAGTTTAATGAATCTTCCTTCTTTCCTTCATGAAGCAGATTTCTAGTGAGATAATCCAACTTTTGACTGAACACAAATATTCCAGATTAACAGGATTATAGAGATTTTGGATGAGATTATATTTAACAGTGTGATTGTGGGAAAAATGAGGTCTTTAGAAAAGGTTGAATCCTGGAGAAAATACAGAAATAAGAGATTATTAATAATATGACATAAATAATATAACATAGAAAAGTTCTGGCAGCACCAAAAAATTATCAAATCTTTTTATTATTATTCCTAATTTTCTGTGAGCATAAAAACATGGCAGAGAGCGTCTCAGAAATCCTGCATAGATTCTTGCTTTTTTATTTTCTATTAAAGGTTTTCTTTCTCCTCTGGATCCAAACCAAACTGGAAGCTGCAGGTTTCATTCCTCCCTACCAGTAGGTGGCGCACCCTGCTGTCAGTAACCAGGCCTGCTGATGACCAACCACTGACCTTTCTAGAAGCAAAGCAGAGACTGTGGTCCTTCTGTCTCCTTCTGTCTCTAAAGTCAGACCGAATTTTTGTTTCTTTGTTGTTTTAATCTGATGAACAGAATCAGAGAAGAAGACATTTTATCTCCTTCAAACAGCTGTTTCTATTGGAGCAGAATCCTGTCCTGTCCATGTTGCCATGGTAACCAGAAGTAACTATTTATATAATGTGGACCAATAAAAATCTAAAGAAACAGTTTTTTTTTTTATTTCTTCACTAAACTAAAACCTCTCATACATTCTGTGAATCTGTGACTTTAAAAACAAGAAATTTTCAGATTAAAAAAAAAAGTTGTAGATCTCAGACTTTTAGTCCCTCCCCTCTCCTCCCTCCCTCCAGGTGTGCGTCAGTAGGTGCAGGTGAGTTGGACCCGCCCCCCCAGCCCCTCCTGTCCGCCTGGCAGTGCAGCCTGTCAGTCAGCAGCAGAGCAGCTGAGAGGCCAGAGCAGCAGCAGGTAAGTGGCTGATGTTCCACCTGGGGGGGTGAAGTTCACTCTGCTGGGGTGGGGTGGGGGCTGCTGGAGCGGTTTAGAAGGACAGCAGCCAATCAGAAAGCCCCCCTGCTCACCTGCAGCAGGTGAATCCACCTCAGGCTCTCAGATGTTTGGTTGAATCTGATCCTGGTTTTTTAGTCCAATCAGCTGATCGTTCTAATCAGCTACTGAGGGGGAAACAATCATTAGGTCTAATCTGAGGTTTAATCTGAGGTTTAATCTGAGGTTTAATCTGAGGATTATTCACCAATAAAAGTGAATAACACATAAACCTTCCGGCTGGGTGGCTGATGCCTCCTGTTTGAACAGTAAATATGAGCTTTTCCAGGACTGAGGAACATCTGATGGTCTGAGGAGGAATCAGCATTCCTGGGATCAGAGCAGGATCCCAACTTCACGCTTAGGAGGGGCTGACGGGGGCCAACAGTAGATATGATGACAGAGGAGATGTATAGCTGCTGGCGTAGAGAGCAGAACAGCCGCTTAGAAAGTTTATTTCCTCATCGATCGATTGATTGATTGGTGTTATTGATCTCACATTGGATCAGAAAGATTCTTTTTCTCATTTGCAGTCATGTTCTCTGTATATTGAGTCTGTTTGAGCTGAAAATGTTAAGTTTTACCAAAAGCAAAAATCAGAGTAAATACTTTTTCAATGTACTGTAATTAATTAGTTATTAGTCCCGTCATTTACTGAGATTCTTGTTTTTATTTTCCTGTAAACTGCAGCATGTTTCCAGTGTTTATTCATTCATGACAGCAGAGTCACATTCTGGGTTTGTTGCCCAGCTGATGAGGCGGCAGCAGGGGTGGAGCTAGGTGGGGGGCTAGGGGTGGCCATGGCCACCCTTAGCCAATTATTGGCCACCTCTACCAGTTCTTCCCTCTAATACAGACAGTGGCAGCAGTAATACTGCTACAAGTGAAATGTTTTAAGTTATTTAACATTTAAATTTTTCGGTATATTAACAATCACTTCACAACAAAAACACTGCAGCTAATTATGCTAATGTAACCGGTTCCCTTCTGCGTTGTGCTGGTTATTGGTAATTAGTCAGGCCGTGACTCGGTTTGGCTTTCTTCGATTTATTCTGACGAAAACATTAAAGAGAAAAGCAATCGTTTTACAAGCTGCCCGCTCCAAGTCCTACACAAACAAAAATACATAACAGAAATTAACTTAATAAATCTATAAATAAACTGGAAGTATTTAGATAGGAAATAAATAGGACACACCTCTCCCACAGGACAACATGACAAAAGGGGAGGGCCTAAGGGACGCAAACATTTTAAAGACAAAACCATAAAAGAAGAAATAAAAAGGAGGGGCTACCGTTCTTAAACTAACACGTTCAAAACAATGACAGCTCTTCGGTCAGGTAGTAGAACAATACAAACAACCAAAATAAGAAGACATTTTGTGTAATTATAACAACAACCAGGTTACACTAATCAATATACTAACATTAAAGATGATAAATACAGAATTCCTGCTCTTTTCAGAACTAGATTGCCTCTTATATGGAGTAAAGAGAAAATTATGTCTCTGCAAGTCATCTATGAAATTGGATAAATAACTACTTTGATAATAAGTAAGACTATGAGGTGCACAATAAATATTATTTAGTTTATTACTGTATAATAAACAAAATAATAATTATAATTATTTTATATTGAACTTGGAACCGTTGTTTATATTTGATATTTTAATGAACAGAACCTAACCAGTTTGCTCATTTTAATATTTGTGTGCAGAATATCTTCTGCATCACCCGCAAATACGCAAATTTATTGCACATACAAAAACAAAATGCATGGAATGAATAAGATGTCTTCAGAACTCAAACCTGAAAAGAACTGTTTCCACCATACCTAAATGGGGATGTTTGAAAATAAATCATATGCAGTATTTATTCCTAGGAAGGCAGTAAGGAAAGACATAGTTAGTCTTTATTTAGGAAATAAAAATGATAGGCTTATTTTTCCTTTTGGGATCTCTGTAGATTGACCCCCAGGCTCTTTCACCTCTCAGTTTTTGCCCCCCCTCACTAAACTATTGGTTATTGCCTGGATACAATTATTAAAATATTCTGGCTACTCTGTACGCCTCTGTTCTGTACTACTACCACAGTACTGTTACAGCAGAGCCGTTTCAGTGGGAGTTGCGTAACATCGGAGCTGTTAAGGAAAAGTCCTGCCATTGAACACCACATGTCGCTGCGTTCGCATGAAGTCTGGCTCAGAGTAAATCCGTACAAGAACAGACGTGTGGCTGACCCTGGCGCTGAAACGGCGTCCTCTGAGACGCCAATGTTCTCCAGCGAGCAATCAGATCACAGGGCGAGTCTGGCTGTACTCTGGACTTTGGGTTCGGAGAACTGCTCAGATGTTATCTGAGTTTCACCTGGAAGGTAAAAGGTGAGACCTTCAACACATCCGGAGGCCCCGAGCCTCGGTAAAGATCATCGATACGACGAGCTTTCATAGCTGGCGGGGATGTGACAGCTTCCATATTTCGGGCTACCTTCAAAGATGCGAAAATGATGATTAGTTTTGTTGTTTGCTTTTAATGCGCACCTACTCTTTTGCGGGAATTTGGCCGCAGAGAAAAGGATCTCTGGAATCTCTGCTTGGTTGAAAGATGATATCACTATTTACACTTTCTGTAAAATCTTTAAAGATGCTAGGGCGTTAACTGCTGTCAGCTGTAATTAATCTGGGAACGTTAACATCTTACCTCTATTTTAATAGGAAAACTAATCTGTTAATCAGGGAAAACCAATTAAAAATCAGCAGGATCCGAATAAAAAAACAACAACTAGTAAAGATCAAGAGACATTTTTAATTATAATCTGTTAATTAAACAGAATTTAAAACTAAAATAAAATGCAGGGGTTTATGAGTTTTTTTTAAATAAAGGTATAAAAATAGAAGGTTTTTCCATTTTAAAATCTAAATTGTTTTTGAAGTAGGGAACAAGTTTGGTTTATAGAAAATTTCCTGATTCACTTTTTTAATAAAACGCCTAAACTGACCGTTTTTTATTCTGTCTTATTCCCAGACCTGGTCTGCTAATCTGTGACCTCTGCTCTAAATGATCGATTTTAGGGAAAAACTCCAACATTTAATTAATTACTCCTGTAGTTACCTCAGGGTAAAACCTTCTGAACAAACATTTTCCCCCAAATTCAGTGAAAAGTTTTTTATTTCCCTTCAGTTATAGCTGCAGAAGCTAGCTACATTAGCATGATGCAGGCAGGGTTGAAGCACTGTAGTGTTTTAGTTTCTTCATTATATTTTTTTACTCTACTTGTTTTTGATATTTTGGTTAAAAGATTAATGTTTTTTTAAAACAGTTAAGGAAGTTTTGAGGTTCCATTAGTTTTACGAAATCTGGCAAATCATCAAAATAAAGGCCATTATTATTTAGTAGACAAAAAGCAGCAAATAAAGCATTCAATATATATCAACAGATAAAGATCATTGTACTTCACATGCTACACTATGTTATAATCATATTTGCAGTTTTAAGCTTTATTTTCTTAAAGCTTCAGATAATCAAACAAAACTAAAATTTGCCAGTTAGCTTAAGTTGCTTCATTGCTAGTTTTATTGCTCTTAACAGGAGGAGGCTTAAATTTATCACTATTAAATGAGCTATTAATAGAATAATCTGAAACACTACTGCTAGGGCTGTAGCTAATGCTACGGCTAGTGCTACAGCTAGTGCTATGGCTAGAGCTATAGCTAGTGCTACGGCTAGTGCTATGGCTACTGCTATCGCTATTGCTATGGCTAGTGCTACGGCTATTGCTACAGCTGGTGCTATAGCTAGTGCTATGGCTAGTGCTACAGCTAGTGTTACAGCTAGTGCTACAGCTAGTTGTACCCCAGCTGCTAATGGGGTTAGAATGTGAGGTAATGGTGTGAAGCTGTTTTCCTGACTTGTGAAAATGACAGTCATGAACTAACTTTTTAAACAGGAGTCTTTTATATTAAAATACATTTTAATTATTTATTTAGAATGGTTTAGTGGTCTAAAAATGGCGTGCTGAGCAGCAGAGAAACAAACGAGGTTCCTCCTCTTTATGAGCAGCTTGAGAAACTCAGCGAGGAGGGAAGGATGAAACAGATATGCTGACAGTGTTATTAAACATGTTTAAATAAAAAAATAAAGGAATCAAATAAATCTAAATCTAATTTGAGCAAATAATGAGGGTCAGGATGTCAAACTGGTTCCAGAAAGGACCGTCTGGCTGCTGGTTTTCTTTCCAACCAAGCAGTAGGACACCAGATTCCAGTCAGTGTGCTACTGGCTTGGGTGGAAAGAAAACCAGCAGCCAGTTTGACACCAGTGGGTTAGAGGAATCTTACTGGTTGTAAATAAACCAGTTTTTTATATTAGGTTTTGCTTTTCTAAGTGATTATTTTGATTACAGTGGTAGCCATTCAAAGTTTCCCCACTTTTCTGCTTGGCTGGTCCTTGGTTGTTCCTTGGCTGGTCCTTGGCTGTTCCTTGGCTGGACATTGGCTGGTTCTTGGCTGGACCTTGGCTGTTCCTTGTCTGGTCCTTGGCTGTTCCTTGGCTGGACCTTGGCTGTTCCTTGGCTGTTCCTTGGCTGGTCCATGGTTGGTCCATGGCTGGTCCATGGCTGGTCCCCTACAACTCCTTTTGAAACATCAGTATTTGTACTAAAATATTCTTTCTGTTATGATTTGTGGACATTAAGATCTAAAGAGAAGCAGCCATCTGCTGGTCAGACCCTGTAATTCAGTCAATATGTTGGGGTTTTGAGTGGAGGGATTCTGCTGGGGAGTTGCAGGAAGGTGGCTGCCATTGGGCTGCTGTTTGACTGGGAAGGGCCATTTTAATGGCTGCTGCTGTAAATATATATAGAATGAAAATGCTAACTTTTTTATCAGATCAGAATCTAGCAAATTTAAAAAGTATTTTAAATGTACTGTACTACTGTACATTTTCCTCCATTTTTTTTTCTTTATTGGGTTTCAGTAGATTGAGTCCATTTCCTCCATTTGTCTCCTGGTCTTTGGACATGTCTCTCACTCGTCTTCTGTCCTCTTTGTAAAAAGTCATTAGATTCTCTCTCAGTCAGTCAGCAGCCACCAGCAGTGTTTTCCTGTGTCTGCATGGAGCCTAATGGGCCTCTGCATTCTCTCCCTTCTCTTCGTCCTGGAAACTAAACCAACCAGACCAAC
Organism: Cyprinodon brontotheroides; assembly: GCA_018398635.1. Classification (NCBI taxonomy): domain Eukaryota; kingdom Metazoa; phylum Chordata; class Actinopteri; order Cyprinodontiformes; family Cyprinodontidae; genus Cyprinodon; species Cyprinodon brontotheroides. Next base: position 8,200,175 of record JAGKQL010000065.1, on the reverse strand, counting down.
TGGAAAACACAACTGTTCAGTCTCACACCCGCCAACGACTCGCTCCTTTTTCTCTCCTTTTCTCTTAACGTTTTAACCAGCAGAGGTTTAAAAGCGTGTCCCACTGACCTCTTATTGCAGATATCATCTTTATACGATCATTGACCTCCTGCTTTTAGACTCGGGTTGTTTAAATAAATGGCTGCTAACTCCAAGCTAAGCTAATTCCCTGCTTTTATCCTCTGTTGGGCGTTTGATGGATGCCGTGAGCAGATCTCTGGGTATCCTGCGGTTGTGTCGTGCGTATCGTCCAGCAGACATGAACAGAGACGTTATTGAGCCTTTGTTTGGACCGGCTTTATTTGTTTTGCTGCTCTTTACAAACCCACTGGCCTGTTTCCAGCCTCGGTGCTGGTTTCAACATTAACACTGGTCTCCTTCAATGAGAAACACATTTTTAAGATTTTTATTAAGCAAAATTGAACAAAGACTTTGTGGTTTGACTGGGATGTTTGAGATGTTCTGAATATTTGTGGTTTTCAGTCCTCAAACCTGCAGGAAGAAGCAACAAAACAGAACTTTTCTAACCAAAGAAGGGGTTAATTATGGATCCGGATTCAGGGTTTCTTCCTCTTTGTTTTTTTAAACCAAGAAATTTTTTTTCAAAACACACTTTTTTAAAATTGGAAAAAATTAAGATATACTATACTATAATGGATCAATGATTAAGTTTGAACCGACATGGCGTCCATTTATTACCCATGCAGAACAATTATCTCTTTTAACTGAATAAGTTATTTTTCTTAAGGTCGTTTTGACGATCACTTTTTTAAAAAAAAGTTTATATTTAAATTTTATTTTCTTCTGTATTAAGGGTTGGCTGTCTTGTTTTTGTGTGAAAAAATTAAAAAGCTCCATAAATTTACTTTGAAAAACAAACAAAAAAACAAAAAAAAACAATTTTTTTGCTATGAATTTTTTGCTTAACATCCTTTCCAGAAATGGCATAAACATAAAAAAATGCAAACAGACCTTTATTCACATTTTATAATTATAAATATTGCATAGAGATCAATTGTTAGTCATTGTGCAGAGCCTAAAGAGGGAACAGAGCGTTTGGTTTATGCTGCTGGTTCTGGGTGTACATCGACTCTCGGTCTGGATTATTTTAATCTCATCTGTGAGAAATGCTCCAACAGGATGATGTCAGAGTTTTTACGAGGCTTTCCTTCCCTCCCTGCTCATACCTGCCTTCAGTGTTTGTGTCTGTTCACACAAACCTCCCTGCTTTAGCCTTTGGTTATGATCTCATAGCATTTCTGCCTGGTGTGGTAACCTCTCACTACAGCGGTAATATTATCATGCTAATGAGGAGCTGCTTAAAATGTTAAATACATCAGGTCCCTCCCTGACCTTAGATAAGGCAAAGCTGCTTCTGCAGGAACTATGGGAGCATCAGATGCATCAATGAACTGATGCTTAGTTTGGGGAGAAGAAGCAGAAACTTCATTTTATAGATAATGTTTCAGCTTCTAATCTATCCAGGGGCGCTGCCAGGAATTTGGGGCCCAATGAAAGACATTGATAACCCCCCCCATATGCAAGCTTTAAAAATGCTGCAAGCTTATCATTTACATTTTCAATGTAATTTTTAATTGTAAAATTTCTACAAAGGAAAAATTATCAGAACACGAATAAGTTAAATATACGTTACCTTAAAGTTGGAAGCAGCCGTTCCAACCGTAGCATTTCAAATTCTCCCAAGCATGGTTGCCTGACTTTACAGTGAATAAAGTGAATGTGATTGGTCGATTATCAAGGGGGCGAGGATTGTTGTGGCGGAAGGTTTGCAAGCATTTTTGGTTGTGGCCGGTTTGCCGGAAGCATGTTGCTAACCAGTTAGCATCTTAGTGCTAGCAGGTTCCCAATGGGAAATTCCATTGGGACCAAGTAGTACCACTAAGTATAACTAGTTAGCAACTTTCAGCGCTAGCAGGTTCCCAATGGAAATTCCATTGGGACCAAGTAACACTAAATTGCTAACCAGTTAGCATCTTATAAAGCTAGCAGGTTCCCAATGGGAAATTCCATTGGACCAAGAAATGCTTTACTAAGTGGTGACAGAAGACCACGGCTGTCAAGGAACGCATATGGACAGCGGAAACATGCAAGGAGAGGAGAGTTTAGTGTCGGAGGTTAGGTGGATGAGTCTCCTCCGTCATCCATTTTTATTTAGAGGAGGCGAGCGGGGACGAAGATGTTGTGGAAGAGGGGCGCCAGGCGGCAGAAGCTTGGTTTGGTGTAGAAGGCTTCCAGCCGTGCACATGTTTGAAAGCCCTTGCCTGCATAGCGCTGCCCGGATTCTGTTAGCTCGCCTGCGAGAAGACACAGGCGTCCATCCCGTGAACACTGGGACGCAACTCAATGGGAAAGGAAAGGATTCTGGTTTCAACCGTTTAGCATTATATTAGCTGCGACATATGAATCAAGATGCTATGACCGAAAACATTTGATTGACAGATGACCGTTGATATATATGATTGGCTGAATTTAGGTGTTCAGGCTGGCGTGGGAACTAACTGACCTGCAGAAGATAACGGAAAAAAAACAGATTTTAAGACAGGATTTTTTTTAAAAATAGAAATGTTCTAACTTTTGGGACAATATAAGTCTGATAAAGAGTAAGATTTATATACATGTTTAAGCCAGAATGATTTGACATTTCAATATAACTTCCCTACAACCAGTGGATAAAAAACTTGGATGGAATTTATTTATGCTTTGTTTCACCGTTTACTGCTGGAAAATGAGTGTGAACACAAAACCTATTTATTTTACTGCTTTTTGTGTTTGAAATATCTATTGGGGCACATCTTTCCTTCTCAACCCTTAAAATCAGCCCTTAGAATCTTCCTAACTTTTCCCTCCTATCCGGCGCCCCTGAATCCATCCTGCAGTGATGAAGGTCCCACTGAAGCTGCAGAGATGTTCCTGCATAGAGCTGATCTGCAAACTGCTGGATAATCCTGACATCTTTTAGATTTGATGTTGGGTTAGATTTGTAGATTTCTGCTGGTCTGATGGTTAAAAACGTAAGAAGTTGTGGATTCCAGGCTGTGTGTTTAGTCCTCATTCAGGGTGGAGTCTCTCTGTCAGCCGTCAGGATGTTTTTTAAAGGAGGAAAGTATGTCTGTGTTTGCTGCTGTCGGATCAGGCTTCCAGTCTCCGTTTCATGTCTGCAGACTGGTTTCATAGCTAAGCGCTTTGCAGACCAGTAATGCAGCTTTAATATCAGCAGCTCTGCAGCAAAATCTGAGTTAGTTTTGGTTTTTGTTCTCCTACAATGAGGCTTAAATTCTCGTCATTTTTTCTTTAACGACAGAAGAATAAAGTTGTTGTTTGTTTTATTTGGTGATTTAAAAAATAATAGAAATTAAAACCCTTCATAAAGCTTTCAAATTGAGGATATTTATGTTTTTTCTGTATAAATCTTGATCTTTATCACCTTGTCAGAGGTACTCAGCCCATCTGTTTGCTCTGGATGTTTTTTTTCTTTTAGACAGGAATGTCTCATTCATTAGTTAAAGTATTCAGCCTCCTCTCCCTCTGGCTTTAGAGTAATCTGTTCTTTGTCTTCCTCGTTTATCTCGGTTCCCATAATAAGTAGAACCGTCTGGTATGAGCAACACCTTAAGCAGGAATCTGATGGCCTTTTCTCATCCATCCTAGATTAGGACTCATCCCACAGAAAGATGGAAATAAAAGATTCTTTGTCAAACTCTCAACTCTGTGAACTAACAGTGAAAACAGACTGAATCTGTTCAAAGCTCTTCTTTTTGCTGACTAAAGTAGATTTCCCTGTTACACGATCCACCATGACTCAGCACTGTAGATACATTGATAAAGGGGATTATTGATCTTCTCCTGTTAGCTTTTTATGGACAGAATAAAACAATAATGTGGATAAAACTCTGACTTTTAACAAAGGATAGTTAAAAATGTTTAGTGCAGCACATTTATCTTTGTATGCTAATGGCTATTAGCTCAGTATGCTGATGGCTATTAGCTCAGTATGCTAATGGCTATTAGCTCAGTATGCTAATGGCCACTGTATTCATTGATAAACTAATGATTGTATTAAGACAAAATGTCTAAATGGTCAAAACAACAATCAAATGTTGGATAAATGCGACCTTATTTACTAATTTACTTAAACTGTTAGCGTATTTAGCTTTATTTAGTGCTTATTTAGCACTGATGGGTCAATCTGTTTTGGTTATTAGCTAAAAATGCTAACGTCTGATATAAAGACATTTAGATTTTCACAATCAATGATAAAAGTTGAGAAAATATATTCAATCAGCTGAAGTTCAGTTAAAAATGTTGGTTTATGGCTGAATGAGGGGAAATGGTTTGATTTGCTCATGCATTAAAGTTTAAAGATGCTAATAATATTAGATTTAATTAGCGGTAATAAATAATGAGAACAAAGGAGGGAATTTTATCTGAAATGGGAATTTTAAGATTAAATGATAATATGAATTAAATGTTTTAGGCAGCAGTATGATGACTGCTAGCTAGTGTAAGGGAGAAACCTGCTATCAAAACTTTTGTTTCTAGATGTTGGAGCTTTCTACTGTTGTTTGAGCAGTGTAGTCCCTGCGGTCTGACTGTGACTAACCTGCGGGCTGGCGACTTCCTCTCTTGGCCATCACTCTGACATTGCCATATTTTCTGCCTGCGTCTGCCTGGCTGTGTGTTTTCCTGGGCGGGGACGCCTGTGGAGGCTGGTTGGTTTGTGTTATCTCTATCGCTTCTTTTTCTATGTCTGCTAGCTACATGCCTTGAACCCCAGTGAGTGTCCTCAGCAGATGGCGCTCACATGAGCCTGGTTGCTGCTGGAGGTTTGCTTCCTGTTCAAAGGGTAGTTTTACACTCTCACTGTGGCTTACAAAGCATACTTAGTGTGAGGGATTGCTGAAGAGTCAATGAGTCGATGCAATCAGCACGGTTTCTGCAAGATAAGAAAACTTTTGAGATCAATCTGACTGGATGAATCCACCAGTGAACTGGAAAGTGACCTGAGAATGACATGCGATGTGATTCAGGCCGCTATAGAAATAAACTGAATAGAACTGAGTTTATTATCAGGTGTGGGGATTTTTTCAGCGAAGTGTTTAAGTGCTTGCAGGCTGAGTACAGGGTTTAATCCGGGTGTAATGCCATACCTCATGCATGCTTGGATTGTTATGGGAAGAGGTCGTAGCTGTATGTTGTGAATCTTTACTAAAGATTGTCAGGAAGGCCTGGCCAGGTTTGACAGGAGACGATGTCAAAGGAATGAGGGCGTGCTTCTCCAACCACAGAAGGAGCCATGCAAACCTGTTTTCAATGTAACGCGTATGTACTTTATCAAAGTCCTGATGTTTGTGGTCGACCCTCGTGAGCTCATGGGCTGCTGGAGGCCTTCTCTGATAACTGCCTGAAAAAGTTCACTTTATCAGAATCCACTTTATTGCCAAGTAGGTTTGAACTTACCAGGAATTTGACTCGGTGTCGATGGTGCAGACAGATTAGATTTATATACAGGATCTATAGCTATACAATATAACACATACAATATACTAGATACAATATATAGTATATAGTTATATTCTATATACACAGTAGGCTGTGCTTTAATGTAACGCAGGAGGCCTGGAGATGCTACGCTGGAGACACACTTAATATTATCAGCGTTCTGATGGCATTTTAGCCAAAGGATTTTTATCAAAAACATAATTAATGTGCATAAATAAGGAATAGTTGCATTAACCATACATGGAAGCAGAGTTTTTATGGGGCCCCAGGAACTTCGGGGCCTTAAGCTGCTACCCTAGTATTGAGTGGTTGGGAGAACTGAAGAAGACTCTCAGATGAAAGGAGAAACATCTTCTAGAAAACTTTGCCTCCAGTTGCCTAAACTGAACTTTTTCCAGTTTGATCCTGACCTGGATGACTGAGAATCTCTGATATTACTTCCACTAATTATCCCTGAACGTCTCTTGCTTTTGCCTTTCTGTCTTCTCAATGTTGTTTACAGAAAACTAAATGCTTTTAAAAAGATTTCTGACTGTTTATCAATGATTGCATTTGATTAGCAGCAGGTGAGAGCTTCTTCTCCCCCTTTTTCCAATGATTATGTAAATTGAAGGCATCAGATGTTTAATGTATGTACAGTCAGAGGACAGGACATGCTGCTATGTTCTGTGAAAAGCTTCTGCTTTAGCTGCTCATTTTTATGCCACTTCCAAACCTCTGCTCACTCTAATTTTCCTTCCTAATGTTTCAGGTTTGAAGCTTTTCAATCTGCTCATTTTCAGCATGTTGTCCTTTCTGCCACTAATGGACTTCTCACAGCATAATTATTCATCTGCAGAGTTTATGAGCAGCTTCTCCTGGAATCTCTGAGTTTATTATTTCGTATTTTTCAGCTCTTGGTGCTTTTTTTTTTTCCTTCAGGATTTAATGAGCGTTGTTTTGCATTATGCATTACCTCCCGGCTTCGGTTCGACATCTGGGAAAGTTGGCTTGACTCCAAGACGGTGGCCACCGAGTGCTCATTACTCGTTAGGCCTTGACGGAGGGCCCAGTGGGCGCTGGCTGGGTGGGAGTCACAGCGCTCAGAGAGTTGATGTTGAAGCAGAACATCTCAGCATTCTGCTTCGGAAACAGAAGGCAGAGGAAACAAAGTGAAGGTGTCTGGAAAAAAAAGGCATCTGCTCATCTTTCTGCTCAGCTGCTTCTCTGCAAACACCTTATTTTGGTTGTTAAGCCTGAGGAGGCTCCTCTGTTCTTATGGCAACCAAACCGTTTTCCCCGAACAAACCGTCAC
>JAGKQL010000065.1:8171849-8182541 GCA_018398635.1 Cyprinodon brontotheroides | reverse complement strand
GGGCTGCTGGATAAAACCTGGAACTAAACGCTATTTCTGACATTTGGATTGAAAAATCTTCCTGGATGGAAGAGAAACGTCTTCAAACTTTGAAACAAAGTCCAGAGGATTGATTTTAATTTTGTTTGAATTAGTCGTTACTCTATTAATTGATTATGTTGCTGTGGTCTTCCCTGCATTTCCTGTTAGTATTTGTCAGCTCATTTAATAAATGTTGGCGGTAGCAGTGGTCCGTAGCTGCGTTGGTGTTTTAGGAGCTTCTAGGAGCTGCAGCTCTATGGACTGAATCTTTGTGTCTCTGTTGTTTGGTCAGACTGTCTGAGATCAAAGGCCGCCTGCAGCAGCTGACTGCTGAGCTGTCTGAGCTCCAGCACAGGAAGAAACGCTCAGGAGAAGAGCTGACCATCAGTTCCTGCCCTCAGAGCGCCGCCGTAAGTCACCGCAGGAGATTCCACCTTTTCTGGAAAACCTTTGCTTTAGAAAAATGTTTTCTGTGGACGGATTTGTTTACTTCCTGACTTTTGAATCATGTGACCCAATTTACAGAAGCAGAAAACATTCCCAGCTTTTATTTTCTAATCAAAGATACCAGGAAGTAAAAGAATCATGATTTACTCCACATTCCAGTTCTTAAAGCCTTTATAGAGCAGGTTAGCGTTTTTAATCCCCTGCAGACGCCTTAAAAATGGAGTTAGATGAGTCCGTGAAAGATATTTTATCTACTGTGAATTAAGATGAAAGAAGAGGTAAAAAGCTAATTGAAAAATTCAAAAGTTAACACTTATTTTTAGGTTTATAAACTAAAAAATCTAAGCTCCAGTATGAGCATTAAAGCCTCTAAGGTTCAGTAATAGTAAAATAAACCCAAAACAATCCACTGGACCTGGTTTCCAAAGTTTAAAGACGCTTTGCTTCCCATCCAGGAAGGTTTTTTTTAATCTCAAATGTCTGAATCTAGCTGCTGTAGAGTTTGAGGCTTTATAGACGAGGCCTTGTATTTAATTAGAACAATATCCAACATTACCTCTAAGCTTATGTTGGACCAAAATATGTGTTTCTTTCCGTTTCTTGTTAATACTTTGAAATTCATTTTGGCCGTCAAAATATCCATGTTTTTTAATGTTACAAACATAATAAGGTATTTCCTGGATTCCAATAACACTATTGGCTGGAAATGTGAATTTCTTTTTTTCTATAGTATTTCACTGAGTGGCTCAGGTTGATCTATCTCTATAGTTCTGCTGCTATAGGCTTAGACTGCTGGAGGACATAGGGCACCCCTTTTTCATCATTCAGCTTCATTCTATCTCTATTCTCCCACTCTGTGGGGTTGATAAACTTTGGACAGTGTTGAGTCTGTTGCCTCCTGTCAGCCTGGGAGCAGAAACTATTTATCCAAAGGAAGTTTAGATAATTTTCATCATTCTGTTTCCGAGAGGAAAACATCAAAAAGCTTCCAACTCATATTAAGAAAGAGTCCATTTGATCAACAGTTTGGGTCAGAGTGGATCATCAACCTGGAGGGGTTAAAGTCCTGATGGGACAACCTTTAAACACTGAGGCAGGGGCGGCTTTAGGAAATTTGGGGCCCTAGGCAAAGACAGGCAGGGGCCCTCTGAATGGAGTAGCATCAAACAGCCCCATTCTCCAGATATAGAAATGTTAATAGAATAGACATCCATTATCTGTTCTAGGTTGTGTCCCTCTCTTGCTTGTCCCTTTTCTTCTTGTTTTTCTCTCTATGTTTTGTACTCAGCTGACTTTTCATGCTGTCTCTAAAGGAATGAAAGATTTTTTCCAAGCACTAAGCTCACTTAGCTGATTGCTCCTTCCTGTGTTTCCAAAAAGGCCATGCAAAGTAAATAACCCAGTCCTTCTTTTCACTGTAGATAAGCCATGATCTGCTTATCTGTTCTCCATTTTTCATTTGATGAAATAATAGCTGCATGAATCATGACAGCAGACAAGATAGAGGAGAGCAGTAGAGGCGGGGTTACTTCAATCTACTCGCTCTGGAGAGCAGAGAGTTCGCTGCTTTTAGATGTTGTTTCCAAAGTCTCCAGTAGCAGAAAAAGTCTCTAGATTTGGCGCTAGGAGCTTTTAGAAATCAAAGTGCTAGAGGGGTCTGAAAAGTCGCTAAATATAGCGACTAAAGCGCCTAAGTTGGCAACACTGCTCTTTTGCATGGTTTGTTTTCAAAATGGTTTGCTGCTGTCTGTTTGGACCTTTCTGAACATGTGCAGCAAATGGACTGATCCAATATGGTGGACACTGAAAGGGGGGGCTGAGACACACTTAATATTATCATGATTGAAAGCGTTTCTGTTTTGTCGTAGTTTCTTGAGGACGTCGTAACCGAGCGCCTGATCCAGTCCGACCAGCTGGTGTTCCAGCAGCAGGCACTGAGCGCGCTCCGTAACCTGCTGACCCAGGACCTGCTCAGGTACCAGGAAGAGGCTCACAAACTCACCTGCTTCACAGAGAAGCTAATCAGAGCATCATCCAGGTAAGAGGCTCCACCTCCTGGAGGAGGTCACCATCAGCAGCCAGACCCCCCCCCCACACTCAATGTCCGTCTCCTCCAGGTCAGACGCAGAGGAGACCTTCAGCTGTGAAGAAGGTGCAGAAAGCATGCAAGGAAAGAACGAGGCGGAGCCAGAGAAGAACATGGTAAAGTTCACCTCCTGACCTCAGGAACCATTTAGAACTTCAATGTTAGAAGTTTCCTGTAGATAACTTCTGGTCTAAACAGTTACCGAGCGACCATTTTAACCTTTGAGTTTTTATGAACATCTGGGAGGATATTAGAGCAAAACTCAGGAACGTTTGAAGAACAACAAGAGAAACGGAAACCAGAGTCAAAGTCTGTTGATTGTGAAAATCCTCTTAGTTTCAGTCGTGATTTTACTGCGTAGAAAAATCACTGAACTCCTACAGAGAGAGAGAAAAGTTTCCCTGTAAGATCTGGTTTAAACTTTTCTTCTCTTTTATTTTTACAACTTCTTTATGGGAGGTGCTACCTAGCGTAGCCACATTATTTCCTGGCCTCGGAGCCTCGCCTGCGCTCGCTGTGTGTTTCTAACGGGCCGTGCCTCTGTGGAGCTGGTTGGATAGCTGCCTTGTATCTATGCTTCTTTCTATGTCTGCTTCTGTCTCCTTGAACCCCAGTGGGCCTCAGCAGATGGCTGCCACCGAGCCTGGTTCTGCTGGAGGCTCTCTTCCTGTTCAAAGTGAGTTTTTCCTCCCAACTGTCGCTGCAAGCATGCTTAGTGTGTGATATGGATTGGCTGAAGAGTCAATCGAGTCGATGCAATCAGCTGGTTTTCCTTAGATAGAAAAACTTTTAACTCAATCTGACTGGATGTGATTCGGTGAACTGGAAAGTGACCTGAGATGATAACGTGATGTGAATTGGAGCTGATAGAAATAAACTGAATAGAATTTAAAACAAAGCCGCCAGTGGTTCTACAGAAATGTGACATCAAATCAGATCTGATTATGTTTTTATGGTTTTAAATAAAACGATATGGGATTTAAATACCTGTGTTTCCTGATTCTGGAGGCTGACTGTCAATAGGCGATGACGCGTGTCTTTTGCTCACGCCGAGCCCTGCTGATGAACTAGTACTACGCTAGTGCGGTCCGGTTGCGTCTGGCGCGGTCCAGTTCAGTTACCGCGGTTACCGCGCTCGGATCGAGCTCAAAAACGGTTTCTGATGTAAATGAGGCTAAATTCAGCTGCAGGCGACCAGATTTACTTCAAATTTACTCTGAACGTTTTAGTTTAAACCCTTTATTTCATTTATAAAGCTTAACCTTAGAAATAAAACTATTTAAACCGAACATTTTATTAATGTTGCGTCTTTTAAATGTTTTCTAAACCCAATAATCAGTTTAGCTTCTTTTATTTCTTTCTCTGGATTCTTCTATAGAAACTAGTCGCTCCAGTTCTTTAGTTCTCAACCTGGATTTTATAAATAATAATAATATATTTTATTAATGTTTAATATCCATTTAAACTATATTTACTCTGCCTTTTGGATATTAATTGATAAATATGATGTTTAATCCGTTTTATATCGGTTTAAACATACTTAAATCAACTAAATCACATTTAAAAAATTGAATTTAAAGAACAATTTTGGCTTTCTATAAGTTTTATATGAAATTTGACCATAAATAAACTTCATCTTTATTCCGTGAACCTTTTATTTTATTTATCACCATTTAACGAACTGCTGTTCTTTCCTTCGGCTGGTTTCATTAAACACATTCAATGGTCGCCGCTAATGGATGCTGATCATGTGACCGCGTGCAGCTCTGTAAACCAGTCCTTGTCTGCCGTCTCTGGCATCGGTCCAGCTGTTGTCAGTCTTCCTCAGAAAGTTGGAGGAAACATCTGCCTGCTCATCTGGCTCTGTCTGTCACTCCCTGAAAACATCCCATAATCAACTGACAGCGCGGCGACGGGAAATGATGGGGAAAGAAACCTGCTTTGGAGTCTGATTATAGCGGGAAACCTGTCCAGGTGTCGCCACAGCGACAGGCGGGCTGCTGGCATGGACGCTCAAACTGGGACGGATTTCACCCTAAAAGGTTCATTTTTGTAGAGATGCTGGAAACGTCTGCTGACTGGGAGGAAACTCTGGGTTCGACTCCTGAAGCTCTGCAGGGTTAAAGCAGGAGCTCCAAAACGTTTCAGCCTGTGGCGCCAAAACGCAGCCAATCAGAGATCGGCGTCTGGACAAGACTCTGCGCCACGTCTACGCCTGATGGAGGAAGGACATTCTCTGGAGGACAAGAATGTTCACATTTTGGACAAAGAAGACAGGTGGTTTGAGAGGAAGGAAGCCATCTTTGTTAAGAAAGAAAATCAACTCAGATCTCAGATTTAAAAAACCTCTAATGCAGCGATAGAGTTTCCAGTTTAATGGATGATAATAGAGTCATGATGATGAAATTCTATTCAGTTTATTTCTATAGCTCCAAATTCATCATGTCATCTCAGGTCACTTTATAGATCCAAGTTCCAACCAGATCATCCAGTCAGATTGATTCAAAAGTTTTCTTATCTAAGGAAAACCAGCTGATTGCATCGGCCCATTGACTCTCGCAGGCAATCCCTCACACTAAGCATGCTTGTAGCTTCAGTGGAGAAGTAGGAAAACTCCCTTGAACAGGAAGAAACCTCCAGGAGAACTACACAGGCTCAGTGTGAGCTGGCCATCTGCTGAGTATCTTACTCAGGGGTTCAAGGAGACAGAAGCAGACATAGAAAAAAGAAGAATTTAACAATAAAATAGGAACAAAAAATAAAGCAAATAAAGATAAAAATACGATAAAAGCAGAAAGTAAAAACAAATTAAACTGTTGGACCAAAACCCTTAAACTAATGATACTTCAGTTAACTGCAGCTATGGATAAAGTACTCATCAGTAGTACTACAACAAAAGTATTGGTACTCATAGTCACATTTTACTCAACTACAAGTAAAAGTTACTCAAACATCTACTTAAAGTATTAAAGTAATCACTTTAGGTAATAGTATTTATAAGATGAATTTATCCACCTCATCATGTTTTATTTCACCTGAATGTCTTTGGACGAAACCATTTGCTGCTTTTAGGAGTTTTAAACATGTTAAACTTTATAAAGTCAGATTTATGCAAACACAGTTTATGACATCATATATTTGCAGATTAAAAGATTTAAAACAGAAAAGAAGTCTGATGTTTTAAACAGACTTCTGTCCTGTAAGGATGAATAAAATGATTAAAGAAAATAAAAATTTAATTGTTTAATCTTCATTCCTATTTTACCAAAGTGAGCAGAAATTGACCAAAGTGTCGCTTTGCGTGTTTGAAGCTGTTGTCCTGTTTTGCTGTCATGAAGTCACTGGATGCCCGGGTTTTCCTGGGAATTAGGTCACGTCCCGTTAGAATCGGGGGTCGTAGGCTGACAGATGTCAGGTTTGTCAGCTTACAGCTTATTTCCGACCCCTAAATAATTGATTCATTAATCCAGAGTTTCCTGTAATGGTGTAAATAAGTGGTTAGAGGCTGGGGGGGTTCCATCATTCAGCCTCTGTCTGCATAATCTCATCATGTCAATCACTTATTAATCTAATAGGTTTAATCTGGGCTGAATTAAGAAGCGCTTAAAGTGATCCATCCTGGGCGTGAGAATAAACTGGGACCGTAGCAGAGGTCACTGTGTGACTGGTTGCCATAGAAACACACGCTTCAATCAATAATTGTTGATTTTAGTCGTTTTAAAGATGTTTATGAACTAATAAAGACGGCTGCGGTTGAGCCGACTCTCCATTGGTTCTGAGGACAGCGACTCCATTCTGGTTAAATAGATTCTCCCAATAAGGAATATTTGTATTAACCATACATGGAAACAGAGTTTATGGCCCCCAGGAACTTGGGGGCAACTGCCTAGTATTGCCTAATGGTAACCCCCCCATTAGGCAATATCCATCTGGAAACCTTCCGTTGAAGTAATTTTTTTGGGAAGGGGCTTGTAATACTGGTTAGCTGATTGGCCTATGTTGGTGATAGACGGGGCCAAATAAAACCAATCAGATCAATCAAGCATATGACGCACTAACAGAGCTTAATTAATGATTAAGAGGAGCCAATTGATAGATCAAACTCTTGCTGAAACTAGTCGGGAGAAGAGCAAAAACATCTTTTTCCTCTGAGAAAAGCTCTCCAGAGCAGTGTTTTGCTCTTCTTTTCAGTGAAGAAATACTCCTGTAATTGGAGCATAAAACTTGCTCGATAGCTACACGCTAACGCTAGTTTTCATCTGGCTGAAGCCGCCATGTTCTTAGACTGAACTGTCGCTACTCGCTATAAGCCACACCTCAACCCGCCAAAGCTAACGCTGATTGGACGCTCGCTTGGTGAACGGCCCAAATTTCTTTAACGGAGAGTTTCTCCAGACAGATCAGCGAAAGTGAAACTCCTGAAAAAGCTCAGCGTAGATCAGGATGGTCTCAATGCAGGCTACCGATTCACAGTTAGGGAAGCATTTTATACACTAATCTGCCAAATCATGACATCATTACATTCTAGACGTTTGCAGATGAGGAGGCATCCATGGCTCCAGCTTTATCAACATATTTTAATCTCAGCTCAAGGTCATCACACCCATCCCATTCCCAAATCTTTGCCACGTACAAAATGAAGATTATAGCTGTATATAGTCGGACTGAGGAACTACTGGGGAAAACGCAGCCGGCAGGTATTATTAGGGTTTATAGACTCACTCATCAGTAATAATATTAATCCTAACATTTGGTAGACTGGAGTTAGGAGGCTGAGGTATTGCTTGTAAGAAAAAGGTTTAAATGTATTTAACATCTTCAGACAGAGAGATGGAGCTCTGACTGAGGCAACCTCAGGACAAACATTTATACGTTAGTCATTCCGTAAAAAGTTCAAAAAATCCACTGGACTTGGTTTCCAAGATTTGAAGACGCTTTCTCCACCTCCAGGAAGCTTTCTCAATTCAAAATGTCTTCGACATTGATTCAGACCAATCCAGTGGATTTTTTTGAACTTTTACGGAATGACTATGACCTGATGACTGAGAATCTTCATCACAACATTTATACCTTACAACATCCTAACACACACGCTCCCCCAGGGGAACCAACCCACCCCCCCCCCGCTAAAAGAACTTTCTCACACTTGAACATCTGGGAGGAAAAACAGCTTGAGGCCCCCGCTTCACACGTGAAGTCAAACCCTGGCCTAACAGCGACACATTTTTCAGTAAACCAGCCTCTCATCCATACAGAAGCCGGCGTTTAGGGGTCTGTAAACCATCTTTTTTTATTCAGCCTTCAGAGTGGGGAAGATTTGAAACGCCCGCTTTCACGTTTCCATCTTTAAGCTCTAACCGCATTTTTCTTACACGCGCGTAAGCCATAAGCGTGCGCCTCTAAACACGCATGCGCGACACAGCATCACACAACAACAATGGCGCTGTACTGTGTTGAATGGTTGCTGCTCTCATGCTACCTCACCCTGCCTGTCAGACTCTACAACAGAATCTTTCTTCTTCTGGAATATCTCCAGGAAGAACAGAGCAAAATATAGACCAGCAGAGGCTTTTGAGGAACCTGACTTGGACTGAACCACTCAAATGGACCCGCAGGGTTTTTCCGGCCGGCTTGGTTGTTGTATAAATATTACTGCGCGTATTACCCAACATTTAAAATTAGCCTATTTTTGCTTTTGGCACCACAGGCATACACTAAGGTGGCCACTGGCATACATTTTGCGGCGTTTTCATGCATTCGCGTGGGCGCATCACATTTATTTTACGTCTCCGTCTTTAAGACAAACGTTCTGGAAAATATTAGCGTTTAGGTGTTAGTTTTGACTTCTTCGTGTGAAGCGGGGCCTTAGTTTATCCAGGTCGTTCCCCTGTTAGGGTTAATCTATCTTCCTCTGGTCAGATGGATCTGCTAATAACAGCCATCCTTCCCTTCCTGCCATGAAGGAAACTGTGACTCATCATTCTTATCTCTTCATTTAGAACAAAAAATACCTCAAAATGTTTTACTCCACATTTCCTATTTGTAGAAAACATTTCTTTTTATCCATATTGTGAAGAAAATGTTCCAGATTTGTTGTGATTTTCTATTTTCCGTTTGAACAGAACTTGAATGTTTCCCTCCATTGCAGAAACAATAGAGTTTCCTTAAACCTTTTCAAACCTCCAGTTTTTGGCCTTTTCTGCGGCTCTCCTGGGCTCAGGAAGCCTGACCTCTCAGAGCAAAAACAATAACTTTAAAAGTCATCAGCTTGGAGCTAATCCCACGGCGGTTTAATACCAGAGTGATTAGCCATGATCCTAAACCTCCCAGCCAGCCTGGCTGCTCTCCCAGCCCTGCTTCAGCTCTCCGTCCCTGGGGGAGGCGGTCAGGCGAGGCCCCGGATTAAGGCCAGTCGCTGCTTTGGACCTCAGAGCCTGGAAAGTTAAACCCCTGGATGTTGGCCACTTCATTTCTCTAAGTGGCATCAGTTCCCTCGTTATGACTGTTAATCAATGCTGGATTTATTCAACAGGCCGATTTTCTGCCAAAAGCCCAAAAGCAGAGAAGATTTTCATCTTTCTTTGGATCAGGAAATGATTTTTATTCATTCATAGCTTGTTGTTGTTTTTATAGGTAGTGTGAGAGAGCAGGAAGCTGCGTCTTTATGGGGCGGGGGGGTCTGGGAATGTTTTCATGCGTGAGCAGATGTTGCCGTTTCTCAAGAGGGATTTATGTCAGGATGGAAGCGCACAACACGGCAGGATCCGCGCGGCAGTGAACGCGTCGTGTCAATCAACAGCCACACGGCCTGAACGCCACATGGAGACAGAAACAGACCTGAGAGCGCCGAGCATCATCAGGTCACGGCGTTTATCCTCCACAGCTCAGCTGCTCCGTCCAAAAATCAGCCAGAAATTTAATTTCATTTTTTAAACGAGGAGACGTTTCCTCTGCTGCTCTGGTCAGATTATAAACGCTTAAACACAAACGACTCAAATAACAAAATACTTATTTACTACAGTAGAAATGCTGCCTATCTATGCTTTACTGCAGTAATTATTATTTTACTTCTTTTTACTTTCTACTCCTTACATTTAAAAATAATCTCATTAGTTTTGTTTCCATTTAAGCTCATTTCCATTCTGGACTGTAGATATTAGAAAATAAATAAAAACACCAAAATAATTTAGTTTCATCCAGATAATGGTATTTTTCTGTGGTTGGACTGGGGTTTTTCCCAACTTTGCTCACCACAAACCAAAATAAGATGATGCAAAGTTAAATGTGGCGCTATTAGCATTAGTTATAAAACAGAAAAATAAAAGTCTAGGGAGGGAAGATTTTCATCCAGGATTGGAGAAAATGTTCCTTTAATTTAATAAAGTAGAGCAAGTAAAGCTTAAAGGAATTAACATTTTTACTTTTATACTTTAAGTCGTTTTAAAAATGATAGTTTTACACTTTTACTGCTGAAATTGTTCCTCTAACTTCTACTGAGATGTTTTTAAAATCTACGGAACATTTTTGGACGATAACGTAGCGAGCGGCGGCTAACGCTAGCAACAGTAGCATCCAATCTTCGCTTCGCGCGACGTTTAATCCAAGTTAGGATTTTTATTTTGATTTTATTTCTAAGAATAACATCTGGAAACTAAACTGTCTGTTTGTTCCACTTATAGATAATTTATGTAGCACAAAATTTATTCTGCAGAGTTAACGGAGCTAAATACAGAAAGTTTTATTAAAGGAAAAGTCGTCATGAGGAATAATCAATAGATCATTATTTATACCTAAAACTAAAACGTTCATGGTGATCATATAATTTAGCGTTAATCAGTAAAAAAATAAAAATAATTTTCGTCACGATCACTGAGTCTGGGAGCGGCCATCTTTGCCCAAATCTAGTAGCCCCTCCCTCCTGCCATCTTCCAGCAGTGACGTCACGGTGCGGTAAGCCTAGCGCCATTCTCCCCGCTTTCCAAGCTAAATCAATGGGAACTACTAGACACATCTGCAATCAACAACAATTATTGAAGATTTCCAGAGGACTTCACCATTGAAATTCACCAGAGCTATAGTGAAACTGACAATGCCCACGTGCATGGCAGCTGGATGCTGGAATACATCGGGTAAAAGTG
>JAGKQL010000065.1:8123429-8147715 GCA_018398635.1 Cyprinodon brontotheroides | reverse complement strand
GAGAAGGAGGATTTTAAATTCTATTCTGGATTTAACAGGAAGCCAATTTTTCCGTAAAAATTCAAAAAATATCCACTGGACTTGGTTTTCAAGATTTGAAGAAGTCGTCTCGCACCTCTCCAGGAAGCTTTCTCAATTCAAAATGTCTGGATCGCCGGTGAGTTTGGAGTCTTATATAGACAAGGCCTTGTATTGCTTGGGAAACATGCAATGAGGTAACTTTACGATGAATGGAGTGGGTTAGTTCCATGGTTAGCCTCGTAATATCTGAACCTGTCACTAATAGCTTCTAGGGGTCGGTCGTTAAAGGGGGATTGCCGTTGGGGGGATTGTCTCCTGTAATACCTGAAACCTGTCTATATGATTGTTGTTAAGGGGTTGAGTGCGTTAAGGAGGTATTGTTCTCCGGCTGGGGTAGGGTGGGTCCCTCGATTCCTCTGTGATGGGGTGGGGGTTTGAGGTGATATCTGGAAGGGATCCATGTCTATGATTGAATTGTATGTTTTTGGAAGCTGGAGTAGGGAGACCACCACCTCTGTTTAAAGTTAGTTTTAAGCCCACATGTCTATGACCCTAGAATCATGGAGCGGGTTCCAGTCAATACAGAGCTACTTGATGGAACTAACGACCCATTCATCGGTTACCATTGCATGTTTCCAAAGCGATACAAAGCGTTGTCTATATAAGACTCAAACTCACTCTGGAGTTTCTAGACATTTTGAATTGAAAAGCTTCCTGGAGAGGTGGAGAAGGCGTCTTCAAATCTCTTGAAAACCAAAAAGTCCCGTGGAGTTTTTGGCGTTTAATGAATGACTATGACCTGGATGACTGAGAACCTTCATCAGCATGAAGCCAATTTTTGTTTAATTTTTCTGTCACCTAAGGCATCTGTCCTCTGATGTTTTCAGCTCTTTGCTTGGTCTCATATAAAACACTTTTTATTTCCAATTTTCTCATTTATGAAATTAAAGTCGTCTCCATTTGGAGCAAATTAGAACCAAAGTCACAAACTTGGTGAATAAAACTGATTCTGATTCTATAACGGATGGAAAACGTTCACTACAATCCACCAAATGGTGAAATTTAATCAAACACATAAAGTCTGTGACCAGATTATTCATCAGATGTCTCCCATTAAGCAGAATTTGGGAGCATCATACTGCGCAGTGATTGGTCGAACCGTTCTGCAACAGAACGGGATTCATTTCTGCAACTAAAGATTATTATTTTGCAAATCAAATAATCTGTGGTTATATTTTCAATTAATCGATTAATGATTGGTTCCTTAAAGAAGACTTTTTACAAAATTAAACCAGGTGAAAGTAAAACTTTTCCACTTGAGCAGTTCTGGATAAAGCAGATTGAAGGAAGAAATGTTTTTGACCTTAAATGCAAAATGTTTAAATATTGTTTTACAATTATGATATAATTTCTGCTCTAAGCGGGTCGCTCCTCTGCTGAACTAAAGGCCATTTTACAGTTTCTTTACTCCAGTTAGCGATTATTCGATTATTTCAATAATGGTTAAAATTAGATGAATTCTTTTAGCCCTAAGTAGGAAAAGATGGATTCTCGTGTGTGTTTTCAACGTATCGCGAACATTCAGTCTCCAGGAAGGGAGACCAGTTCAGGTTTAACAGCAGCAGAGCGAAAAGCAAAGGCGTGCGTCTTATGTTCTCTTATGTAAAGCGGTTGAGCTGCTGATGAAAGCGGGAAGGAAGCAACTCTATCGCTGCTTTGACGGTTTTTTTGAAAGCTGACATTTTGAATTGATGGATGGGAAGCTGAACGTCTTCAAACTTGGAAATAAAGTCCAGAGGAATAGTTTTTTACTTTTTGGAACGACTCTGACCTGGATGACTGAGAATCTTCACCAGAACACCCATTTAATTCCGTGAACACGGAGCACGCTCGCTACTTGTGACGTCATGGCGTCCTCTACTGCGCATGTGGGACACTTCAGCTGTATGAATGTAGTTCACACAGGAGATCACATATAAGTAGCATATATTAGGAAATGTAAACGGAAACGCAGAAGAATTGGATCTCACAAGAATTAAACATTAAGGCACGCAGTGTGAACATAGCCTCAGAGCTGCGGGAGGAAGGATCTGTGACGAGGCCCGTTTGTGGACCTAAGATGCAGCACTATTTTGAAAACATCTGAATATTTCGCCACTTTGAGAACTAATCCAAAATAGCAGCCATCTATATTTTCTTTACGGTTCATCCAGATATTAGAGCTACTATAATTATTTTAATCACTGAGTGTTTTCTAACGGTTTGATTAAAATGAATTCATCTTTTATCCATTCAGCTTGTCATGGTCAGAGCCCGTACATTTAGAAACAGGATCTGAGACTGGGATCTAATCAGCTGACTGAAATATTGGCCTTTATAACAGAACGGACAGGAGCTCTAAATATTCTCCCTGCAGTTCAGACAATGACGCCATCAGGCTGCAGTAAATATAGAACGCTGATATTTAACCTGGAAAGCATTTCATCAGAACCACTTCCTCAGAAAAAAGCTTTAGAAAAAGTTATTCAGCTGTTTAACCAAAACCTGTTTAACCAAAATGATCATTTTCTAACCAGACAGTCGGGAGAGAAATTAAATTCACCTTCCATTGATCAGACCCCTGCTGCTTCCCGTAGATTCAGCCAGCCGCCTCTAAAAACACGGCAGAGCTGGAGAGACCTCAGCAACCACCTCAGAGAAGCAGCTTCATCCTTTAGCAGAGAAAAAGAGTTTTCTGCCAACCTTCCCAGTAGGGACATTCAGCCTAACGTCAGAGCAGGAAGCAGGGGAAAGGTCATGACCCTGAACCAGTCCGGCTGTAGAGAAGGTCAAAGGTCTCTAGAACCAAGATGGCAGCAGGACTTAAGGCTGAGGCTGTGCTGGATTGCAGAGGCGGCGTCCTCCAAGGACTCGGTCTGGCTATGGATTCAAACAGGTCCAGCCTTCTCCTGCTTTCACTCCTCCATACGCTCTGTTGCCTAGCAACCATGACAATTGACATACAGAGAAGGCAAAGAATGGATGCCGAACTATTTTCATCTCTGAGGAGCTTCAGCGGCAGTACGATGCGTCCTCAGATATCAGATTTATAGTCCCCCTCAGAGATCTATTAGAATCTGTCCTTAAATTCCAGCCAAAACCCATTTACACAGAAACAGATAAAACCTTTAGATAAACCAAAACACATTACCGCCACATATCTGACTCTATAACCATTAAAACAACTATTTTCATTTATTTCACATGGAACTATTCACATACTTGGATTATATTAAACTGCACTTCCAATATTCACCACCGGTTGGCACCATTTTTTACATTTGTCGGCCGCATAATGAGGAGTCTTGGAATCTCTGAGGTCTCTGAGGACGCTGGACCAGAATCCAGCAGGGATCTGATTTTTTAAAAGTATCCACCCGCACCGTAGAGTTCAGAACCGAGCCCTGCCTCGTTACCTTCAATTATTAGCATTTAAAACCCGGCAGGAAGCAGGCAGACCCCACGCAGGATCACAAAGTATACACACAGCCGTTTGGGCTGCCTCAGATGTTATCATCCCAATAAATCAGTGCCATAGATTGTGCCTTATACCTCTCAGTAGGCTCAGTACGTTGTTCTCACCAAATTACGGTAATCCTAATCCAAACCCTAAGGTAATTCCTTTATTACCTACATCAGGGGTCCTCAAACTTTTCCAGGTCAAGGACCCCAAACTGATGGCGATGGAGCGGGGCCACCTAATTATATATAATGTATGAAATAGTGTTCTACCAAACTGGTCCTATAGTCACTCTATTATTACAGATGGATACAGTAATGTAACTAAAGTAATCCTTCCACTGGGATTATTAAAGTATTTTCTGCTTCCTGATTACGTTGATGGGACATGTGTTTGTGAATGAAAGCGGTGCCCAGCAAAAGAGCTCCTGTGTGTCTCTCTGAATGCGAGGCATTGATGACTGAAAGACATCTTCTGCCTCCATTTATCTGTTTACTACAGTCTGTTTGGATTCATAACAGGGCCCATAACAGGGCCAGGAGCAGAACAGGGGCCATAATGGGGCCACTGGCCTGCGTTCTCCCTCTGTAGAACTGCCCAGGTTGGGCCCCTTGGAGGTGTTGGGCTCCTGGCCCTCAGCCACAGGAAGTGGCGTGTGAGGAGCTTTTATTTTGCTTTCCGACCTTCAGTCCCAGATTATTATTGTAGATTCAGAACCTTCAGGCTTTATGTGGGAAAAGGTCAGTGAGACATTTAAGGCTGACAGATGGTTGAACTTAACCTGATCAGGAAACTCCTTCTGTCTCCGTCTGTCGTTACCAATCTGCTTCCACAAAGCCGCTGATCGATGACGGCAACCCTGAGGAAGGCCGTTCTTTAACCGTTCCATTCGCCACCGCACCCAGATGCAGATGAACAAAAGCCTTTCAGAGCTTAATTTCATTACATTCAGCCACATTAAAACTGATCCAATACAGGTCAGAGCAGAACATCCAGATTCCTGCGTGTTGTTCTGCTTCCCGCCTCATGACTCTAATAGCTGCCATAGTGTCACTTTAACCTCGTTACCGTTCAGCAGCAGGAAAGCTGCTGGAAAACTGGAAAACAAGCGGAAAACACCAGAGATAAAACAGACATCTAAATAATAAAAGAGGTTTTAAATTCAAAAAGAGTTTATTTAGTTTCTTTTTCTTTTTTACATCTGTGCAGAGGGAGATTTACCATTAGGCCATGATAGGCAGCTGCCTAGGGCGCCAAGTTCCTGGGGGCCCCATAAGACTCTGTTTACATCTATGTATGGTTAATACAACTATTCCTTATTTCTGCACATTAATTATGTTTTTGATAAAATCCTTTGGATAAAAATACCATCAGCGTTCCAAGCTTAGTGCTTGGGAAAAAATCTTTCATTCCTTTGTCTGCCTCCATGGCAGCGAGACCAGCTCAGCTGTAATTACAAATAGCGCATTCTAAGGCAAGCATGGAAATACAAGGTTAGAGGCTGAGCTTCGTAGATGATGTTAACATAACATAGTTAAATGTATAAGTTTATACATTTGAAGCTGTATATCCCTGTAATTATTACACACTGTAGTCGTAAGGAGTTAATTACTCCGCAATAAGCTACAAGCATGCTTAGTGTGAGGGATTGCTGAAGGAGCTGAAATAAAGGTCGATGCAATCAGCTGGTTTTTCACATAGTTAGAAAACTTTGAATCAATCTGACTGGAAGATCTGGTTGCTTTGTTTCTTCTAAAAGTGATCTGAGATGACATGATGTGAATTGGAGCTATAGAAATACAAACTGAATAGAATTGAATTTAATTACTGGTGTGGTTCGTGATGGACTATCTACTAATAAATATATATATAAATTCTAAAAAAAAAAAAATATATATATATATTTTACACACACACACAAAAATACATAACTTTGTATTCTACCCATCTATATCATACACATATAAGACTTACACAATATTGACCCCCTCTAATCAGATTCTATGAAATAATTTTGTTTTCTTTAAAAATCAAGTAACTAATTGTATAAGTTTACTCCCCAAATTCTTCCACAAAATATCTAATAAATGAATCTTTAATAAATTCAAACTGTCTCCTCATATCTTCTCTTGTTTTTCATATTTATGACATTCCCTGCAGCTCCGTTCCATCCCGTCCACTATATTTTATAAACACGCAGGGGCGGATTTAGGAAATTTGGGGCCTAGGCAAAAGACAGGCAGGGGCCCCCTGAGAAGAAAACCCATAAAACAGACCCATTCTACAGATAGAAATGTTAATAGAATAGAGCATCCATTATTTGTTCTAGGTTTTGTCCCTCTCTTCTTGTCCCTTTTTCCTCTCTATTTATCAAGCGTTCTGATATGACATTTTAGCCAAAAAGGATTTTTATCAAAAACATAATTAATGTGCAGAAATAAGGAATAGTTGTATTAACTATACATGTAAACAGAGTTTTATGGGGCCCCCAGGAACTTGGGGCCCTTGGCAGCTACCTAGTATTGCCTAATGGTAAATCCCCCCCTGTAAACACGCACAGGTGGCCGTTTACTAAGACTTCCTTCATGGATTATTTTCATCCAGCAGATTATTCTCCTCATTCTGATTTTCATCTTTAAATACTCCTGAATTTGTTTCTGTTTTTTGTTGTTTAATTCTAAAGAGAACTACTGAGTCTATGGAGCTGAATTTTCCCAGGTGCATCAAACCAACACCAAACTTTCTGCAGATTGTAAATATTCTGGGTATTTTGTTGTTTTTTCTTTTTTCCACATAATATATGGTATCAGACCCAAATATATGTATCTGCCTTAGCGTCATTATTTACTTATATTTTTAACGCCTCCTCAATCCGAAACCTCGTCTGATAATGAAAATGAAAATGTCTTTAGAGCTGTACTGAACGTAATTTATTTTTGTTTACACTGCTTATACGCTACATGGAACCACAGGAGAAACCAGTCACACTGAAGTCACTGGTCTCCTGTTTCCAGCAGGAGCTGCTAGCTGAAGCACTGCCTGCTGGGAAAATGACGGTCAAAGACCAACTGATATTCAGCAAATAAATGGAGGCCTTGCTATTGGGTTCATAGTTCAAAAAGATAAATTCTCTGACGGTAAACAGGGTCAGGGGAGAAAGTTCTGTCTAAGCTTAGAGGAACCGTCATCATGTCTACCTCTTTCTGCCAGTTTCCTTGGCGACCACCTGGAAAATATCCTGGTTCTAAAACCAAACACTAAAGGACTTATTGGTAAAATATATATGGCTATTAACTCTTTCAACATGGAACCTTTGAAAGATGTCAAGAGGAAATGGGAGGAGGAACTGGCTACCGACTTTTCTGAAGACATACGGCCATCCATAGTAAATAACATTCATGCATCCTCCTTCTGCTGGAGGCAAAGAGTCATTCAGTTCAAAGTGTTCATAGTTTACATTCGTCCAAAGTGAGACTGTCCCAGATTTCTCTCTGCCTCTTTAGGTTTTAGCATCAAACCTGAGGCCACAATCGCCATATTTGGAAAATCATTGCATGAAAATTTTCATCACAAAATTAAAAATGTCATTTTGCCACACTTCTTGCTAGAAGACAATTTTTGTTTAAATGGAAAGACAGACACCCGCCATCCTTTAAGTTATGGCTGGTTGATCTTATGCATCATTTGACATTAGAGACAATCAGATTCTCTACAAGAGGCCACGCCCACAAGTTTGTCAGTGTCTGGCAACCTATTCTGAACCACATCAGGGTTATGAATCCCAGTCTTTTCAATGGAGTAATACACATCGTCGTATTTAGACTGTCCTTAATGATGCAACGGGAGGGTTGCTCAAGGGGTTAAAGGGGGAAAATTGTTCTAATGTACTTGAAATTGAATTTTTCTTGACTGAATGCTTAATAAAAATACTTTGCAGAAAGAAAAAAGTTTCTGAATCGGAGGAGGACTCAGACTTTTAAATTTCCTTCTCTTCATTTGGTTTCTCTGATTTTTATCTGAACGAAGGGATTTTCAGCCACGGAGGATCTGGATGGGATCCCTGCAGATCATCCCTCCTCCGTATTCTTCAGTTTCTGCGGTTTCCCAGTTTCTGCCTCCTCAGTGTCTGAAAGTTGTGTGGGTTGCTGTTGAGTCGGAGGTCATGTGACGGGTCAGCTGTGCGGCGGAGTGCTTCGCCTCGGGGGGAACTGGAGACACAGAACGTCCTTATCTGCTGGTCCATTAGTTCTGCTCTTCACCTCCTGCAGGATCCTCAAAGTAATTCAATGGAAATGTTGAACTTCTCGCTAAAAGCCTATTTCAGAGTATAGGTCTGCCTTTTTCACAGATTCTGTTATTTTACAGTTAATGTTGTTAAAACTGCATGTTAGAGATTTTTTATTCAACAGAGATGATGAAGATAAATCATCTGTCTGTTGCAGACATGGTGGAAAAACTGTTGCTCCATGGCGATCTGGGAATGGTGATGAGGCGCTGAGTTTTCTGCAGAGAGGAAGTTTATCATGATGAGATGAAAATGTTTCAGACGATCTTCCCAGGAGGGAACATCCCAGCAGGGTCAGCCAAAGGTCGGAGCGGGAAGCTGACAGATGACCAAAACCCGGGAGCTCCGTCTCAGACGAGGCAGCTCCATCAGTTAGCAGGTCAAAGGTCATGACAGGGACAGAAACGGACGTCCGAAGAGTCCAAGCTCTCCTCTCTAGAAGCAACAACACGGCAGCAGGACTCGGAAACCGAAGTTTAGCCTTTTTGTTCTGGGATCCTCCAGGAGTTTGGAGTCATTTCACTTTCCTGCATCGACTCTCTTTCAGATAAAAGATCCCGGTGTTTCATTTATAAACGCAGAGGTGGGCCCATCTCTAAAGCCCCTCTAAAGCCGCCCTCACATGGAAAATATCGGGTTAACGCGTGTTTTTCAAACATGGGTCGACCCGCTAACTATCCACTTCTAGCTCCCTTCCTACTAGCAAAAAAAAGCTGATCTAATCCCTCGCTGGCAGCTGAGTGGCCTCTGTCTCCAGCAGCTGCGCGTCTGGTGACATCATCACGCTGGGTTAGCATTGATGATGTCAGCGGTGGGATAGAAATCAGGAAAGTAAACAATGGAGACCATTGTGAAAGCAAGCCAGGGCGTAGTCAGTGCGCTTTATTGTTTCTCTCTATTATCTGTCTAAATCCCATGTTTATCCAATGGAAACAGAGGCTGGTTCTGCTTGTTAGCTCAGAGGCGACCGACGCGGCGTGTTGACGTCTGTACGTTGCGTTCAATGGTATCACGTAATTTAGCGGGTTAACCCGACTCTGGTTCCCACAGCATGTTGATCAGAGGCGAGGTGATTTTAATGCGGGTCGCTTGCTGAGTCTTTTCACCCGGGTAGACACGCGTCACTGGGCGGTTCCCACCAAGCCCATTGTTCTGGTTTAAACTGGTTTTTACCCAGTGGGAAAAGGGGATATGAAGTGAGCACTTGCTGTAAAACCTTCAGCTTGATTTAAAATATTAAATTGTAAAGTGCACAAATAATGTATAATTATATAATTAGTTTAAAATTAGATAAAAATAAAGCCTTTTGTTATGAATGTAATTACTGGGTTGTTATGTCTGAGGTTAAAGGGTTAAATGTTGGGGAAGCTCCTCCCTACAGCTACATTAATTCCTTTGCCAGTGTTTCTACCTCTACGATTTTTTGCTAAATCTAGCGACTTTTCAGGCCCTCCTAGGACTTTATCTCAAAAAAGCACCTAGAACCAAATCGAGCCACTTTTTCCTGTCTAAATGGAGACTTTGGCGAAACAAAAGCACCGAACTCTGTCCACCTGCCTCTTTCTTCTTCTTTGTTTTTTTTCTTTGCTAGATGGCAACCAACTAATGGTGTATTTATGTCCCCAGTTGCTATGGAGTGTGGAACTAAAAGGCTGAAATATATAAATGTTATATCTCCACATTTCTTCCTCCCTCCTCTCATCTCTCTGCGCTGCTTTGACAGGCAGTCAAAAGAAATCCAACAATTTTAGGGATTCAGAATCTCCTGCAGACGATAACATGAGTTATGCAAATTAGCCTTGACATCGTTTAGCGCCTTTTAGGAGAGCGAATAGTGACTTTTCTTGCTAAGGCGTAAAAAAAAAACTGGATCAAACATCAAAGAAAATAGAATATAATCCAGTCAGTGAATATTTCTGTCTGAAATGAATAAAAACTGTTGTTTTAATGGTTATTGAGTCAGATATGTGGCGGTAATGTTTGATTTATCTAAAGGTTTTTATCTGTTACTGTGTAAATGAGTTTGGTTGTAATTTAAGGACAGATTCTAATATATCTGCAGGGTAGGGACTATAAATCTTATTTTTTTTATTTACTATTTTGCACAATTTGTTTTACTAAATATCTTTTTGTTGAATATAAAAGATTTTGCAGATATATTTTTTTTACATACATGGTTTAGATTTGCTTATATCTTTCTACTTTTTAGAATAGAATATAATATAGAATAGAAAATCCCTTTATTGTCCCACAATGGGGAAATTCTGCTGTTTGAAGCAACAAAAAGACTATAGCAAAAAATGGTCACACAAATGTGGACCTTAGGAAAATGTCTAAGAATAACATAATAGTGAAGAGTTAAAAGATAAACAATAAATACTGTAAAGTGTTTTAACAATATAAAACTGGAGAATAAATAACCAATATGCAGCTATGGACATTTTTACAGTAATTTGAAAATAGCAGCAACATCAGAGGCGTGCAGAATGACAGCAGCAGGTTATTGAACTGACTAAGGTAGAAACTGAGCAGAATCAGCATGAATGGAAGAACTGGTTGAGGTTGATGGGAACAGTGGTGGTTCTAGAGTCTTCCAGCTGCTGGGAGGAAGGATCTGTGACCCTGATCTGTGATCTAACCCTTCCTGATCAGCTCCGTTCTCTCAGCTTAAACCCTCAGATCGTATCACCAAACCCAAAGAGTAGCTCTTCTAAAACCTTTCTGCATTCATTAAACATCTACAGATAAACCTTTAATTCTCCTTTTTACACATTTTACCCTTTAATTTCCTCGTAAAGAGCTTGAAGTGAAGCAAACAAAAACTCTGATGCGTCAGCGAAAACCAAAATGTGTCCCGGTAATCCGTTTATCTGTCGGAGTTAAGATCATTGCTCCTGGTGAGCTGGACTAGAGATCGTTAAAGCACTCAGTGCTGACACCTGCTCTGTGGGGAAGATTTAATCACACATCCCTGGGGAAGAAGACATTCAGGGTGTGAGAAGAAAGCGGGTCGGACTGCCTCTGAATGCACCCAGGAGCCAAACCATCCTGCATCACCAGGTCAGAGGGCCCAACGGAAGCGTCTCCTTTTTAATTCAGTTTATTTTATAGCACTAATTAACAAAACCTTTCATCTCAAGGCACTTCAGAGAGACAAGTCAGTCAGATTTGGTTCAGTTTTCTAAAGAAAACCAGCTAATTACAACCAGTTATTGCCTATCCAGGATTCTTTCCTCCTTGGTGAGGATGTGGCGACAGTGGAGAGGAAAACTCCTTTGAACAGGAAGAAAACCTCCAGCAGAACCAGGCTCAGTGTGAGCGGCCATCTGCTGAGTAACCCCACTGGGGTTCAAGGAGACAGAAGCAGACAGAAAAAAACGTTTTATGATAGATAAGCTAACGGTAAGCTAGCTCCACAGGAAGCTCTGTCATGGAAAGAAATGGTTAATCAGAACAGCTCTGAGCCAGTTTTCATGTGAAAGGGATGAAAGACAGAACTTCCAGTAGAAGCTGGGCCGATAGCTCTAGGAGAGAAACAGGACTTAACACTGGAAAACAGGCCAAGCTCCAACATCTATATTCTAAGGAGTTTAGTTTGATCAACTAACAAAGGAATAAACTCATGTTTTAATGCAAACTGTTCCAACCGAACTTAACAAACAAGTCAAGGGGGGGGGGATTACTTTTAGGCAATACTAGGGAGTTTCCTGGGGGCCCCATAAAACTCTGTTTACATGTATGGTTAATACAACTATCCAATATTTGTGCAGATTATTTATGTTTTTGATAAAAATACTTTGGCATTTTAGCCAAAGGATTTCAGCGTGTCTCAGCCCCCCTTCAGTGTCCACCATATTGGATCAGTCCATTTGCTGCACATGTTCAGAAAGGTCCAAACAGACAGCAGCAAAACCATTTGAAAACAAACCATGCAAATAGTGTTGCCAACTTAGCGCTTTTAGTCGCTATATTTAGCCACTTTTCAGACCCCTCTAGCACTTTGATTTCTAAAAAGCTCCTAGCGCCAAAATCTAGAGAGACTTTTTCTGCTACTGGAGACTTTGGAGACAACATCTAAAAGCAGCGAACTCTGCTCTCCAGAGCTTAGTAGATTGGTAACCCCGCCTCCTGCTCTCCTCTATCTTGTCTGCTGTCATGATTCATGCAGCTATTATTTCATCCAAAATGAAAAATGGAGAACAGATAAGCAGATCATGGTCAGTATAAAGGGGGAAATGTGAGGTTCTATTGTGGAGGATCGTTGCTTCATTTACAAAATGAACTTGAATTACTGTAGTGCACCTCACTTTAAGTCACGGCCAATATTTTTTTTAAACTGGAAATATATATAAGCTGCATCAGGCTGTAAGCCGGGGATATCTACTGAACTGTCTTCCACCAACCTGTAGGGGGAGCTCTACATATTGCCCCTGGAGTAGGGAGGAAGAAGAATGCTAGCTACTGTGAGCTTGTTAGCTCGCAGCAGTGACAGCTTCTAATGAAAGATGGAGCTTCATCAGCTCTTTATTTCAGCTCTGCAGGAGTTGAGCTCAGTCTCTTTATTGGTTCAGCAGCTTTAATGCAGCAATTAAATGTCAAAACGTGGAAATTCTGAACATTTGTTCTATATCTAACCTGCTGCTAGCATGTTAGCTAAATTAAAATTGGCCCCTTATTCTTTCATTTTCAACTTTTTCTCCGTCTGGCGGTTCGGACAATTCTACAAAATAGCCGCACCTTCTTATAAGCCACATAGGTTCAAAGCGTGGGAAAAAAGTAGGAGCTTATAGTCCAGAAAATACGGTAGCTCATTTATAGGTTTGTGAACTTAGTTTATTTGAGAAAAAGTGAACTATGAACGTGAGCTAGTTCCTTTTGATCTGTGTGAACTGAAGTTTGAGCTCATTGTTTTTAATCAGGAACTGGGAAAACATTGTGTGAGGGGACGTCAGGTGTTCGGGGGCCATGGTTGCGTCCCGCTGGCCCTACTGCCACACCCTACTGGCCGCCCCCACTGGCTGCCCCCAACTGGCCCCACTGGCTGCCCTAACTGGCCGCCCCACTGGCCGCCCAACTGGCCGCCCTACTGGCCACCCCACTGGCCCCACTGGCCCCCACCACAAGGCCCTGCCTACCGCTGCCCCACTGGCAGCCTCCTCCTGGCCCCACTGCCACACCCCACTGGCCGCCTCACTGGCCACCCCACTGGCCCTACTGGCCGCCCTACTGGCTGCCCTACTGGCTGCCCCTACTGGCTGCCCCACTGGCTGCCTCACTGCCCCACTGGCTGCCCCACTGGCTCCTACTGGCTGCCCTACTGGCCCCCACTGGCACGCCCTACTGGCTGCCCCCACTGGCTGCCCTACTGGCTGCCCCTACTGGCTGCCCCACCCCCCCACTGGCTGCCCTCTACTGGCCCCTACTGGCCCCAGCCCCCTACTGGCTGCCCTACTGCCCTACTGGCTGCCCACTGGCGCCTCACTGGCTGCCCCTACTGGCCGCCCCACTGGCTGCCCTACTGGCCGCCCCACTGGCCCCTACTGCCACCCCACTGGCACGCCCTACTGGCCGCCCCACTGGCCGCCTCCACTGGCCACCCCACTGCCCACACCCTACTGGTTACCCCACGCCCCTCTACTGGCCGCCCCCACTGGCACTGGCCACCCTACTTGCCATCCCACTGGCCAGCCCCATTGGCCGCCCTCTATACTGGAAACGCCCTACTGGCCGCCTCTACTGGCCCACTGGCTGCCCACTGGCCCCTACTGGCTGCCAGTAAGAAGGCTGCCCTACTGGCTGCCCCCACTGCTGCTCCTACTGGCTGCCCTGTATGGCTGCCCTACACTGGCTGCCCCACTGGCTGCCCTACTGGCTGCCCTACTGGCGCCCTACTGGGCCGCTCTACTGCCTGCCCTACTGTCCCTACTGGCCGTCCACTGGCTGCCCTACTGGCTGCCCACATGGCTGCCCTACTAAGCACTGGCCCCCCACTACGCCTGCCCTGGCTGGCCGCCTACTGGCCACCCCATTGGCCACTGGCTGGCCACCTACTGGCTGCCCTACTGGCCACCCCCCGCCCCTGGCCGCCTCCACTGGCCGCCTACCGGCCTTCCTGGCCGCCTACTGGCTTCTACCGCCCTCACTGCCGCCCCACTGGCCGCCCCTACTCGCCCTATTGGCCGCCCTACTGGCCGCCTACTGGCCGCCTCTACTGCCCCCACTGGCAGCCGCCACTGCCCCCTACTGGCCGCTGCCCTACCGGCCCCCCACTGGCCGCCCACTTGGCCGCCCCCCACTGGCCGCCTCTACTGGGCCACCCCGCTGGCCACCCCGCCCTACTGGCCTACTGGCCGCCCCACTGGCCACCACTGGCTCCCACTCGGCCTCCTACTGGGAAGTCACTGGCCGCCCTACTACTGGCCGCCCCCCTGGCCAGGCCAGCCGGTATAAATTGTAATAGCCTCAGTTTAGCATTTCCTCCCCCAACCCAACCGGCCGCCCCACGCCCCACCGGGTCACGCCCTACTGTAACTGGCCGCCACCTGCCCCACCTGTAACCCCACTTAAAAATCACTGGCCGGCCCATAAAACCAGCATCTGAGGCCCCTGGCCGCCCTGGTTTTTACTGAAGTCTTTTGTGATTTCTACTGGCAGGTTTACCACTATAATAGGTCCAAACCCTGAAATTATGGCTTTTAGTTTCAGTGGCCACCCCAAGATTTTTAGTGGCCCCATCTGCCCCCCCTGCCCCCATTAAACATTTCTGGAGGCGCCACTGCTCACGTCATCTAACCATCAACATCACTGACTTATTGGTTCCCTTAGTTCATAAATATATTGCTCTTTAACTCTTCAGTGCTAAAACTTACTGAGGCAATGGAATTATCTTAAGTAATGATCTTGGTGATTAAGTAAGATAATTGGAATAAGAGAACAGAATTTGGGGTGGGGGGGGGGGGTAGTTTCGGTCTGGGGACAGCTGACCTGAGGGGTTCATCCAACAGGAAAAGGATAATCAAACATTGTTAGGAGTTTCTAGAGGAAACCTGCTGAGCTGTAAACTCTAGAGAGGCTCTCTGTACTTTGACCCTGATGTAAACAACCCAGACTCAACTACTGGCTCAGCTGTTTTATAAATCAAAAAAAGAGGAAATGCGTCCGATATCAGAGCAGGAGGAGGATGATCTATCTGCACTTTCCCATGTTTGAATTTTATCAGCAGTTTTCTAATGCTCAGCAAATAAAAGAGGACCACAGTGTTTAAAGCGGCGCTGTTTAACATTGAACCACTGGGGGCGCTAGATCTGTAACTTCCTAGTTTAGTGAACCCTGATTTCTCCTGTTTGGATTTGGAGGAAACCTGATGTATTTACAATTACATGGATGTACATCATGTCATCACAATACATCATGTGTCGTTTTGTATAAACTCCAACCTTTAGGCGGGTCGTCGGCCATCTTTATCTCAGCATTTTATCTTTCTCTGTGCTTAGATGGTTCTTCCAGTCTATCAACAGAAACTGAGCTGCTGAGCGACAAACCCTGGAAAATACAACGTCTCTAAAATGTGAATCACAGAAAGCAATCGGATGTTTTATGTTACACACATTAAAGTAAAAGGTAGAACAGATGGAATTACAGGAAAAACAAGCTCAGTCTGCTTCCAGGTATCAACACAATGCCAGGGCGGAAAGATCTCCAGATCTTTCCATTTCCCATCAACCTGGGAAGGGTTATCAGGTCATCTCCAAACCCACTGAAGTCCAGCATCCTGCAGAGACGGAGTCCGTCCATCCCAGCAGATCCAGGCTTAGAGGAAGGACCACAAACTCAAGACCTCAGAATCGACTCGAGTCCAATCTGTTTAGTTTAATTCCATCCATCCATCTTCTTCCGCTTATCCGGGATTCGGGTCAGTAGGCCAGCTCCTCCAGGGGAATCCCAAGGCGCTCCCAGGCCAGCAAAGAAACATAGTCCCTCCAGCGTGTCCTGGGTCTCCCCCTGGGCTTCCCCCGGTGGGACGTGCCTGGAACACGAGGAGGCATCCTAAATCCAGATGCCCGAGCTCACCTCAACTGATTCCTCTCGATGTGGGAGGAGCAGCTGCTCTACTCTGAGTCCTCCCCAGATGACTACGGAGAAAACTCATTTCAGCCGTTGATTCAGGATCTCGTTCTTTCTATCATGAGCCAAAGTTCCAGATCATGAGTTTAAAACAAAAACGTTGCATTTCCGGAATTCTCCCGAATGGTGCCCGACTTTAAATCTAGTGAATGAAAAGTGAATGTGATTGGTCTACGTTATCAAGGGGCGGGATTGTTGTGGTGGAAGGTTCGCAAGCAAGTTTGGTTGTGGCCGGTTTGTTGGAAGCATCTTGCCTAACCAACTGTTAGCATCTTAGTGCTAAAGTGGCAGGTTCCCAATGGGAAATTCCATTGGGACCAAGTAGCACTAAATTGATGACTTAGAAACGGCACGCTGTCAAGGAACGCTATGGACAGCGGAAACATGCAAGAGGAGGAGGAGTTTAGTGTCGCAGGTCGTTGGATGAGTCTCCTCCGTCATCCATTTTTATTTAGAGGAGGAAAGCGGGGGCCGAAGATGTTGTGGAAGAGGGGCGCCAGAGGCGGCAGAAGCTTGGTTTGGTGTAGAAGGCTTCCAGCCGTGCATGTTTGAGCCTCTGCCTCGCAACGCTGCCAGTTCTGTTAGCTCTACGCCTGCCGAAGACACAGACGTCCATCCCGTGAACACTGGGACGCAACTCAATGGGAAAGGAAGGGATTCTGGTTTCAACCGTTGCTGTATATATTAGCTGCGACACATGAATCAAGATGCTATGACCCGAAAACATTTGATTGACAGATGACCCGTTGATATATGATTGGCTGAATTTAGGTGTTCAGGCTGACGTGAGAACTAACTGGCCTGCAGAAGATAACGGAAAAACACAGATTTTAAGACAGGATTTTTTTAAAGATAGAAATGTTCTAAATTTTGGGAAAATATGGGGGTTTGTGAAGTTCTCCTTATATTGCTCTCTAAATTTATCTGCTTTCATTCTCAGCATAAGGCTGGGATTAATAAAGATTTTTTTATTTTATTGTAGATCATTTAGTGATTTTCCCAAATGGAAATAATGACTTAGAGAAGAAATTAATGAGCAGAAAGTAAAAGTCTGGATCAGTTTTAGGATTTTTGGTGGAAGCAGAAGGCTGCTTCTCTGCTCTACGTCAGAACATCAGCGCCGTCATGAGACTGGAAGCAGAGAGGCTGTTATCAGGTCCTGGAAGGAGGTGTTTTCCCTCTAAGCTGATCACATTACCTCTTTTCAAACCCTGACACCATCGCTTCCCGAGGAGCCCGGTTCACAGCCAGCAAATCACATGGGGAGAAAACTCCTGCAGAAGCTCCTACCTCTCAGAGGTTCCTCAGCTGGTTGACCGTCAGATCCTGAGGGAGATGCAGAGCGTCCGCAGCAGCCGGCCAGTTACCCAGCATTTACACCCAGCCACTGACTCACTGGCCGGGACGGTGGGAGCACTGGGAGACGGACTGCCGTTCAGCTGGAGGCAGCGGAGCAGGAGCCACTCCTTCCTCTGAGCAGCTGACTGGCCGTCTGGCTGCAGGAAGCCCAGCATGATTGGTTTAACAGCAACCCTGCTGCCTCAGTGCCCCCCTGGGAGCCCGCAGCAGCTGGGAAAACTATTCACACCCCTGGTCTGATTAAAACAACCGTTCTATTATACATGGATCTATGTCATTAAATAAGTGATGCATAGATGTTAAAGGGCAGCCAAAGCAGAGCAGTCTGTCATCATGAGATCCCCCCACCCCACCCCCTCGCCTGTCACATGTTCCCTATCAGACTCAGTCTGACTTTAACTAGGCCGTTCTAATACAGGAATGTGCTTCATTTAAAACAGTCATTCTGTCTCTGATCGCGTCATAAGGAAGGTTGCTTCACTTCCCCTCAGTCAACACAAAGCTTCCCCACAGCATGATGCTGCCACCACCGTGTGTCGCGGCGGCAGATGGCTTCCTGCCACAACTCCATTATGGTGTGCAGAGAATAAAACTGAAATCTTTGTGGTTGCTTTGATGAAGAACTGTGAGACTGACGGTGAACTGTCCAGATCTATGGCAGTTAGAGCCTTGGAGGTTCTACCCGGTTTTCCACAGACTTACCCTGATGGTCATTTATTGTTTGGTGAGTGATTGACAAACCTAAAAGCTAAAACCCTGAGAGAACAGCTTGGTATTCCAACCTTCCCATCACAGAGGAACCCAGGGAACAAAGAAAGCTGGTTGCTTCCAGAGAGATTCTCCAGCATAAAGACTATAAAGAACATCGCAGCTAAACCAGTGAAATGAACAAAATGCCAACCTGTGGATGAGAAGCCGTCTTGGCAGCCGATTGGTTCTCTACTAGGTGGGAGATTCGTCTCCCTCTAATTGTTTCTGTATGAAATCAGAGGCTGAGATCCAGCGAGGCGGCACACCCCCACCTCAGGACGTGTCGGACTGCGTGTCTGAGTGAAGCACAACAGGAAGTCAGCGAGAAACGAGGCGGACGAGCTTAACTCTGTCATTATCTCCAGCAGGATCTTAAAAAGTGGAAATGCTGTAAAACCTGTAGCCGTTTCTATAGAGAGAGAAATGAGGACTTTTCCTGAAGGTCGATCCAGACTGGGAGGAATCCTGACGGCTCTGTCACCTCCTGGACTGGAGCAGATTCAGGATCAGATGCTGGATCCCTCTGTTCTCACACCAGCAGAGTCCATACCTGTTTATCCCTTTAGTCAGGCACAAAAAAACTATTTAAATACTTTTTGGTCTTTTTGAAGTGTACAGTAAGCCAGCTTTAAAAAGGGTTCAGTCAGTTAGCGTTAGCATTCAGTTCAGAACTCTGAAAAACCGTCAGCAGCAGAATCAGAAAGTTTCTTTCAGATAAACACATAAAAGAACATCTAATCTACTGATCTTTGACTAAAGCAGAGAACGGCAGCGCAGGAAACGGACCAATCAGCAGCCGGACGACGGCTCACAGTCTGACGGCGGAAACAGACCGGCTTTTATTTTCTACTCACTGAAATAAACTAATGACAGTTTTTAAAACTCAGTTTCCCAAAGATGAGCAGGATGTTGAATTTCCTGCATGGCTGAAAATTTGACTCTAAACTCTTTTTTTAACGAGCCAGAATTACTTCAATGATTGATAAAACACCATTAAGGTCGACTCTGATTTATTTATGTTCATATTTTCTAAGTTTCTTTCTGTTTGAATTGAAACTCTTCAGGTGTCTGAGTTTAAACTGCAGAAATATTTGCAGAACCTTTGCAGTCATTTGTTTTTGACTTGCAAAGTAAAGAGTTCAGGTTCCATGTTTACTTCATTAAAATAAACTAAATTTGATTGAACTTTATGTCCTTGTTGCCAGAAAAGTTGAAGCGGCTCAAATCGATGAGCGATGCAGAGATAAGGTGGAAAACATGATATGAAGCATAAGAACGTCTTTGTTCTTTATTGTGAGATCTTTAGGGGAAATCCCTCCATTAATCACTTATGATGAATAATATTTCCTTTAATTTTCAACTTTAACTGATGGAGCGTCAGAACAAGCAGGCAGCATGTTTGGCAGAAATTATTCATCTAATAAT
This sequence comes from Cyprinodon brontotheroides, assembly GCA_018398635.1. Lineage (NCBI taxonomy): Eukaryota > Metazoa > Chordata > Actinopteri > Cyprinodontiformes > Cyprinodontidae > Cyprinodon > Cyprinodon brontotheroides. The sequence goes on along the minus strand of JAGKQL010000065.1, from coordinate 8,128,252 downwards.
AACTCAGCAACTATGATGAGAAAAATGCATTTTATCGTAATCCTCTACTTAATCCGCCTTGATTAGGCTAATAATAATTTAGCTAATTTGATTTAATTAGACTTTTTGTTTTTAGATTTTAATTTAGATCTAAACAGAACTACAGTATGTTAGATTAGACGTGTTTCAATTTGAACTGGATTAGTTTTGACTTAAATTGGATTAGTTTAAATTTTAATCGGATTAGTTTGGGGTTAGGGTTATTTTAACTGAATTAGTTGAGATTTTAACTAGATTACTTTCAATTTTAACTGAATTTGTTCCGATCTTAACAGGATTACTTTTGATTTTAACCCAATTCGGATTACTTTAAATTTGAACGGGATTAGTTTAGATTTTAACCGAATTCGGATTAGCTGAGATTCTCACTGGATTAGTTTAGATTTTAACCGAATTCAGATTAGTTGAGATTCTCACTGGATTAGCTGAGATTTTAACGGGATTAGTTTCGATTTTAACCGAATTCGGATTAGCTGAGATTCTCACTGGATTAGCTGAGATTTTAACTGGATTAGGCCTGAGTTCAGTGTCACTGACTTTAATCTGCTATTCCTGTTAGCGCAGAATGCTTAAGCATCAATGCGCCCTGGTAACTGGAAAAAATGTTTATATATGTTGACTAATTAAAACTGATAAACGATATGATCTAATAATTACTACTTTCAGAGGTGTGCTTTGGTGGCGCAGTGGTTGGTGCGCATGACCCGTATACGGAGGCCTTAGTCCTTGATGCGGGCGACTCGGGTTCTTTCCAGCATGTCTCTCTCTCATTCCCCCTTTCCTGTCAGCCTTACTGTCCAACTAGTGCTGTAAAAATAAAATTAATACTAATATTTTACCACTGTAGATGTTCTGAATATTGTCTTTAAAAAAATAATCATTTTAATCCAGATGTTTTAGCTATAACTATATCAAATAATTTAGCAGATAAAGAATAAATGTGACATTTATTACCTCAGGGATCACATCACAATAGTTGTGAAAAACAATGTGCGATGTTCACACTGGGCTCCAGCCTGCAGCTGCTGCTGCATCGCCTCCTTCAGACGCAGGAAGAGGAACTGCTGCTACAACAGCAGACTAAGCTAAGTCTATCCTCAGCTTTTGGATGCATTTTATTGACATTTTATTCTGACTTCTTTGTGTAAATAGAGGCGTTTACATACCGTAGGAACTTACTCCACTGAGAAAACATTTTCAACACCAGCCGATGAACATCTAGACCAGGGGTCTGCAACCTGCGGCTCCCTTCAGCCACATATGGCCTGATTGGACCCTCTACTTCAGCGGCTCTTAATAGTGGCTAAAATGAAGACGTTAAACCTTGCGAGCTAAATAATTGACTATAATATGTACCGGTATCAATAGCTTTAGCATTTTGTTATAAGATGGAAAAGAATTTTTAAAAAGATTAAAAGAACCAGAAATATGTTTTTAAGAGACATTTTTGTCTATGAATTAGCTTGAAAATTTATATGTTTTAACATAAAAACATAGATGAATTGATTGTTTGAGATGGCAACAACTAATTTCCTATACAAGATTGAAAAAAAAAAAAAGGTTTTCTAGATAAAGTCATGGTATATTTTGCGGCTCTTAAACAACTTTTATTTGACTTCATTGTCGTACTCTGGGCAAAACGGCTCTTACTGGATATGAAAGGTTGCAGACCCCTGATCTAGACCAATTTAATTTCATGTTTTATGCTTTTAGCATAAAGACATTTTCAGTCCTTCAATCACCTCCCATCCCTCATCTCTGATTGGATGATCGTCAAAAGGGCAGCCGGGTCAAACCAATCATCTGAGACGGAAACATAAAAACATTACAGCCATGCAAGAGAATGACAGCAATTCCCCCAATTCCCAGTCAACCAGCGAGAAGCTGTGAGAAATTAATTGGTTGTTTGTTGGACGCGTCTCTGCGGCTTTGGACAGAGACGCACAGCTGTCACAGTGATGGAAACCAGTTTATTAAGCCAGTTCATAACCAGTCTCACAGCAGACAGCGGTTAGCACGGTTCACGGGGCTCTGATCACTCAATGTGGGGTGTTGGACACCATGAAGGGGGCTTCCCAGAAATACGACAACCTGAGGCAGAAACGGCTTCATCTGCCTCATCAGATCCACATCAAACTTCCATCAGAGTTTCACCGTCAAACAGAAAAGAAAAGGAAGTCCTTCAGGAAACGGGGGGGGATATTTCATGGGGTGTCCATCTTGGTGGCATCACATCTTTAGGCTTTGCTTCGAGATGTAGGGGCGGGGGTTTATTTCCTGGAAAAGGTTGAAATTTAGACTCTGAACCCGTTTCCTGCATTTTGAGGCGAAAGCAGCAGTTTGTCTTTATTCCAACGACACTTTAGTCCTGATTATATGAAGGATGAGAGCTGGACTAGAGGTGGAAGATTCATCAGGAAGAGATGAGATCGTTTTTAGAGAAAATTTTATTTTTCTTAGGATAATTTAAACAATCAGAAAGTTTAGCTTGAGTTTTCTACTTAAAGGGAAACTTGTTTGTTACATAAACAACTAGTTGAACATTAATGACAAACTGAAAAACAGTCTGCAAATACTGCAAAACCGTCTGTTAATTAAGGAGGTGTCAGAAGTATTCAGGTTTATTCCTCCCGTAAAATTCCTGCTTCTTGTCTACAGTGAAAAGAAGGACTGGGTTATTTACTTTTGGCCTTTTTGGAAACACAGGAAGGAGCAATCAGCTAAGTGAGCTTAGTGCTTGGAAAAAAATCTTTCATTCCTTTTAGAGACAGCATGAAAAGTCAGCTGAGTACAAAACATAGAGAGAAAAACAAGAAGAAAAGGGACAAGAAGAGAGGGACACAACCTAGAACAGATTAATGGATGTCTATTCTAACATTTCTACATCTGTAGAATGTCTCTGTTTGATGTTTTCTCCATTCAGTGGGGCCCCCTGCCTGTCTTTGCCTAGGGCCCCACATTTCCTACATCCTCCCCTGGTTGGAGCATTTTTTAAATTTAATTTTATCTCCAATAATCTAATGGATTTCATCAGAACCACACTGTGCTGGTTTGGAGAGTCAGATTAATGATTCTAGTGAAACCTAGAAAAGAAAAAAGCTTCTACATCAATCAATCTATAGTTTTCAGGAAAACATCAGCAGTCTGGAGGATTTCTGACTTAAATAAAATAAAATATAACTGAAGCTGTAGATCCAAAACAATCTAAGCAGAGGGAAGAAAAATCTCCTCAGAGTCAGAGATGATATCAATCCATGTTTTTGTCCAGGAAACCAGCTTAGAAATGTGTAGAATAGAACTAATCCACTGACTCGGTCTGTTTGGTACGAGCTGAGCTCAGCCAGGATGAGTCCGTCATGCGGTTTCAATTAAAGCAGGAATGTCCTCGGCTATTTAAGGCTGTTCACCATCACTTCCCAGATAAGATGTTCTTATTGGACGAGCAGCAGACCTACAGACAGCCTCAGGTCCTCTGAGACGTTCATGTCCACTCATCACAAAGAAAATCTTTTATTGATTTATTTATATTTTTTCCAATGTTTTTTGTTTTTTATTGTCATTCCACTGTAACAAGTACAAAGCAAAAAAATTCCCCCTCTGCATTTAACCCCTCCCCTTGGGGAGCAGAGTGGGCTGCCATAATGCGGCTCCCAGGGAGCAGCGGAGGGGTGAAACTCCTGCTCTAAAATCAACAGCCTGAAAATGAGTGCTGCCGTCTGCAGCAATCAGAGATGCATTCAATGACCGAAAGATAGGCTTGGATGGGTCAAGGTGAGGCTTTCAAACACTGTTAACTGTAGTATGGTGGTGAATCCAGCATGCTGTGGGACATGAAGAACATTCTGGACCTTAAACCAAAGCAAAGGGTGGAGCATGTGACCCATGGGCTTAGTCCTGGCCAGGCTTTTAGCCTGCAGTGTGTTCGGGCGTAAGAATCGCCCTTCACTAAAAATACTAGAAATCGTACGCCCTGTTTTTAGGATGAATGTGAAGTTATGGAGAAACTGAGACTATTGCAAGAGAAAGTTCAAATTTATTTAACGTCCTCAGACGGACAGATGGAGCTCTGACTGAAGCGAGCTCAGTACATTAATACAACAACTCCCTGGGAACTATCCCACCCCTGCATATAAAGAACTTTCTCACACAAGAACATTTGGAGGAAAAACAACTTGAGTTCATCAACATTTTTTACTCCACATACGGCTTTGGTTCGCCATCATTTTACCTTGGAGACTTTGCTCAAATGTTAAAAATTTCATGCTGGAGTTTTGTTTCTGGACGCCACGCATCAACCAATGAGAGAAGCTGATCTGGGCGCTTGTAGTGGGAGTCAGGCCTTAGCACTGCTGATGCAGAGCGCTATGATCACTCCTCTGAAACAGTTTTCTATTAACGCCTCAAATTAACTTCAAATGCTAGCAAACCTGCCGGCAGAATATGTTGGCTTTATTATCCTGCTGCCTGCGGTTTGTATGCACAGACCTGGAAAACGCCAACATCTACTTCCAGCCGCCACCAACAGGAGGGGAAAACCCTGGAGAGGCTCCCGGGCCTGAAGGCAGCTGCTGCTGGGGATTCCCAGTGACAGCCCTTAGGCCGCAGTATGTGGGGGTCTGAAGCGGCTCCCCACAGAGAAATAATCTTTGAAGAGAGCAGGATGGTAATCTGGATGAACTGACTGCACAGACCATGTTTTTCAGGAGGACTTTTCTCACTTCAACATAGATTCTAACTACTTTCTACCCGCTGATCACAGCTAATATAGCAAAGCTGCTCTGATG